>JBAMBK010002558.1:600000-1195000 GCA_037043435.1 Drosophila suboccidentalis | reverse complement strand
GAGAAAGAGAAGTAGGAGGAGACGCCGCCGAGGCTGTTTGTCTGGGCATTTGACAAATCAAATGCGGATCAAGAGGAACAGGAGGCCATGAGTGGCTTGATAAAGTGAGACACAGAGGAGACAGAGAGAGAGAGAGAGAGAGAGCGAGATGAGGAAAAGAGGAGAAGAGGGAAGTGAATTGAATCCCTGTCGCTAAAAATATTCAAAATGAAAATGAAAATGTTGAAGGTTAATACGATGCTATTTGGAGTTGAATTCAGTTTCATTCAGATTCAGAGTCGAATTCGAAGCTGGAGTCGGAGTTGAGTTCATGACATGACACGACAACTGACATACGATACCATACACTTATATTCATGAGTACACTCAGAAAAAATAACAACGATTCGTTAAAAAAAAATAAATATTTTTTTGACAATTAAAATATACATTAATTTAATTCTGTTTCAACTCACAAAACATGATCATAAAATCTTGAATCATAATCTCTAATACTTTTGTATTTTCTTCGTTCGCTTGATTACAATTCTCAACTGGTTCTTGCTTATCTGCTGTAAAGAGCAGTTCGACAAAAACTAAGACAATAACTGATATTAGTATAATTTCGTTTGTCAGCTTTCTATATTAATTGAAAGTTTTTAACATCCACGCAAATGATTTTGACTTATTTATATTTTATAGTTAAGTGTGTTAAGATCATAGTATAAAGATTCGTTCGTAAACCTTATAAATTTACCCAAATAAGCGATTATATTGAACAAAACAATATATCTTAAAACAATTCTCTTAAATTTTGCAGCTCATACTTAGACCAAGAATTTTTTGATTCAATTCTGAAAGTACTTGATTATTCTCTCAGTGTATATTCGTACACTATTCATGTGCTGCCTTAAGCTGATGTTTTATAGTCAAACAGGATTAGGATTCTTAGGTGATGCCTTTTTTCTCGACTTCCTTTTTTATTTATGAACTTGAACTTGAGCCTGGGATTTCTCCCCGATTCGGGAGATGTTGGAAATGTTTACCTTAAAGTACTCGAACTTGTTTCCGTACTCGTTCCGGTATCGCAAAGTAGGCAGTCGACTGTGAAATCCACATAATTCCATTTACTTAAGCTAATTTCACGCCATATTCAATTTACCACATCATGGAATGGCCATTCATTATTTATTCACAACATGTAAAATCAATGGGAACGGCCGACAACACGTCGAGCAACAACAACAACAACAAGGACAACAACAACAACAAGGACAACAACAACAACAAGGACAACAACAACAACAAGGACAACAACAACGACATTGGAAAAAATGAATTGTTGAATGTCCGTGCAAGGAAAATGAATAAAAAAATCAAGTGTGAACAAGAGAGAACACGGAGAATCAGAGAGAATGTGAGCTTTTGACTGGCAGATACCCTGTAGATACACAAAATCAAGCCGAAGTGGCTATAGTCGAGTTCCCGACTAGACGATACCCGTTACTTATTTAAATATACATAAAATATTTATTATTGCATACTTTTAGGCACTTGCATTGCTTGAAACTTAAATCAGGCATTACTACCGTTATGGTTGGCCGATCTTGTTGCGATTAAGTAGGATGATAGCTTATAAGAATAGATAAGGTTAAGCTCCAAAAAATTGATTTAATGATTGACTGAGAGACTGCAAAAAACGTCTAGAAGATTTTGAAAATATTAAAGTCCTTAAGTGGGAATGACACACAGATGGTACATAATTTTTAACATCTTCCAGCATATCAGTTTATTAAAGATATTCAAAAATGTATACACTATAAAAAGACGTTACTCAAAAATTAAAAAGTTTAACATGTAGTGCTGAAAAAGTCAGTAAAATATATATCAAAAAGTATCGATAGATGTTTTACAGTGTATAATAATATATCACCCCCAGGTGGGGCAAATATACGATTCACAATTGAATGAAGTGATGTTTTTTAAAGCGCTACACGAAAAGTTTAAATTAATTGAACATTTCATTTACCATTTTCACAGTCAGTGAGCAACAAGACTAGATTTTGCAAAGTTTTAATCAAATGAGGAACAAGTCGAAGCAAACTGTTGAATAAAATATTCTTGTTTTCATACGATTTTCATCCATCAAAGCTGTATAAATACATGTATAATATATGTTCAAAATACATTTTTGAAGACTTATAACAGAAATTTATCGACCTGTATTGTTAATCTAATTTCAATTCCTCAATAGTAGAATTTTCTCTCAACATTTTTAATTTAATTATCAATTTATTAATTTTACATGAATTTTTATTTATCATTATTTTACAATTATTTAATTGGTTTAATTATTATAATTTTATTTGTACTTGTAAATAAAAACAAGGCAGAATTTTCTATGCTTTGTAAATAAAATTAAAAAAAAAAACAAAAATAGGTTAATAAAAAGAAATAAGTTCAGAGCTTATCATGCCTGCTGAACACACACTTATAGGGTATCATATGAAACAAGAAATGCAACTCTATGCGAGCCATGGGCGACTGACTGGACATTTTGGTAGGACGACTCTTGGCCATCAAAAGGCGATGACGTACGCTTAATTTGGAGCGTTGAAATAATTTATGTGCAGTATTTGTTAGGGTGTGTGCGTGTGTGTGTGTGTGTGTGTGTGTGTGTGTGTGTGTGTGTGTGTGTGTGTGTGGAGCAGCTGTCCAAAGAGCAGACAACCAATAGAGGAGGAGCATGAGCAGGCTGGTTGGGAATGAAGGAACAGTGAGGGATAAAAGAATGCCAACAGGCATTTCTACACACACGAATGGACAAGGGACAGTGGGGATTAATAGAGAGGGGATTGCGAGGGGGGAGGCATGTGGAACGTGCTGAAAAACCGCGTTGCGGCAAAATAAGTGCGAGGAGCGCTCTATAAATCCGAGGGGGGAATGATGAGATGCACCTGAAACCGGAAATACTGTGGGTAACTCTATAATTTGCCAACATTCAAATGGAGGTCATTGCACTGACAGAGAGAGAGAGAGAGAGAGATAGAGAGAGAAAGAGAGAGAGAAAGGGGGGAAGAAGCTAAACCAGCTGATTGGATTTGTGGTCAGATGTTGCGCTTTAACCTTCTGGCCCAAAAAAGTCAAAGGCCAAAGCGGAAATTCGCCATTTTTGGTGGTTACCACAGACAAATACCGTTAATTACTAAATAACTCACATTGAATTTAACAACTTTGCATTTAAAACGAATGCAGAAATGTCGAGTGGGGATCTCTGAACAGGTTAATACCCTGCAAGTCAATCTAAAGTGGTGTCTAATGCATTGCAGAATCTACATGCCAAGTTTCACAAGTCTAGCTCTTCCAATTATTGAGTTCGATGGGGCTAGTTTTATATATAGGGAACTTTAGAGACATGAATTATAAGACTTGAACAATTTAATTAAACATGTGTCTATCTCTGACTGTTTTATGCATAATTTCTTAAATGAAAATAGACTGAGGTTAAGGTAAAATATCCAGAGAGGGAGAGAGAGAGAGAATGAAGGAAATTGACAGCGAACATGAAATAAAGAATGAACTTAATTAACAATCTATTTATTCTAAGTTCATAATGACAAATATTAAAGCTCGCTCATTCTCCATCTCTCTCTCTCTCTCTCTCTCTCTCTCTCTCTCGTCTCTGTCTCTGTCTCTCTTTCAACGAGAGTGAATGAAATATGCGACATATGTTGAAGTTACGCGACTAATCAACTAACCAACTGCCCAGCTAACTAAATAGCTATGGAGGAGCACATACTCCAACCCACATACATATATATAGTTGATATAGTCTGTGCTCGGACCTTATCTAAACATGTGACAGTGCTGCCACGCCCCCTGCCTACAAGCTGCCTTCCTTGATTTTCAAAGATAGAAAGAGGAAGAGGAGGCAAACTCACACAGAGAGAATAAAATTGAAGTAGGCGGATAGTTGGGATTGGCTGGGACTATAGCTAGAGCTCTGGACAGGACGTTGGACGGGACGGGAAGGGATGATAGCACTGGCCCGTTACATTTGCGTCTATAACCGTATATGTATATGTATATGACGGTAATGGTAACGGTAACAGCGCCAAATGTTTGCCTGGCCGTCGCTGTGGGAGCTGTGCCAATATTTGCGTAACGTGTTTGACAAAGAAATGAAAACTGAAAGCGCCAGCTTGGAAAATCAAATGAAAGACCTGCCCAGCAAGGAAATGGAGATGGAGATGGATATGGCAGGTGGAAATAAGAAGCAGAGCAGGGAAAGTTAGTATAAACAAGTCAAATAGAACAGCGCATAAATAAATAGATAATAAATAAGGACTAAAAAGAGAAAGAGGAATATTATTTGTGAATCAACAGATAATGTTAATGTTAATATTATTTTTGGGATGAATCAGCAATGATAATGTTAATGTTAATGTTAATGTTAATGTTAATGTTAATGTTAATCTTAATGTTAATGTTAATGTTAATGTTAATGTTAATGTTAATGTTAATGTTAATGTTAATGTTAATGTTAATGTTAATGTTAATGTTAATGTTAATGTTAATGTTAATGTTAATGTTAATGTTAATGTTAATGTTAATGTTAATCTTAATGTTAATGTTATTGTTAATCTTAATGTTAATGTTAATGTTAATGTTAATGTTAATGTTAATGTTAATGTTAATGTTAATGTTAATGTTAATGTTAATGTTAATGTTAATGTTAATGTTAATGTTAATGTTAATGTTAATGTTAATGTTAATGTTAATGTTAATGTTAATGTTAATGTTAATGTTAATGTTAATGTTAATGTTAATGTTAATGTTAATGTTAATGTTAATGTTAATGTTAATGTTAATGTTAATGTTAATCTTAATGTTAATGTTAATGTTAATGTTAATGTGAATGTTAATGTTAATGTTAATGTTAATGTTAATGTTAATGTTAATGTTAATGTTAATGTTAATGTTAATGTTAATGTTAATGTTAATGTTAATGTTAATGTTAATGTTAATGTTAATGTTAATGTTAATGTTAATGTTAATGTTAATGTTAATGTTAATGTTAATGTTAATGTTAATGTTAATCTTAATGTTAATGTTAATGTTAATGTTAATGTTAATGTTAATGTTAATGTTAATGTTAATGTTAATGTTAATGTTAATGTTAATGTTAATGTTAATGTTAATGTTAATGTTAATGTTAATGTTAATGTTAATGTTAATGTTAATGTTAATGTTAATGTTAATGTTAATGTTAATGTTAATGTTAATGTTAATGTTAATGTTAATGTTAATGTTAATGTTAATGTTAATGTTAATGTTAATGTTAATGTTAATGTTAATGTTAATGTTAATGTTAATGTTAATGTTAATGTTAATGTTAATGTTAATGTTAATGTTAATGTTAATGTTAATGTTAATGTTAATGTTAATGTTAATGTTAATGTTAATGTTAATGCACCTCTTATAGGGTATCTTTATCGCAACTCTCTTAAATACAGCGGTTTTATTAGCAGATATTCGGCATGTAATCTACTTACCCATCTCTACTTTCTTCTCCCACTTCTTCCCCATCGAGTTTCCCTTCTTCATTCCTGCTCCCATATAATTTTCTGCCCAATATGTAACTGGGATTTGGTCAATCATATTTGAAGCATTCCCAGCGGCAACCAAATAATCGACTTCATTTAACTGAAACGCCGCACAATTTCTTATTTGTTGGGGCTCTTCCGTGTGTGTGTGTGCTTGTGGTGTGTGTGTATATGTGTGTGTGTGTGTGTGTAGTTTATCGATGGCATTACGCTGTAATATTGCATTATATGATAGATTTATTCCCAGCACAATTTTAACTGCCACTTTTGCCGTTATTTCCGATTTGGGCATCGCAACAGTTTCCCATTTTTCCGTTCAACTTTTCATCTCGCTTTTCCCAGCTATTTTTACAACGTCCGCTCTCAGTTTTTGGGCCATTGCCGATTATGTCCTTTGGGTGCTTTTGCCTCAACTTTGCCTTTCTTGCTTGTTTCTTTCCGCGTTCCTTCCTTTTTTTCTTGTTGTACCATTTTATCTACTTGCGAAATCTGTATGCAGAAAATATTTGCCGTCGAAGCACCGCAACGTACAGATAGAGACAGATAGATTGAAAGGGGAGAGAGAGAGATAGAGAGGAACAGCGAGCGGACGTTGAAAAACTTTCAGCCGAAGTGAAAATGATAAACATCTTTGTGAAATTCTGTGATTTTCCTTTTATGCTACAGCTCAAGCAGCTGACACAGTTACACAACAAGATGAAAACTAAGAGAGAGAGAGAGAGTACACAGCAGAGAGAGAAGAAAGAGGAGGAGGAAGAGAAGGAACTACTAACCATAGCTCTACCAAGCAATTCATCCTCTTTGGCCACAACTGCTCAACTATTTCTGCGGCTTGTTTGGTCCGTCTCCTGATTCGCATTTCTCCAACTGAACTCGAGTTTCAGTTTCCACTATGGGATAGAACCCCAAACTTTTGTTATCAATGGAATTATTTTGTTGCTTAGTATTTTGGAAATTTCAGAACATTTGAAAATAAAAATTATTTTTTATTTTTTTTACAATATTAATATTTGACGCTTGATCAAAGCGCGACAGATTTGACTATGGAAAATATAAAAAAGTTCAGTCAAGGCATGTTAAATAAGTTGAGATTTTTATTAATATTTGTTGAGAGAGAGAATACGTGTGTTCTATAAATAGCACGTTCGCCAGCTTGCTCTCTCACGATGCGAGTGTTCGGCTTTTTATTCTCTCACGAAGCATCTGATTGGCTGATCCTTTCTGATGTCAGTCGCTGATCTGCGTTCAATGAGGAGAGACTGAGACAGCGCTAGACTTTTATCATACACTGCAACTAATGCTTTGCTCTCTTTACGTTGTCAACTGCAACGACCGACAGTTCGAAATTCCTTTCAATTAATTTTTTCAGTGTAAAGAAGTAAAACGTTTCGTTAACTTAAATCTCGTTGACTTAAATCTATCTAAAATTTAGAGTTTAAGCACAAATAACGCGTTTTTATCCCATAGTAGGTTCTGGAATGAGTTTGGGGTTTGTGGTTCGTGTTCAGGTTCAGGTTCGATTTCGATTTTGTCCCTTGGTCCAGTTGTCCATTGGTCCATTGGTCCGGCGGACGTTCCATCAATGTTTTTGGTGTGAAATGTAACAGCCACTTATTGTGATTGTCTGTGCGAGAAGAAGAAAAAGCAGCAGCAGCAGCAGCGGGAGGGAACTGCAGGGATGGTCCCAGGCATATCAGATGGTACACAACCACGCCTCCTTCCTTCACCGACCCCATAACATATCCTTCTGCCTTCCTGTCTTTCCCTCGCAGTGCTCGCTCCCTTCTACACTTTTATAACAATTTTCTGTTTGCTTTTTTTCTAGTTCTTTTGACGATGTCGATGATGGTTTTCTTTTCTTTTTTTTTTGTTGCCTTGTCTTGTAATTCCTGGTATCCATTTCTTCGATTGCAACACCATTTACACACTTTCCTAAAAAAAAAAAAAAATAAAAATCACACACACTATGCCGTATTTATCAATCAAATTGAAATCTATTTGTTGTTGCTTTGTTGTTCTACTCCCTTTCTCTCACTCTCTCTCTCTTTCTCTCCCGTTTTCCTCTTGCTCTATGTGTCAGATAACATAATTGAAAAAAAGCGACACTTGAAAGCGATTCGTGAAGTTCGCTGTCGTCTCTCGCAAATCAAATCAAAGACATGTGGCGACTCTTTCAATATATTGTATGTATGTACATTCCCCTTTAGCATAGGGTACAGCGAGTATTATAAGCTGCAAGACACAACGTTTTCCGCATACTCACAAAATATTTGTATAGAACATTTGCACATATTTAATCAACTCTTTTTCAACCATTGGCAAAAAATGCATTAAATTCTTTTAAGGTTTATCAAATGAGTTTAATCAGACAATTGAACACAACTTTCCTCTGAGAGTGAAATATTTTCAAATTTTCAATCAATATTTTTCACATTTTCCACCTAGGTTGTTAATTTTACATTCAAATATATTTTTAAAAAAAGTACTATAAAGTCATCACATTTCCCAATTTATAATCATATTTTTATATTTCAAAATAAAACAGCGATCCAAGCCTAATGAGACGCTAGAACCAGTTGAGAATTCTAAGTCGCAAAAGCGACAAAATAGCTGTAAAGCTGATCTAGCCCTTTGTGTCTTGTTTCTTTTTAAGCAAGTGTATTTCAATGTCGGCTTTAACGCAACAACTTCGCTTTGATATTAATTTTGTATGCTCGAGCAATATGCGAGCTGAGAAAGGCACGGAAATGGAATGGCCCTTTTCCTTGGCATTCTCAACAAATTGTTTAGCTTGCCTTTGTAAAGGCAACTTTTGCTGCCTTTACTTTTCTCTTTTTCGCCTCCTTTACACTTCATAAAGATTTCCTTTGTTCCTTTTTTTATTTTGTGTAAATATATAATTTCATAATTTAATTAATTTACTCAATTGGAAAAATAAATATAATTATACGAAGCGTTGCAGCGTTTGGTGTAAATTACGAAATTACGTATACGACGACACAAACAACGTGCGAAACCGAAAAAGAACAAGAAACAAGAAAAGGAAAATTATGAGCTGGAAAAATATACATTAAAAACAAACGCGAAATTAAATTTTTTCCACATTAAAATATCCATATGCCTGGCTGAGTGACTTTTTGATGGGCAATCAATGCACGAATTGAATTGTAAGAGTTGGATAATTATATTTTGAGCAGTCGAATGAAATTGGGGCAAGGTGGGAGAGTATTGAATGGAACTTTTAAAGTAAACATGCTTACTGTTTATTTCATCAGTTTGAAAGTATCTTAAATAAACTCAAAATATGCATGTTTTACTTATTTTAATGAAGAATTTATAAGCCTGGTTTTTAAAATAATAAAAATTATATTTTGGTAATTTCATGTTTAACTAAACCAGTGACTATAATTTAAAAGCTATGGCGAATAGGTACAATAAACTTCCGATTATCATAACATTATGTTAACATTATGTTAAAAAAAGTCTAATTTGAACTTAACATGCTGTTAATTTTGCGAAATATTAGACATTTTTCAAAGTGCTTAGATATTTTCATGCATAAAGCTAAGTAAAAACGTTTGTTAATTTTCTACTATCCCAACATTATGTTAAAATTATGTTAAAAAAGTCTAACACGAACTTAACGTGCTGTTAATATTATCAACGCTGAAGTAGCAAATAAAATATTTCGAAAATATTCAGAAAGGAGTAGAAAACTGAATGTGTTACTATGGGATTCTCGAAATTGATGAAATATTTGGATATTTGAATGTATAAAATTAAGTAGAAACATTTGTGGAACGTCCCAGTTGACCTCCTGGCAAGGACGCATTGCCGTTAGTTGGCCAGGACATTCAGGGTTAATGTGAGAATCACAATTGGTGGACATTGGAGTTGCGGGCATTGCCAGAAGCACAGTCACAATGACAATGGGTTTAGACATTAGAGCGAGAAGAGAAGGCAAGAGTGAGTGAGAGAAAGAGGAGAGAAAAGGGGAGAGAAGAAGAGACAGATAGACAGGCAGGGACATACAGGACGTTGGCGCATATCCTGCAGCACAATTGAATTAGGTTAGTCATGCTTTAATGCACATCAGCATACGTGCAACCATCCAGGACATACATATATGTGTGTGTGTTGTACTGCGTGGTGTGCGTGTGTGTGTGTGTAGAGGTTCTCTCATAAATCTCATTGTCAGTGTTTAACTTTCTTGTTGGTTTAACTTAACTTGCAGCAACAACAACAACATCGACAGCAGCAGCAAAGGCAGAAGCAAAAGTCATTTGTCATTTCTGTTGGCAACACACACACACACACACCCACACACACACACACACACACACACACACACAGCAGACAGTCATATGCATATGCATTTGTATATTGTATCTAATATCCTTGCCACAAATAAAACGTAGCAGCTACAACGTGCAACTTGCAACATGAATTCGCTAAATTGCTTACAGTAAAGATCGGCTAAAGTGAACTCAACTTACACAAAGCTGAGAAATGAATCTCCTCTTTTTAAAGTAATTTTGACATTAAATAAATATATTTAAATATTTAAATTTGTAATATTATTTGAAATTTTGAATAGTTGACGTTAAATTAACAAATACACTTAAACAAATAAATTTTAGCTTATTTTGCACATCATTAATTCAAAATTTGAAGCAATTATGTTTGAGCTTAAAAAACAACAACTTGTGAATTATTGCAATAAAACATAAACTAATTTCCCAAGTAAAAATATTTTGATAGGTCAAAATTTAAAAGTGCAAAGTCATTGGGAAAATATCATACAAAACAAACTTAATTTTCTTAATTCGAATTTAAATAGTTGTGAAACTAATAAATTAAATAAAAATAAATATTAGATAATTGACATAAATATATAAATGGATTTCTGGTTATTAATTAAAGCTCTTTATTCACTTAAGGAACAGAATTTTAAATGTTATTCAATTACTTTTTAATAAATTAAATAACTATGAAACTATTTAGTCTATTTTAGTGTGTATTAAATTCGTTTGGTTTATGGCCAAGTTAATTTCATTGTTATTATTTGTATTTATTTTTGTTGTTGTCCTGTTTGCTCCTGTCTCGACAACATGCAGTCAACTGCCATAAATATCAAGTTAAAAGGATGTTAGCCAGTTAATCTTTGCCATTTGCGAATCTATAATTCGAGTGCACTGAAAAATGCGAAATTCCTGCAGCTCAACAGTTGCCATAGACTCTGTTCTCTGTTGTTGCCCTCTCTTTCTATCAGTCTCAATCTGTCTCTCTCTGTCTTCAGGTTGTTTAGCCAACATTTGAGAGCTACTTGACTTAATTAGCTGCAAATTACTTAGCTCTCTTAACATTCAACTAATCATCATCATCATCAACATTTGTTGTCTTGTGGTTGCTGCTCTTTCACTCTGTGTTTCTCTCTCTCTCTCTCTCTCTCTCTCTCTTTACTCTGCTGACGGTATAAGTCTTATAAATGATTCAACTTCTCCTGCTGCAACTCATGTGAAATTATTAAGTACTTAAACAATTCATTAAGTTGAATTCAAGGCTGTAAAAATGACGTCGAAAATTCACAAATCGATTTTAAGCGAAAGCGATTTTCAACTACTTTTAATCGATATTTTTTTGACTATTAATCGAGTTGATTAAATCAATTTTTAAAAAATCGACAAAACATTGAAGATAGTTTGTCGTCGATCATTTAGAGAATTAAGTTCAACTGATTATGACAGCAATTGATTAAATGTTAAGACTTGAGATTTAATTTTGAACTTTCAATCAAAAAAATTAAGGATCCCTCTTAAAAATTGATATCTCAAGGCAAATAATAAAATACAGCTCAGTTTTATACAAAACAATTTATCGGGGGTGCCACAGATATCGCTTTCACTTGAATTTCACTTGAATTTCATTTCGCTGTGCCACAGGTCAAATCGCACAATAATTTTGTGCGGAATAAACTAGTGCTAAATCCGCTTTCGTCCGGTGCTGCCACCTAGTCCAATTTAGTCGGGGAAGCGATGCCACATTTTTTAGTCAGAATTCGAAGTAAGGTATTTAAAAAATATATATGGAACCACTTCAGTTTTCTTTAAATTAAGCATTAGAAAATTAGGTAATTTGAGGTAAATCAAGTTTTACCCAAAAAAAACCTTTAACTTATTGTGCAATTTGTAAAAACATTTGTCACGAAGAGTTGCCAGATTAATGGCATACAATTGCTAGAGTTGTCGAGTAACTTTTATTTTCTCGCGCCAAATACTTTTAAAATTTTTTTAGCTAAACAAAATCAATTATTGCATAAATAAATTAAATTATGTTTATTAAGTAAGAAAAAAAAAGAAGCTTATTGCTCTGCAATGATAAACTTGAAAAAGTTGCTAATCAAACCCTTGGGTAATTTAATCTGAGAAGGTGTCAACCCTTAGCAGCCTAGTTCAAAAAGGTTGGTGAAAATGCTAAGAAATATTAAATCTCTCGAAGTTCTGTGGCATCTCGGAAATTTCCGTGCGGAATTGCTATCTGCGGATTTCTATTTCGCTTGCGATTTCCGTGGGCATCCCTGATTGTCTTCTTTTTAAACTGCTTTTTAAATATCCCTGAAAATTATGTAGTGAAAAGTTTACTTATTTTTTAAAGAATTTCACTGAAGAAGTTAATTGTATTCTAAATTCAGAGCTTATATTGTGAATGACAAGATTTATTACAAGTTCAAAAAAACATAAATGATTCACTCAGACGATATTTAAGAGCTATTCCAATAATTAGAAAAAACTATCTAACGTGTCTTCGAACATTATTTATCTAAACTAAAATCCTAAATATTTAAACTTAACTATCAGCTCAGACAGTCGTAAAATATGCTTCTAATAATTTTAAAGAAATTTTAAATAAGTTCACGAATTTTTAAAGTAAAACCTTAAGATAATTTAAAGAGTTCAAAACCAATTTCAAAAGCCTTCCATTAAATTCTAGAGAAATAATTAAAGAAAAACAAAACAAAGCAATTTTTCGGACTGTTTGTTGAATTGCGATTTCAAAAGAATACAACAATAGAATCAATTCCCCAAATTTCACAATAAGTTTGAAAGTAGTAAAAAAAAAACATAGTTATTGACACAGTCAATAAACACATGACATTGTTGTTTTATGCCAACATTATAATCTCTGCTTTGGGATCTTGTTGTTGTTCGGTTGTTACAAAATACAAATATGCAGTGATATTATCAGAAAAAAGGAAGGGAGAGTTTCCATTATGGATGTGTGTGTGTGTGTGTGTGTGTGTGTATGTGTGTGTGTATGTGGTGTGTGAAAGCATTCCCAATGGGTATTTCAATCATGTAATTGAGCCACAACAAAGTGGAACAATGGGAAACATTTGTGTATGCCAATCAGGGCATTGTGTGTTTCGAATCTCTCCTCAACTCCCCACCAAAGTCCCCAACCGCTGACACACAGAGAGAGAGAGAGAGAGACAGAGAGAGAAAGAGAGAGAGAGACATTGTCAAAATTCCAATTCTAATGCTTTAGACCCTTTCACAGCCAAACAAAGACATTGTCATTTCAAAGGGTTAACGATAGAATGAGCCATGAATAACAAACAACTCACTATTCACTATTCACCATTCACCATTCACTATTCACAATGGTCAATATCAATGTCGTTGGTTCACAATCATCTCTTGGTGTGTTAATTACCTGAAACACATGAAATCTGTGTGGAAATCACAAGGCTTCAAGGCAATTGATGGAACCATCAATGTCAACACAAGTCTGAAAGTTTATCTCACTGTGTGTGTGTGTGTGTGTGTTTGTACGTACACTGAAAAAAAATCCATTCAAATATGCAAGCTTAAAATTCTACTATTATTAACTACTTTGTTAGCTATTTATTATCCTACTTAATCGCAAAAAGATCGGTAGTAATGGCGGATTTAAGCTTATAAGCAATGTATGCGCCTAAAAGTATGCAATACAAATGTTGTATGCATATTTTAATAAGTAACGGGCACTTTAAATATGTATTCATGAAATTATTGTTAAATTAACACAATATGCGGATAAAATGGCAATCACTCAGCCTTAAGATAGTCAAATAAAAGTGTAAAACATTTGATTTCACTGAAAAAAAATGGTTTAAGAGCAGTGGTGTCCAGTATGATAAAAACCCATCCCATGGGAGAGGAACTCATAATTCTGCCGGCGTCGCAGTCGACACACGTATAGAGAGAGCGAGAATACGTGTGTTCTATAAATAGCACATTCTGTGGCTCGTGCTCTCACGATGCGTGTGCTCGGCTTTTTGTTCTCTCATGCAGCATCTGATCTGTACGTCGCCAACTGTAATGATGCGACAGTTTGAATATGCTTTCATTTCATTTTTTCAGTGTAAATCAGTAAAACGTTTCGTTAACTTCGTGTTTCGCTGCTTCGCTGCTTGTATATGATTGTGTGAGTTTGAACACTACAGTTTTAGAGCCCCGATTATTAAGTATTTTGTTCTTGGCCTAAGAATTTCTGAAATCGGGATTGATTTTAGCAAAAATCCCAAACTTTTTTTTTCAGTGTTTGTGTGTGTGTGTGTTAGTGTGTGTCACCCAAAAAATCGAAAGGAGTGGGAGAAACTTTTTCGATTATATGCTCGTAAAAGTTTCTCGATGTGCTTGTGGAAATCCACCCACAACTGGGCAAAACCACAATTTAACCACAGAAGAAGAAGAAGAAGAACGCCAGCAGCACCACCAACAACAATAACCACAACAACAACAATGGACAACCACACACTGTTGTTGTTGTTGTTGTTGTTGTTGCTGTTGCTGTTGTTATTATTATTGTTGTTGTTGTTGCTCTTGATATTGGGAGTGATAAAGAGCGGTGCCAAAGTGAACCCAAAAAAGAAACCGAAGCATAGTGAAAATGTGGCAAAGAGAAGTTGGTGGAGTGGCGAGGGGTGGGGGGATTGCCGGATGTGGTGCAAAGTGAAGTAAACTCGAAAAGCAGCTCGTAAACAAGCAATAAAATTGTAAAAAGGACAACCGGCAACCGTTGCCACCAATTGGCATTGTCAAACAGGCCAACAGAGAGATAGAGAGAGAATAAGAAAGAGAGAGGGAGAGAGAGACAAAGAGGGAGACAGAGACAGTGTGTGTTTGTGCAAAGGACGCACTTTGGCTTCAACAACCTCCGATGGCCTTTCGATAGTTTTCGCTTTCGCATAGTTTGTGGGGTCAAAAGGCAACAAAAAGCAACAACAACAACAACATCGAGCAAAGTCAAGTAAAGCTCACACTGCTTCCAAAATCAGACAAAATAAATCCCAGTATTGTTTTCTGTGTTTAATTTTATTTTAACCCATTTAAAGCTAATGGGTATTTAAATACCCAAAAAAGTATTGACATTTTAAAAATTCTAGCTCGGGGCATGTGAGAGATATCGAGGCAAAATTTATTTCATAGTAAAGAGAAATAATTAAAATATGAGTATAAAATATGAACAGTTTTGTTATCCTTGTTATACCTGTAGTTATTTACAGGTGAATATCTAGGTTTTTTTCTTCATACAAAATGTTGGCGAAAAAAGCTGAAAAATGTATGGAAATCGAAAAAATGAAATTTGAAGATAAAAATTTTTTTTTTTTTCTTTCAACTTCTATGGTCTTTTAGGCACACATTTCAAAATTTCGTCAAAATCGTACCAGCCGATCTATGGGCAGCCATTAATGGGTTAACTTGTTTTGTAAATCGTAAAAATTAATAATAGGTAATATCATAAATATGATTAATAATTTTTTAAATTGAAAATTTTTTCAAACATTTTTTTAAACGCTCAATAAATCAAGGAAGATAGAAAAAAATATGGAAAATAAAATAATTTGCTTTATCTAACATTTTAATCAAGGCTGAAGTAAAATTCTCTTTGAATTTAATTATTCCTCAAAAAATATCAAAAGATAAGAAAAATTGAAAACAGTTGAGAAAATAAAATAATTAGCTTAGTCCAAAAAAAAATGTCTAAATTTCATTGTATAAAACATTTTTCAAAAATGTGAGTTTTTGCAGCCTTGAGTTGAATTATATTAAAGTATTTGAAACACATTGTAAACATATTTTTCTATTAATTTACAATCAAATTTTAATATGATTTTTTAAAATACTAAAATGTTTTTTTGTTTAAACATTAATCGAACTAACTATCGCAACTAATTTTCAACGGTTGTCTACTGAACAGAATAAACTTCAATTTGGCACTATTTATGTAAATCCAAGTTACAAATCAAGCTTCAAATCGATACATTAAATTTGTCAAAACAAAAATCGATTCGATCTCGACAATCGAAGTTGTCGATTTTTCAATATATTTTTATAGTAAATCACCACTGTGCTCTGCACTTCGTTTTGCTCTCGTGTCAAACTCTTATAAAAAATGTTTTATTTTTTCTTATCTTCCCACACACACTCACACATACACTCCTTTCGTTACGGTCAATGTATGAGACCCTTGGGGTTTTCCTTTAAGGCAGTGGTGTACAAACTCACACATTGCGCTTGTGTGCGTAGCAGCGAAACACGAAGTGACAAAACGTTTCACTGCTTTACACTGAAATAATGAAATGAAAGCATATTCGAACTGTCGCATCGTTACAGTTGGCGACGTACAGAGTGCAAAGCAGCAGTTGCAGTGTATGATCAAAATCTAGCGCTGTACGGTCTCTCCTTATTGAACGCAGATCAGCGACTGACATCGAAAAGCATCAGCCGATCAGATGCTTCCTGAGAGAATAAAAAGCCGAACACACGCATCGTGAGAGCACAAGCCACAGAATGTGCTATTTATAGACCACACGTATTTTCACTCTCTGTACGTTTGTCGACTGCGACGCAGGCAGAATTGTGAGTTCCTATTCCATGGGAACTAAAGTTGTTGTTGTTGCTGTCCAGTTGTTGTTTTCCAGTTCTTTCCGACGCGCGCTTAAATATTTAAATCAAGAACACGCCTCAATATTCCAGTAAATGGCAAACCGCATCTTGGCCAAGTTTTGAGAAGAGGAGAGGTGGGAAAAGCAGGAAAGTGGAGAGGAGGGAGGAAAGATGTATTTCTGCTGCTGTCAGCATTGCCTAATTGATTAACACCTGAAAATCGCGTCCATTTTGAATTCCCTGCTGGGCAACTTGTCTCCATCTTCATCTTCTCGTTTCCGTTTCGCCACTTATAGAAATTAGACAGCACCATCTACTCTCCTCTCTTTCTCTCTCTGTTTCTCTCTCATTCAACTTTCTGTCGCTGGCCACTAATCAAGACGAAAGTTGCGTTCGCCTCCAGCATTTGAGTTTTGCTTGAAATGTTTCTCCCCCGCTCTCTGTCTTCCCCTCGCTGTCTCTCTGCGTCTCTTTCCCCCTCTTAAAATGTGTCATTAAAAAATTAAAAGCAAATTCCTGCACGGCAACGGCAACGGCAACGACAACGGCAACATTGTTGAAGGCACGTTGGACGTGGCATCGAGGAGGATTTAAGGACTTAAAGGTCGCGCCATGTTCCTGTTCCCGTTTCCGAGGAGGGATCAGATGCGCATCCTTGCGGCCTGGCCATAAAGCGGCCACAAAATGGCGCCAAAGGACCTCAGACATTGTGGCACAATGCAATGCGGCAATTTAGCCACAGCGTGCAGCACAAATTGAATAAGACACCGACTCCGAGCTCGCTACAGAAACACATACAGATGTTTAAAATAAACTTAAAAAAAATCATTATAAATATAACAATAAATATGGACATAAATAATTTAATATTGGTAAACAAATAGGCATTTTATTTATAAATACAATAATTTTAGTGATATTTTTAAAATAGGTCCAAAAAGGATTTTTTTAATGAAGATTAAGCATGTTTTTGTTGGGGACTCGAGCCCTGAATCAATTTAATGCAAATTGTTTCTATATTTGCGCAATTGATTTTTGTGTTGCCTTATAAAAAAATAAAAAATAAAAATAAAATAAACTATCATCCCATTTAATCGCAACTAAATCGTCCAAACAGAACGGTAGTAATGGCTGATTTAAGTTTTTAAGCAATGTAGGCGCCTAAAAGTATGCAACACAAAATATTTAATATTTTTTTTAATAAGTAACACGTAACCCAAAGTCGGGAACTGGACAAAAGCCCTTCCCGCTTGTTTTGGACTCTAAAATAAATTTATTTTGTTTTTTTTAGTTCCAATACTTTAACTAATTCAATTATTAACACTTGACAAGAAAGCATTATTTTCTAAGTTTCAAATCCTAGATTAATTTCATACACATTGTTTGTTCAATTCCTTAAAGGTTTTCTGTCTTCGCTGTATTTCATTCTTGTTTATTAAAATGTCGATTACTATAATTTTTATTTTTTTGTTATTTTCCTACTGTTTCAACATGAAGCTGGTCTAATGAAAATGCATATCTATAGACACATCCGTAGCCCTTGAATTCAGCTTATTGAAAAAGTGACAACCAAATGTTATAGAGCTGGAATGTTGTGAGTTGATTACATGCGAAGCGCTGACCGCAAAATGCATAATTAATTCAATTGATGAAATATTTTAAAATCATGAAAGCTGACATGAAAGTGAGTGTTGTGAGCCACGAACACGAGACACAGAGACAGAGACAGCCACAAACCGCCCAAAGAACACCACAACTGCCACAAACTCTCAGTCCTTAGCCTCTTCCTCCACAGATTGTCACAGTTTGACTAAAAGCAATCAATGTCAAAGCGACTGAAAGTGTAGATTGCTAGGGAAAACAGCAGGGATATTATATGTATATGGTATGTATTGTATGTATGTATCCACTATAGTACAATAGATATGTATGGGAAATGGGTGAAAATAGGCAGATTGAGTGAGCGACAGTTACAGGTAATTTGATTTTGGACAACACACTCATTTAACGCCTCTGACAGACAGACAGACAGACTGACAGACATTTAATGACTGACCATTTCCATTACCATTACACAAGTTGACTGCAATTCTCGTTAACGCTTCGATTTTGTAATAGCGATTTCTGCATTTCAGCTACAAATTCACACAAAGACAAATAAAATTAAATAATGTAAATCTATAAATACCATATTTATTTATTTATTTTATTTTATTAAATATCCAAGCACAATAAGGGCCGTTTATTCAATGTACATATGAGTTTTATTCAACAATTAATTTTAAATTTGACATTCATTTCAATACATTTAACGTCAAATTCTCTTTTCAATAGTTATCAAAACATTTATATACAGGCCTGTTCCGGTTTTCACTTTTAATTTTATAGCATTTAGTGAAATGCATTTATTTACTTTGCATTTAGGCTAAGTAATTATAAATAAACGTTTTTCACTTTATCGGACTTAAACTCATCAACTCAAAGTGATATCAATCCGCAGAATTTCGCCGAAAAGATATTAGAGCAGGTAAAAGAATTTCACTTCCGCAAAATCTTGCCGAATGTGAAAACCGGAACAGGCCTGATAGTTATTTAGACATTGAAAAATCGAGCCATAGTCTTTCTAATAAATTAGATATTTTTAAGGAAATCAGTAGAATCGTATGATTTTACACGTAAGTAATATTTTACCCTTATTTTAGATAAGTTATTTGAATTGGAGTTTGTTTGTATAACTATTGATGATACATAATATTGATTATATTTTATGTATATATGATTATATGTTATATATTAGTGTATAATAATAAATACGAATTTAGATTCATAGATGCATATTTATCTCAGCTGGTGAATTGTGATAAATTTTGCTGCTCAATGAAAAATTTTCCATTTTTAATAAAATAAGAACGGGACTTAAAAAAAAAGTTTTAAGTGTTAAGGATACTACGTGTTTTTTGATAATTAATGTTATATATTACTATAAGCTATCATGCTACTTAATCACAACAAGATCGGCCAAACAGAACGGTAGTAATGGCTGTTTTAAGTTTCAAGCAATACAAGTGCCTAAAAGTATGCATTAAATTTTTTTTTTTTTATTTATTCAAACAAGTAACGGAACTCGATTCAAGCATATCCCGCTTTTTTTGTTACTTAATAAAAGACTTTCTTTAATAAATAGATAGTTCTCCCTTGAAATACAGACTGGTTTGCTAAAGAAAATATTTTGTTTGATTTTAATCAAATTTTCATAAAAAACCATCTCATCTTTCAAGGCGCTTCTTATAGATTATTCGTATATAAATACCTCTTATTTAATTTGATTATTGATTATACTTAGATTGTTGTGAATTTTCTCTATTATAGCCGTATTAGTCTTGAAATTGTTTTACATTTCCAATAGCGACAATTTTCTTCTGCTAGCTACATTTGAAGAGTTTTCATTTAACTAGCAGCATGTTAAACAATTTTAAATATTTATTAAATTGATTGGGCGTGAATTTAATTCACTTGCAACATTGCGAAAGACAAAATCGCTGAAAGTGTCAAAAAGTGCGAGTCGAAGACTTTTAAAAAAACAACAAAAAAAAAAAACTGGCAAAAACGTAAAAGAGAAAAAGAGGCGACAACTTTTTGCAGTTGACAAAGTGTCGCCGGAAGTTTCGATTTATAATTAGCATGACACACACTCCAAGTGAAAAACGAGTGGAGAAGTCTGCTGAAAAATGCAAACTTTCGTGGCTCCCCTCGCCCTTTGTCCGCATGACTTTTGGACAGTTGGACGAGGACGAAGACAAAGACGAAGGTTGTGGAGTTGGCAACATGAATGAAACTGCCAAAGGGTTAAGGAGTCGAAAATGGGTGGCTGAAGGGGTTAAGGAAGCGGGTGGATGGCATGAAGGGGGAGGAGGGCGAGGGGGAGGGGGCGAGGGTCGACCTAGACAAGAATCAATATTTCCGCAGGGCTTTGGCGTTTGGCGTAGACAAAGTTTGCAATTTTCGTACCTCAATTGGTTTTGCGCTTGGTGACGACAACTGGCAACTTGAAGATGCTGTCTTCAAAACGGAATACCTCTCAAAGTGAACGAATTGAGTATACCCTAGAAATGCAATTAATTGTATGCAGAGCTCAATAATAAGAAATCTTGGCATATTTTCATGTAACACTCTTGAAATTCTCCAAACTCAACTTTATAAGCGTTCCAATGATTGAGATTTAAGATTTAAACAGAAAAGCTGTTTAATCTAAATATTCATTAAATGGTCTTAAGAGTCGTATTTTGGTACTATTGAATGAAGCTTAAATACTCTAGGAAATTTAACAGATATTTGCAAGCTTTATTCTAATATATAAATAATATTTCTTAAAGATTTTAAAATCTCCTAATTAAATTCGAAGAAAAATGCGGCAAAAAATTAAAGTCTGTCTCATCAATTGATGAAACACAATTAGGTAGTCAAAAACTCAATCATATAATTTGATATAAGGTATGCGAATAATTTAAATGTTGTTTTTAAAAAAAAATAAATATAATATAAATATAAATAAAAATAAATTTGATATATAAATTGAATAAATTTTTGCTGATATGCGATTATTATGAACATTAATATTATGATTAGGTCTGACAAACAGAGTCTTGGGTCAATGCTACCCCATTTGAGGTCTAGTTGAAGAGTCATTGCTTGGTAGGATGTGGTCTGCTTGGGATCTGCTTGGGCTCTGTTTTCTTTTGTGGCTGGTTTTTTGGCTTGTTGGCTTCAAGATTTTAATTACAACTTTCGACGCGTTCGCGAGACAATTTCCAAACTCTGTGGCTGAAATCAATGAGTATCCAGTGTGTATAATGGTCGGGAGTTCAAATGGAGGTGCGTACACCAGTGCTCGTACACCCAGTTGACCTCGGCTTTGATCTGGTCAGGGACAAAAGCGAGCGTTAACTTTATCTGGGCAAGAAAGTCGTCTTAAGGATTTTTTTCTTCTTTTTTTTTTTACTTTTTATTATGTTAGTTTTAAGTTGCTTTTCAGCCTGTCTGTCTGTCTGTCTGTCTGTCCCTATATCTGTGCCACAGTCTTGTTTTCTTTTGGGCACTTTCTTAGTGTCTCAGTCTCAGTTGCTTCTTCTTCGCTCTTCTCTCCCTTTGGAGCGGCATTTAAAACTTTATCTAGCGCGGAACTGCGGACTGAGGCTTTATGGCTTTTCCTTGGGAATTTCCCTTAGCTTTGCTTTTGGCAAAAATAATTTTATTACTTCTTTCACTTCTTCGCTTCGCATTTACAGTTATTTTTTCGCTTTTTCTCAACTTTTTACTGCGCTGCAACTTTGCACGAGCAACTCAAATTGAGGAAGCACCAACTAAAGATAACGACAGGGCGCCTGTTGGGGCTTAAGAGGGGAATCTGAGTGGAGATAGAGATATTGCCATTCCCCCTCCAATTGCTGTTGGCAAATCATTTATAATTGAATTCTGCTGATCGATCGATTATAAGATGCGAGCATCGAATATCGAATATCATTTGAATACGGACGAATCTCTTTTCAGATATGCCCTGTAATAACTGTCAGCAAGGGGCTGTCTGACTGTGTCTTGGGCCTTGTGACACTTAAAACTCATCACCGAATTTTAATCTAAATTTTGCATTGAATTTATTTAATCATACAGTCGAACTTCCCTAACTCGAATCACCATTATCCAAGAAAAAAGTTCGAGTTAGGGAGACTTCGAGTTTAGGGAAGTCTTTTTGTTCGGTTTAGTATACGCTATTGCCACTCAATTTAGTTCGAGTTAGAGAGAATTCGAGTTAGAGAAGTTCGAGTTAGGGAAGTTCGACTGTATTTATTTATTTTTATTGTTTCTATTATTTTTAAATTTTTTATTTCATGAATTTGGAAAAAATATTTACACACAATTTTAATTTAAGATATTATATTTGATATTATATTTTAGAATAATCTTTAGATTCTTGAAAAAGTTATATGTATTTATATTATATTATTTAAATTAAATAAGTTTACTTTTATACTTATGATCAAAACAACAGAGGGTATTGTGTAGTCGAGTAACTGTAGCATTTGTGGCATTGACACTTGTGTGTTGTCATATTCATATCTGTGGACTTTCAAACAGATCCCTTGCATTTGAACTCAATTTGCAAACTGCATTGTCATCGCTTTTGGATGAGCACAAAACAAAGCTTAAGGCTTCGGCAATAGCAAATGATCCAAAGAGAGCTTTGACTTTGAAGAGCGCAAAGAAAAGCATACAGAAAGGCAAGAGTGACAGACATACAAAGAGAGAGAATACTAACTTTAAAGAGAAACCTTTTCATTAAGTTAAAAAGTTGAAATCAGCAGTGCCGGAATATAAATAAATGAGCAAAATTTGATCTAAATAATAATATTTTATAAAATATCAAAACTTAATTATAATTGTAAAATGTTTAAGCTCGGATTTACATATAATTTAGAAGAGGAGTTAAACTTTAAATGACTCTGAACAATTATGATGTCTATCGAATTAAATTGCGTATTTCATGTGAATCAAGAGAGAAGCTTAACAAACTTAAAAGAGAGTGAAGAGAGTAAACAATTGTTTTCCTATAAAGAGTGTTGATCTTTCGAGCAATATTTGATTGGGCTCAGTCTTTATTTTCAGCTGGATGAAATCAAACGTAGCGATTTCGATAATCACAAAACAATTGAAATTAATTTAACTTTAAGAATACAACAGTGATCAAAAATAGAGTGTGAAAGCGAGAGATGAGAATGAGCGTAATGAAATGAGATTGGGGTTGAGATTAAGAAAGAAAGTGCAAGTGAAAAGACAGTGAATGAGGAAAAGATAAATTCAAATGGAGTAAAAGAGAGTTTCAAGTGTATTCTAGATTTGATACACTTGCCGAATTAACTACCTAATATCTGTGCTGTATGTTCATTCTATGATTTTGCGGTAATTAGTCGACTGGGAATTTTCCCCACTTCTTTTTTCACTTTGTTTGACTGATTTTCCGGGTGTAGAAACACACACAATGCTCACTGATTTCCTGACAGCGTTGCCTTATCAGCAAACAAAATCAATCCGAGGAGAAAAAGGCATTAGTGTGTGTCCAGAATGGGGACTAAAGAATCAGGGGTGTAAACAGAAACGAAACGCGTTAAGAAATCTATTATGACATTGGCGCCTTGACAACTTGACGAAAGTCATTAGGGATTGGGAAAAGCGACAAGCGAAATTATTGTGTACTAAAATTAGATTTTGTTTCACGAAACCACAACAACAAATCAATTGAATTATTAAAGATATATACTTATAATTAAGAACTGAAGAGAATTCTGGGTTGAATTTAAAAGAGGTATTCAGATTGTGGTTGAATTAATTCTGATATCACTTCAGTCAAATTGATTTGCGAATCATTTGTCGATACTCTTTCAACTTTTTATAAATCAAGCTGACTTTAATAACATTTTCTCTATGTATTTACCAAATTTCAGCTAGATTGATCCATAACCGGCTTAGATCTGCGTCCGAACCACTTTAGGAACACTTCAACATTCTTAATCAAATGACAATAGCAAATTTCAGTAACTTTCTTTGGAGATTATTATTCTTAAACTTAAACTATTCTTAAAAGTTCCTTATAAAGAATTTGTATTCTGTGCAAGAATATTAGACTCCCAGATTTATGTTTTGCCCAACGAAATCTCTGGTAATTCGGAATGCCAACTATTTAATAATTTCGGAAAATATCAGTGGATAAAGATGGAAAAAACACTTGAAAGACTTTGATTTATTGTTGATGGCGTGCGTGAAGTTCTTTAACTTTCCACATTCCACTCACCACCAAATTGAATCCTTTCGCTTTTCAGCGAGTCGGGGTCATGGGTCATGGGTCATGGGAAACAACACGCGACGTTGTCTTCAGATTGAAAACGGCGCAAGTTTTTGATCTTTTGTAAAACTCTTTGCTTCCCCTAACACACAAACATACATGTCAGATGTGAGGGGTCAGGGGTCAGGGGTCGGGGGTCAGGGGTGACTGTTCCTTTTTTCCAGCAGTAGTAAAAAAAAAAAACGCTGAAAACTTAATCGGATTTGGCGTGCGCTTGTTTTTCTGCTTCCTTTTCTCTGCCCTAGCAAATGGTATTTTGATTTTGTCCATTTTTATGTAACCTTTTCAGCCCAAGGCTTAATTATTGAAGGATGCAGATTTACACAGAAGATTGATTTCTAATACTATATTAAAATTGTACTTTAAAGCTTAAACTTTTGTTAAACAAATTAGAGAAAAATGCAAATAAAATGACTAGATATTTTAGAAAAAGTTCAAATGATTGGACAAGATTTTTTTAAGAAGAAATGATATGAAATTTAATTTAGTGAATTTAAATTACTTATTTTAAAGATGAGAATCAGAGTATTTCAACTTCAATATGTATTGAAAATATTGCTTAACTGTATTCAATTGTTGTTGGGCGAAAAAGGGAAAATTTTAAAATTCAAGCGGCATAAATCAAACACTGAGAACGGCAGTTTTCGTGCGCTGCCTGAAAGTGTGCCGCGCATAAAGGATAAACAGTCTCAGTCTCAGTCTCAGCCTTAGGTCCTTAGGTCCCTTTGGCAGTTGACCGAAGAAGGAGAAGAAGGAGAAGAAGAAGGAGGGGAAGGAGAATGCCAGGATGGATTCCAGACAGGCTGCCACAAAATATTTACGCCTTGCAAAACTTTTTTTCCAAACTCATATTTAAACTTTGCGTGTGGGTTTCGTTCCGCGAAAGGAAGGAGAGAGAGAGAGAGAGAGAGAGAGAGAGAGAGAGAGAGAGAGAGGGGTAGAATGAGAAAGCGGTATGACTCTCACTAATGTATTTTGTAGTCAACCATGTGTGTGTGTGTGTTTGTGTTGTGCCTTGTATTGTTGATTTTGAAAATCTAATTTTGACTTAAATTGATTTTTAGTTGCACATTTTTTGCCGCAACCCAAAAAAAAAAGGTCATGGGTGTGGACAAAAGGGTTGATTGGGGGGGGGGGGAAGCTGTTGCTTTATTTAATATTATTATAATTTATTACATTAATTTATCAAGACAATGCACAAAGACTTTGTTCGGCTGAAATTATAAGATGTGATCATTGAATTCGTTTGGGAAGTTTAAGGATTCATAACAAATTTCATTTGCTTGCGATTTTATGAAATTGTGCTGAATCCTCTGGCATCCTTAAGCGAAACAACAACAACAACAAGAATAAGTCAACAAGTGATTGAGTGAACCAATTGTCAGATGATTCTGCACAATTCAATGCAAATCATTTTTATGGTGCGTATACGTTATAAAGGGTGGTCCATCTAGTGTTTGGAATTTGAAATATTCATAATTTGACTTTAAAAACGTCAAATGTCATTCGGAAAGCGACTAATATTTAGTAAAAACTTTGACATTTACGAAATGGGTCGCTATTCGCTTGAAGAAAGTTGGGAAATATTAAAAACATATTTCCAAAGTGGTGAGTCCTCGACTCAAACTGTGCGAAATTTGAAAAAAAAACATTTAAGGGGGTCTTCTCATTCAAAACCCGTTTTTTGGACCCTTTTTAAAAAAATTCTTTTTTGAAAACGCAAAGAATAATTTAAAACTTTTTTTATTTATTGTATTACAAAAGGTTCAAAGTAAATAAAAAAATTTTTTTTGCCTCGATACGAGGGCTGTTCAAAAAGTAATGAGACTTCAAAGTTGGTGGTGAAAAAAAAGGTGTCGTCACGGCGGCCACGATTCCGGGTCTCCGGAGCGTACGAAATGAAAAAAAAAAAACGGGGTTATAATCAGTATAGATGTAATTCTCGGGTGAACCTCAAGCTTAATTTTGTGATTTTTTTTGACAAAATGGCGGTCATTCAAAAAAAAAATTTCAATTTCGGGCTTTTTTTTTGTAGTTTAGTGTAAAAAAAAAATAGTAAACATTTTTTTAAAATTATGGTCGAGGTTCACCCGAGAATGGTGACAATTCTGCGTCGATTGCACTTTGTTTCATGAAAATCGGTTCAGTTGAACTGGAGATATCATGGCCGCCAGTTCGAAAAACGTGGTTTCGAGATAAACGCGTTTAAAGTTTTGACTTCACTTGCATTAACATTAACATTGCTGGATAAAAATGGCCATATCTCCTTAAGTATTTCGAATTTCTAAAAATCCTTTTAGGGGCATATTCACAACTACCCAAGCTATAAATAAATGCAAAAAAAAAAAAGTCGAAAAAAAAAAGTTGCTCAATGAGAAGACCCCCTTAACAAAAAAAATGTTCCGAAAACTCAATTGGTTTTGGTGATTGGTTCTTCGAGGAAATTGAAGCGGAAGACTTGGACGATATTTGGTTTAACAATACGCGCTACGTGCCCACAGCGCACGCCACAATCGATCTTCTGCGCCCTATCTTCGAAAATCGAATAATCAGCAAATATGGAGATGTGAATGGGCTACTGCCAAGTCAGCCGTGGTGGTCATTTGACCGACATTGTTTTTCATAAATAAATGACATGAACCAACCTTTCCAATAAATGTTCAACCTTTGAAAAATATCGAGCCGTTTTTTTTTTATAGCAAAATTAAATTCCAATTTTTAAATGGACCACCCTGTATTTTGTAATCAAATCAACTAAAAATAAATTAGTTTTATTTAAAAAAAAAATTGGAGAGTTTTGCTGTATTTTATTGATTTTTATATTATTTTTTGATATGTTCTATTTTGGTAACTTGCGTATACGTAATATTTTGTAACCAAATGAACTAGAAGTGAGTGTGCAATTAATTTGAAAACTATTCTTACAGTAGTTCAATAAAAAATGAAGAATATTTATTGTGTTTTGTTTCTTTTTCTTTATTTTGTTGTCAACATTTTGTATACCTCTTTTTTGGTAATTTGCGTATACTTAATATCTTTTTAATTATATAAACTACAAGTACAACTACAAGAGCATGCAATTTAATAAATACTGCAACAAATCTTATTTTGGAAAAAAAAAGAAAATTTAATTTTTTTTTTTTTATTTTTTTTTTATTTCCATTTCTTAATTGCCAGTCTATTTTTCATAACTTTTAATTGTGATAATGTCAGCAATTTAATAAATACTGCAACAAATCTTATTTTGAAAGAAAAAGAAAATTGAATTTAATTTTATTTATTTTTTTAAATTTTTCTTTTATTTTATTGTCTTTTTTGATAACTTTTTTTTCATAACTTTTAATTTTGATAATTTCTTAAGTTAGTTAAAAGAACATTTCTTTGTTCTTACCGGTAGTTTGGAACTACCTGGCAGTGCTTCAACTGTACTCTAGTATTCACTTAGCCAATTCACGAATATTCACTT
This sequence comes from Drosophila suboccidentalis, assembly GCA_037043435.1. Lineage (NCBI taxonomy): Eukaryota > Metazoa > Arthropoda > Insecta > Diptera > Drosophilidae > Drosophila > Drosophila suboccidentalis. The sequence goes on along the minus strand of JBAMBK010002558.1, from coordinate 1,167,124 downwards.
CCGCTGTCGACTATTTGAAGGCGTGGGAAGTGTCTTAAAAAAAAAAAATATAGTCGAAATGAATAATTTAAGGGCATTTTTTGTTGTTGTGGATTTGCTTTAAAATTGCACAAAAGGTGCAAATAATGAAATTCTTGGCGTGTGGTTGTTGCCGTGTGGCATGTGGCAAGCGGCAGGCGGCATGTGGCAGGCGGCAAGTGAAGCGACCTGCGCTTTGAATACCAAATAAATAAATGAAATGAATACAACACCAAAAGTGGGTTGGCTATTTGGAAGGCAGCAGGTCGCCAGGTCGCCAGGTCGACGGGTCGACGGGTCGACGGGTCGCCAGTTCGCTGTACCAAGTCCCCAATGTGGCCAAAAGCATTGTTGTTGTTGTTGCTGTTGTTATTGTTGCTTCTGTTGTTGTACTCGCACAGTACGTTCAATTTTTAGCAGCCACAATTTGAAATATTTCTCCAGCATATTTGACAGACAGCTAAAGTTGCGGTGTCCTCTCCTCCTGTCCACGACAACGTATAGGGAAAAGAGAGCAGATAAAACGGAGAGACACAGAGAGAGAGTGAGAGAGACAGCACATACTATACACACATTGCAATGCGAAAGGTAACGTTAGCAGCCTCAGTTCCAGCTCTTGTCCCACCTACTGCCCGATGGCCACATCTCTACACAGAAAGAAAAACATTTTTCTAAAATTCAAGATTAACATTCTTGATTTTAGCAAGTATAGATTCTGGATAATATTGTCCGATTAACACAATATGCGGAAAAAATGGAAAAAGCACAGCTTTAAAATAGTCCAGTTTAATGTCTAGAGTCTAGACCAAGATGTATTTACTATAAAGGCGACGTCGTGTGGTGAGGATACAATCATTTTTTCACCTCTCTCTCCGCTCTCAGAGAGACAAGCGCAAGAAAAAGATGGCGAACGTTTTACGTTCTGCACTCTTCGTTTGTTATTGTTTCAGCTGACAGAAAAGAAAATTTCGCAAAATAAAAAAAATGAATTATTTCAAATAATTAATAATATTTTAATGCATAACAAAAGAAATAATTAAATGAAAGCATATTCGAACTGTCGCATCGTTACAGTTTGTGACGTACAGAGAGCAAAGCATTAGTTGCCGTGTATGATAAAAAACTAGCGCTGTCTCAGTCTTTCCTCATTGAACGCAGATCAGCGACTGACATCAGAAAGCTTCAGCCGATCAGATGCTTCGTGAGAGAATAAGAAGCCGAACATTCGCATGGTGAGAGCACAAGCCACAGAATGTGCTATTTATAGACCACACGTATTTTCACTCTCTGTACGTTTGTCGACTGCGACGCAGGCAGAATTATGAGCTACTCTCCTCTCTTTCGTCATTTTTGGCACCACTGGTCTAAATATTTCACTTTACTGAAAAAAACTCTAATAATTTTATGAAGTTGTGGATGAGGAATTGAAAGATCGTACGTCAAACCAAGTATTTCGTACTTAATTTAAAAAATTCCGGGATTGCCAAACTTTTTAAGATTTTATCCCGAAATCGTGGGAACTTTTTTCTGTGTAGCTCCTTGGCTCGGGGGCAACTCTGAGCTCCCCAAGGGCAGAGCTTCTCTTTGTTTTCCAGCAAAAGTGTGAAACGAGAATGTGAAGGACAACAAATGAAATGTTGGCTCATTCTCCCACTTATTGTCTCCCTCCCTCTTTCGTTGCACATTTCATCATTCCATGTTGCCGTACATAATAAGTAAGTATCTGTGGGTTATTCCTAGAGACGGTTGCGTGCTCAAACACGAGACAAACTCACCTAACATGTATTTCCATAATTGCATTATTATTTATATGGATCCAAAAGAATATTGTACCAATTACATTTGTATTTAAGTATTAAAAAGGCGTTCAAAATAAATAAAATGGCTTTAGTTAAATTTTAAATTTTTACGAATTGGCGCCCGCATGTCGGCTTCTTCTTCGTCGCACAAAGACAACAATACGAAGCATAAAAAGAATGTAAATTGACCGAGCAATATTTTTAAACACTCTGAAATACCTCAAAGTCACAGACGGCTAAAAGATCGTATTGAATTATACTGACTTAGGTAAAGTAATGTTGAGTCTTGTTTAATATATGTTAAAACGAATACTATAAAGTGCCAATGTCTTTCATAGAGAACAGTGGCGTCCAAACTCACACAGTAAAACATTGCGCTTGTGAGCGTAGCAGCGAAACACGAAGTCAAGGAAACGTTTTACTGCTTTACACTGAAAAAATTAAATGAATGTATATTCGAACAGTCGCTTTAGTACGGTCTCTCCAAATTGAACGCAGATCAGCGACTGAGTCAGTCTCGAAGCACCAGCCGATCAGATGCTTCGTGAGAGAACAGAAAGCCGAGCACTCGCATCGTGAGTGAACAAGCCGGCGAGCGTGCTATTTATAGAACACACTTATTCTCTCTCCCTGTACGTGTGTCGGCTGCGACGCCGGCAGAATTATGAGTTCCTATCCAAAGGAATAGGCTTTTGGCATATTGGGCACCACTGTTATAGAGTTACATTAAGTCAAGAGCATAAATCGTGTCACGATTTTAGTGGATAGTAATACCTGTAGCAAACACACACCTGTAAAAATACGAAACAACAGTTACGAGAGCAACAAGAACAACAAGTGCACAATCGAGCGTAATAATGAAGCAGGTTTTTTGAAGCCCACACACAATGAAAAGGCAGCTGCAGGTGTCACTGGCTTCAAGTGGCGAGCCAAGGGGTAAGGGAAGGTATAGAGAATCATGGGCTAACCATGGGTTAATGTGGGCGTGTCACAGAGCACACCAACAGCCGAGAAATATGTACAATGGCTCTAACGAGTTAGACCAGGGGACACTCAGTTTATGTGATTTTCGAGTTAAAAATTCTTAGAGTCAAAGGCACGTTACACTTCAACAAACTTCTCTTCCCTTTCCCCCCCCCCCCCCCCTTACACACCACTTGTTGCCTCTCTCTCTCTCTTTCTGTCTCCCTTTTTTTTTGGTTTATTTTGTTTGTGTGCTCCGACTGTTCGTTTCGTTTCGTATTGTTTGTTTGTTTGCCTGTTTATTTGTTGGCTTATTTGCTCATCCTCCAACCTCCAACCTCCGTCCTCCATCATTCACAATCACATATGTGTCTGCTGCGGCTTCCCGGGGAGAATGCCAGAGGGGCAAGGAGGGGGAGTGAACAGCAGGACTTTAGCTCGATTCACATTGTGTGAAATTCCTTGCTTCCACTTCATTTGGCATTTTGTGCCCGGGACACTCAACAAATTCACTCGACTTGACCAACATAGAAAATATTTGCGTTTTTGCCAGCTTACTCCCCTTTCTTCTCCCCATCACACTCACTTCTTCTCTTCTCTTCTCTTCTCTTCTCTTCTCTTCACTCTTGTCTAATATTACGTGTGCAGTAAATAAGCCAAATGTCAGATTCATACCAGCTCCATGTCAGCTTTGCTGCTGACACGGTTAATTCGAAAACATGAACAGCTTTTATCGTTGCCTTTAATATTTATGGCATTTAAATCAGACATATAGTACTTTAACTTGCAGTGGTGCTTTCATTATATGTACATACATAAATAAAAGAAAGTCGGATTTTCAACGAAAAACAAATTTCACTCGTTTGCGGCTCGCGCTGACGGCGACTTTTTTAATTCAATCTGTAGATATTGTTAAAAATTCTCGTTTCTCCAAAATACAATTTATACTTACTTACTTAATCTTTCTTTGAGAATTCCCTCAGCATTTAATCTAGGTGTCTACAACACATTGAGATTTTATTCACCAAACAAATCTTAAGATTTCCATCCATTTATCAGTTTTTTTTTGACTCAACTGAAGTCTCCTTGGTTTTATTTTATTTACCTACATAGCTTACCAGTCTTCCTATATTCTACCATTTATTTTCTAAATTTTCTCTTCCCTAAATGTTTTTCTACTTTTATTTTCTTCTCTCACCTTTCATTCTCCTTCCATTCTTTCTTCTTTAATCTTCCTTTCATGATCTTTTTTAGCTTAACTTTCCTTATCTTCCCTTTTTCGCATGTCGTTGACTTATTTTTTTCTGCCTTTTCTTTTTATTCTAGTCTAATCTTATGTTTTCTTTCCATTCCTTACATTTCTTTTATTGCCTTCGCATTTTTCTCTATTATTCCTTTTTATTTAATTACCTCCTTTTTCTATCACTAGGTTTTCCAATGATTTTATTCCTTTCGCCTTCTTTCTGTTAATTCTACTTTCTTCTTATCGATTCCTCTCCAATTTCGGCCTTTTATCTATAATTTCTCATACTTTTTATCTTTACAGCTATTTTACCATAATTCTTAATTGAATTCTCATTTTAATTCAAGGCATTTTCAACTCACCAATTCAAGTCATCAAATCCATCAAATTCAGACAACTGTAACTATCTCTGTCTTACCTTTTATCTCTATCTTTCTCTCCTATTCTCTGTACCATATTTCACTTCCTCAGCTTTATAATTCCCAAATGGTTTAAGCTTGTGTTTGCCTATAGAAAAAGGTTTGCAAATAATAATAAGAAATTGGCTGTGAATGCTCTTTAAGCTTATTACATATTGCTGTTGACGCTTATGTTGAAGTCTGTTCAGATTTCCCCCTCTCTTCTCTCCTCTCCCCCCTCCGCCCACTTATCCACTGATTTCCCTCTTTGTCTTCGCTTGGATGTTTCTGCAGTCCAAGCGACTTTCACCAGCCTAAAATGTGAGCCACGAGACGGATTTTCTGGAACTGGAAATGAAAACGGGACTCGGGATTGGGATTGGGATTGGGATTGGGTTGCAAATGTGCATAAGATAAATGGAGCACAAAACGCTTTGAGGCAACATTAAAAGGGGCAACGTTTTCAGTATATGGTGGCACTGACAGTGGCGCCACCTGCCGGCCTGGCTGGCGTCCCATAAAAAGTCATTCACTAATGGCTCGTCAGTGCAGCGGCTGAAAGGCAAGATAGAAGGAGCGAGAGGGAGAGAGGCCTACTGCAGGATGAAGCAGTAGAAAGTGGTGGGAAGAGGAGAGAAGAGGGGTAAAAGGGCGAGTTGAATGGAGTGCGATGACAGGGTCTGCCCATTTCCATTTCCATTTTTATCTGCACTTCTATTGGCAACATGTGGCGCTTTTATTAAAAATTCATTTGCTCATATTACACACACACACACACACGGAAAGAGATACACTGAACAAAAAAAATTATTCTAAAAAAAAGTTTAAAATTCTTCAGAAAATGTTTGTTAAATTAACCAGGGTATAAAACCGAAACGAATATCGGTTTCAGTTACGGTTTCGGTTATATTCGCATTTCGGTTATCGGTTAGGCAAAATTGTAACGGTTACGTAACGGTTACCGGTTGTTTGTATGAAAACGGAAACGGTTATTTCGGTTTGAATAATTTCGGTTTTAAGGTTTTGGTAAATTAAAAAAGTTTTGGTTCGGTTACGGTTTCAATAACGGTTACCAATTTCAATCGGTTAATACCGGTTAATCGTTACGGTTTCGGTTATTAACACAACATGCGAATTGAAATTCAAACACTGAGCATTAAAATAGTCAAAAAATTACCAAAAGACTGGATTTAACAAAAAAAATGTTTTAAAGAGACCCGATAATCAGAATTATGCTTGAATCAAGAATTTTCTTTGCAGGTTTTTTTTTTTAAATTATTCATCCCAATTTAACATTGGGAGTCACAATATTTCGTTTAATATTTCAAACTCGATTTAAGAAATTCTCAAATTATCAAACTTTTAACACCGTTGGGACTAATTTTATCCGGAATCAAGTATTTTTTTCCTGTGTACGAGTCACGGGCTCGAAACTTCAACTGAAACTCTCACATTTTAGGGTTGAGCCCGGCCTGCTATCTCTTTTCTCCCCGACCTTAAGTACTCCATGTCCATGGACTGCCCTTTGACCTTCAGCAGCTGCCACATTTCGGGCAAATTCTTTGAGAATTTATCTGGCTACAGCCCGAAATTCACTTAATTTTTCCTTTCATTTGTTTATTATTTTCATTTTGTATTTTTTCCAGGACGCTTTTCAAAAGTGTTTTGACCCGCATTCACCAAAATCTGCTGAAATGTTGCTTAAATACAAGTTAATATTCGATTTTCTGAATTCAATAAATGCCTTCTACAATAAGTAAATTTATAAACGCGTAAGCAGCTCGCGGTGAAGGCGACTTTTTTAATTTATTGCTCGCTTTTTTGGTGGTTTCTGTTGTAAATGTTAAAAATTGCATGAGCCTTACATGATTTATACTAGAAAAGCTGAATAAAAAACCTTCCATATATCAAAAAAATGGATTAAACATTTATGCTTTTAATTTAAAACATAATTGTTATCTGGCTACTTAGCAGTATCAAATGAATTGCATTCAAGAGGAAGCATTACTTTTATCTCCTAATTGAATTGATTCGTTTGGCTGGCCGCTTTTCTACTGATTGCACTTGAATAGCTGCGGGCAGCGAACTGAACTTTCCACTTTTCCGCAAAGCACAAGCAGAAGACAAGGCCGAACAACTAGAAGATAGTTCGGGGGGCAGAGGGCAGTCATTGTCCTGTTGCAACAAGGATTTGCCGCAAGTTGGGCTCGATGCTGCGTTAAGGATGCGCTTGAGCGTAAAGAACTCTTTTTTGCCCTCAACGCTTGTGTTTGGTTATTCCCGGTTTTCTTTTTCAAGTTTTTCATTTAATTTTCTTTACACTTTTATGCTGGCGCAATTTCCGCCAAGTGGTTTTCCGGGCGGCGTCTTTCGATTTCGGCATTTTTCCAAGCGATTTGCATTGCGAATCGAAATGTTGACCTTCCGCTAAGAAAATGACAAGGAACCTTGTGTCTTGTGTTGAGAAAGGGATTGGGAATTTTTAGGGATAAAAAATTAATATCGAAAAATCGACAACTCGATTTTAAAGTACTTTAACTCGATTGTCTTTTTATACATATATCGAAAACTCGAATTTACATCTATCAGGGGTGCCATAGAAATCGCAAGCGAAATAGAATTCCGCAGAAAGCAATTCCGCACGGAAATTTCCGAGGTGCCACAGAACTTCGAGAGATTTTATTTTTTTTTAGCATTTTCACCAACCTTTTCGAACGAGGCTGCTAAGGGTTGACACCTTCTCAGATTAAATTAGCTACTTTTTCAAGTTTATCATTGCAGAGCAATAAGCTTTTATTTATTTTCTTATTTAATTAACATAATTTAATTTATTTATGTAATAATCGATTTTGTTTAGCTAAAAAAATTTTAAATGTAACTGTCACGAGCAAATAAAAGTTACTCGACAACTCTAGCAATTGTCTGCCATTAGTCTGGCAACTCTTCGTGAACAATTTTTTCACAAATTGCACAATAAGTTAAAGGTTTTTTTCAGTAAAACTTGATTTACCTCAAAAGTTATTTTTTTAATGCTTTATTTAAAGAAATCTAAAGTGGTTCCATATATTTCTTTTAAATACCCTACATCAAATTCTGACTAAAAAATGTGGCATCGCTGACCCTGACTTCGAAAACTTAAATCGGACTAGGTGGCAGCATCGGACGCCAGCGGATTCAGCGCTAGTTCAATCCGCTCAAAATTATTTTGCGAATTGAACTGTGGCACAGCGAAATGAAATTAAAGCGAAATTCAAGTGAAAGCGATTTCTGTGGCACCCCTGTATATTTGTCATTATTATTATTGTAATTTTTTAAAGAATTAACCAATAAAATTCAATTGAAGCAATTAAGTAAATAATAATTTAAAGCAAGCATTAAAACGATGATTTTTATGAATTCTGGATCTTAACTTACGTTTTCTCTAATTTTTTTTTTTATCCTGATATATCGATAACTGCATTTCGATTTAAAACTCGATTTGGCGGAACGTTAAAGCTCAAAATTTTCGTTTTATTGAATGAACAAATTGTTGAAAATACAGAAACTGTGAGTATTATTTGATCGAAATAATGATGGATTCATGTTCAAAACTGCATGGTAATATTGGCTTGGGGTTAGGGGTTAAGGGTTAAGGGTTAAGGAAGGCAAGGGAGAGGGGCTAACTAAAATGATATGTATCAGAGTGGATAGGGTTAAGGTTAAGGTTAAGGGGAAGTGGTGAAGTGTTTGTGGAGTAGAGTTGGTGTAATCTAGTTAAGTGTCTGGTTAATGTTAATGCTAATGCTAATGTAATGTCTAGTTAAGGCGTGGCATACTCTGTCGCAGCCAATTGCCGAATCGCATCCAGAAGGACATGCGACGACGCAACTTGATATCGGCCTGATCATCGGATTCGGTTAGGAAATCGGTTGGCTCATCGGGATCCGTTAGATTGCCGCATTCCTCGAACGATTGCAAATAATTCATTGACTCCTGCGAATCCTTGTTGAACAATGTCAGCTGCATGGCGCTGTTTTTGGTGTCCATCTTCTTATTCTTGTTCTTGTTGTTGTTCTTGTTGTTGTTCTTGTTGGTGTTATTCGATGTTCCATCCTGTCTCATATTCATCATCATCTCATCATCAGCATCAGCTTCAGCATCAGCATCATTATCAGCGTCAACATCATCGTCATTATCATGGTCATTGTCATTATCAATGTCATTTTCAATGTCATTATCATTGGCATTATCATTGTTATTATCGAGTTCCAGTTCCAGTTCGCATTCCTGTCCAGCAACGGCTCTCGACTCCACGCCGTAGATGTGTATGTGCAAGCTGGGCAGCTCCTTGACTATAATACTCCCATTGTCCTGCACCTGGACATTGTAGCTGGGACGCCCCATCACCACATCCACCTCGATGCCCAGCTCCGTCAAGATCTCGATGCGCTGCAGCGATGTTGTCAGGCTGTTCAACAGCTCCAGATCGTTGATTCGCTGCTGCAGCATCGCCTCCCCCATTGCCTGCTCCATGGGCATCAGTTGGCCCAGCAGCGGCCAGTCAAAGATCGAGGGAAGCAGTCCACTCTGCACTATCGAAACGGGCACCTCGATCGGAAACTTGCGCGCCTTCCAATTGGACCGCAGCTGGTCCACCTCAACCATGCCATATAGCTTACAGTTCTCCTGCATGTCGTTCAGCAGAGAAAATTCATTGTTCATGACTGCACACACAGAGACAGAGAGAAAGAGAGACAGAGAAAGAGAATTAGAACAAGATTTGGTTAATAAACGCTTTACTTTTCTATTTTTTTAATATTTCCTGATGCTACAAGTACTGTAAGTAAACACACAATCAAACATTGCGCTTGTGTGCGAAGCAGCGAAGAACAAAGTGAACGAAACGTTTTACTGCTTTACACTGAAAAAATTAAATGAAAGCATATTCGAACTGTCGTATCATTACAGTTGGCGACGTAAAGAGAGCAAAGCATCAGTTGCAGTGTATGATAAAAGTCTAACGCTGTGCGGTCTCTCCTCATTGAACGCAGATCAGCGACTGACATCAATAAGCATCAGCCGATCAGATGCTTCGTGAAAGAATAAAAGGACGAAGACACGCGTCGTGAGAGCACAAGCCGCCGAACGTTCTATTTATAGAACACTCGTATTCTCGCTCTCTCTATACATGTGTCGACTGAGACCCATGCAGAATTATGAGTTCCTATTCCATGGGATGGGCTTTTGGCATTTTAGACCATGAAGCAATAAGTATAAGGAGGTCTCGTCGGCAAAAAGCAGTCCCTTGACAATATTGATAATCAGCGCGAGAGAAAGGGATAGAGAGCACTTCACTGTACGTAAAGGGACTAAAAACCGAACGATTCGGCAGCCGACGAGACCTCCTTATGTTATTGCTTCATGTTTTAGACACCGCTGCATTGAAGTTTGAGGCATGGATTAAATTAAATTTAAAAAAAAAAATAGGAGAAAGAATGGTAGAAAACACACAGCGAAAGTCGTTTAACTGGTAATCAAAGAATTGAACTTTGGGGAAACGAGAAATATTAAAATTAATAAAGGGTGAAAACAAAAGAAAGGGACGGACGAAAATTGTATGACAGAAAGCTATATGCGGAAAGATCTTCAATAACCAGCTACAAACTTTCAAAATTTTGGAGAAATACAAGTTTTCCATACCAGGTTTAACTTCTTAACATTATTCTTGGATTTTACAAGTCTGTAAATTTTAATGATAAATAATTGTATAGTTACTAATAACAATTTTCATATTCATTTCATTTTCTAATGCAAGACTTAGCTTTTTAAACACTCTTCTTTGATTTTAAAAGATTACAAAGCTAAAGGCTACAAAAATTGCTAGCTACTAATAATTTTAAAATATTTTTAAGCTGGTACAAAATCCAATAAAAATCTTAAGCAATTTTCCTGAATTTTAAGACGTCTATTAAATTTAAGGTTACAAAAGTTATTATATCTATTGTTTTAATAGTAATTTGAACTATTAATATTTATTAAATATTTATTAATATATTAGATAAGATGTTTAAATCTCAGATTGAGCCAAGTGCTTAAGTTTCTCAGGCAGATTAATGCATTGCAATTAAATATGACATCCAAAGTTAATTTAAAAAAGAAAGCCAAGTATAATGACTAAAATAAATATAAAAGTTGCATTTGAAAGTGTCAACAAAGTGGTAATGGAATTGTATCTGTGAGATACGCGGAGTATCAACAGATTCAAGTAGTTGCGTTAACATTTTGATTGCAGTGCGATGACAGCTTCAATTGTGTTTATTGTATTTAAATTAACTTATTTATTGTTATTGCCACGGGGCAAATGTCCAGGCTACCAAAAAAAAAAAGAAACGAAAGGAAAGAAAAGGAAAACAAAGGTGACTGCACAAACAAAAGTTGACAACGAAAGTAATAAAAACAGAAATTTGTCGCCGCTTGTAAATGGAATTGTTTAAAGGTGAAAGCGACAACAACAGAAACAAATAAACAAATTAAGAGCCCGAAGAAGGACGAAGGATGCGGAAGAGAGGGCGAAAGAGAATCCGCAACGGATACGCATTATTTTTGCCAGGCCAACGAACAGAACCGAACCGAACAGGAGCCTCCAGGAAAAAACTGACGCCGCAACAATAAGCCAAAATCCCCCAAACACAAAGGGCCAAAAAAGGGGTTGGCCATGGTTGGCAAAGGGAAAAGGGGAGGAGAGAAATTCAGGCGGTAGGGAAAACGTCTGGGAATTGCAGACGACGTCGGCTCATGGCGATTTAATCTTTGCAGACATTTTTATTCAAATTTATTTTAATATTTTCTTCCTTTTTGTGCTGCGGATGCACGGGAATTATGGCAAACGACAAGCAGAAAGAAAGAGCAAAAGAAAGAAAGAAAAGCGCAAACAGGACTACAGAGGAATTGCATTTTCCTGGCCACAATGTGTTCACCTTATCAGCCAATTCAACTTAAGAATCATTATAAATTTAGATATATTGAAAATTAGAAAATACTTTCACTTACCGCCTTCAAAAGTTGCTGCCTTTTTTTGAGTTTGAGTTTGAGTTTGAGTTTCAAATAAAATGGTCATTCGCTGGTCGCTTTTATACTTAAAATTTAGTTTAGTTAATCATTAAAAAGTGATGTTTAGAATAATGCAAACTCCATAAATTTATGAATCGATCTCTCTTCTCCTTCTTCTCCCTCTGCTGCTCTTGAGTCACGATAGTTATAGATAAAGATACAAACACATATACACACACACACACAGAAGCACTCTAAGTGGTTTTGATCACGCTCAGTTTCAGATCTGTTTCAATATCAAGCAAATTGTTTGAAAAGAAAATAATAATAATAATAATTAATAGGCGAGTCTCGCTCGAGACTCACTGAAACTATAACAGAATTTTGATACGACTAAGTTCAGCGCCAAGTTGATTCGAAGAGATTCGGAATGCTTTAAGGAAACAGAAAGAAAAGTTTCAATGAGATTCTACTATAGGTCTAAATACCATTGTTTTATAATACATCAAATAAGATAAATATATGTGTAGAAATTGCCAATGACATTTCTAATGACAAAGTTAATGCTCAAGCGATGATAATGCTAATGCTCAAGCTAATATTTTAATTGTTTTTAATACCAATGATAATGATAATGCTGAATAATGCAAATGATAATGCTAATTCTAATAATAATGATAATGTAACTCTAGTAATAATATTATTGTCAGTGCCGTTGCATTTATCTTAATAAAAGTTTCATACGACTATTTTCTAGCATACAGTTTAATGCTAATGTAAATGTTAAAGCTAATGATAATTCTAATTTTTCAATAATACGAATAATAAAGTTATTACTTATGTTACGTCAAAATATAAAATATAATAATAATGATAATGGCATTGCCAATGTTAATGCTAATACTAATGATAATGTTAATGCTTATTCTATAAATGTTTTTCCTAATACTATTGATGATATTGCTTTTGATAATTCTCAGACTTGGATAGTACGAATACTAAAGTTGTCACTATTTTTACCTGCTAATGCTAATGCTAATGCTTATGTCAATGCTAATGTCAATGCTAATATTAATGCTAATGCTTATGCTTAAGCTTAAGCTTATGCTAATATTAATGTTAATACTTGGATAATACGAATACTAAAGTTGTCACTATTGTTACGTGCTGATGCTAATGCTAATGCTAATGTCAATGCTAATATTAATGCTAATGCTTATGCTTAAGCTTAAGCTTATGCTTATGCTAATATTAATGTTAATACTTGGATAATACGAATACTAAAGTTGTCACTATTGGTACGTGCTAATGCTAATGCTAATGCTAATGCTAATGCTTATGTCAATGCAAATGTCAATGCTAATATTAATGCTAATGCTTATGCTTAAGCTTAAGCTTACGCTTATGCTAATATTAATGTTAATACTTGGATAATACGAATACTAAAGTTGTCACTATTGTTACGTGCTAATGCTAATGCTAATGCTTATGTCAATGCTAATGTCAATGCTAATATTAATGCTAATGCTTACGTTTAAGCTTATGCTTATTCTTATGCTAATATTAATGTTAATACTTGGATAATACGAATACTAAAATTGTCACTATTGTTACGTTCTAATGCTAATGCTAATTCTAATGCTAATATTAATGCTAATGCTTATGCTTAAGCTAATATTAAATCTAATGCTTATGCTTAAGCTTATGCTAATGCTAATATTAATGTTGATGTTAATGTTAATGCTAATGCTAATGCCAGTCCTAATGATATGGCATCACTTGCCTATTGCCATCTGTAATCAGTATTTAGTGGAACTGTAATTAACTAGAATTTTTTCAGTCTACAGTTCTGTAACTAAATTCATTTAATTTGGCTCGTTTCAGTCCAGACCAGACCAGACCAGACCAGGACACCGTAACTGCATCGCCCATTGCCGTTGGAAGCACCAAATGTCGGCCATAATGCGCTTAAGTGTGCGACAGTTGCCACAGCCCAACAACAAGAGGCAGCAGCAGCAGCAGCTGCAACACCAAAGATTTTTGTAAGCTCGCCCAACTTACAATAGAAAAAAGCACCGAAAAAAAGAAATAGTACAAATTAAAAGCGACTAGCAACTATCAGGGGCGAAAAGTTATGATACTCTAGTTTAGAACTAGAGAAGCAGAGAAGTTTATCCACTAATATATAGAAAAGATAACTTTATAGACGTTATTTGAGATGGAACTCGAAGGATGTCCACAAATAGAAAAGCTGTGAAGCTCAAATGTAGCTAATATTACAATAATTTAATTTGGAAACTCTTTTATAACAAATAAATTGAAATGCTTTAAAGAATTTGCAGATAAACCAAATTAAATTTCTAGAAATTTGCCGAAGAATTATACATATTATAATGTAGGTATAAGCACTTTATCAAATAATCTACATTTCTAGTATTGCAAAGCTAAGAACTAAGAAGTTTTCTAGCTACAAAGCATCTAATTATATTAACAATTAAGACTTGATAATCTATCAAAAGTATTCGTATTGAGTTGTGGTACTCACGTCCTTATTTCTTCAGAAATTGTTGCAGCAATATTTTTGGATTTTCAAAGGTCAAATAAAATGATGTAGAAAGTTTTAGATTTGTTCACAGACAATTGACAATTTTCAAAAAGATGTTGAGAATACGAATCGTAGTCGATTGAATTTTGATAGATGAACTTAGGGTATGTATATTTCAGCATACATATAGTATATCAAATGCACCCAAAATGGAAAAAGAAATGGAAAAAAGACCGAAACTGAAACAGAATCTGTTCACGGTCAGAAAGTAAAGCTCATATATGTGTGTGTGTCTGGCATCTCTGTCTCTGTCTCTCTGGGTGGATAGGGCAACTATGAGGCATCGGACAGTTGTACCATAAATGAGAGGGAGACTGTTGGTCAGACATGTTGTCAAGTCGGCAAAAAGCGGAAGTTGAAAATTTCACAGTGCGCTTTTGCTTGTTGTTGTTGTTGTTGATGCAACATAGAATTCATTATGGCGGAAAATGTAAAAGGCATAAACAGCATCGCACAACATCCGCATGTCCACTCTACACACACACACAAACACACACACATCCGGTCGAGGCAAGTGCAGAAAAGCGAGACGAGAATCAGCACAAGTCACACAAGAAGAAGGAGAAGAATCAGATTCAGAGAATGAGAAAGAGAAAGAGCTGGAGAGAAGTATTCGGACCCAGAGTCCGGATTTGCTGTCCAGTTCGACTTCAGTGCCCCCTCTTAATATGCTAAACGTTGAAATGTGCAAACTTGTCCAGTATGAATTTAATGCGAGTTGCAACCTCATCGAGGGTCGTGGGTCAGGTCGTCAGGTCGTTTGCCTGTGAGGCCACTGTACGTCACAGTTCAAAGAGTACACAGAAATAAAAACTATTCTTAACTTAAAGTTGAAAATTTCATTTATTAAGTATGTTTTCAGGATATTATTGTTAAATTAAAACAATATGCGAATAAATTGTGAGCCACGCAGCATTAAAATTGAATTAATTAAGTTTTTCTTGTACTAGATTTGAGAACTTTTGTGTACAGTGTATTCTCTGGCAAATAAGTTCAAAGCTTTCAAGTCTAAAAGTTACATATGTATTGAGCTGATATCAGATGAACATTTTGTTCACCGACTCTTGTTCATCATCGGTGAACTAAAAATTTACAATATTCGTATTAGTTTTTTTAACCATAATTTCAGCGATTTGTGCTCTCACCGATTGTTGTCACACTGTTACACATTTCATACAAAAATGCTTCAAATCAGTCTTCAATGTAGTAGGCGTTTCATCTACAAAAAAACCAAATAAATTTATTTGGTTTATTTAATTTGTATATATTGATAAATTATAGTGGTGTCCAAAACGCCAAGAGCCCATCCTGTGGAATAGGAACTCAAAACTCTGCCGGCGTCGCAGCGGACACACGTATAGAGAGTGAGAATACGTGTGGTCTATAAATAGCACGTTCGGCGGCTTGCTCTCTCACGATGCTTGTCTTCGGCCTATTTATTCTCTCACGAAGCATCTGATCGGCTGATTTTTTTTCTATGTCTGTCGCTGAGCTGCGTTCAATGAGGTGAGACTGAGACAGCGCTAGACTTTTATCATGCACTGCAACTGATGCTTTGCTCTCTTTACGTCGCCAACTGTTAACGATGCGACAGTTCGCATATGCTTTCATTTCATTTTTTCAGTGTAAAGCAGTAAAACGTTTCGTTAATTTCGTATTTCGCTACTACGCACACAAGCGCAATGTTTGATTGTGTGAGTTTGCACACCACTGCATTATAATATTCTCCAAAAAATTACTAATTAGCAAGCACAAAAAGCAAACACATTCCAGCCTCGGACTTCGATCGTAAATGTCATATATCCCCCAAAAAAACCTCTTTACGCGGTAAAAGTCTAGTGACGAAAACATTTCCATGCCACAAAATTTCTGATATCCAATTTTGTGACGAAATATAATTAATTTTTTATATATGTTAATTTATTATATACTAGGGGGCTCCGCCCCCTGCTCGCTTCGCTCGCCAACCCCCGCTCGTTTATTATATATGCCAAAAAAAAAATTAATATACATACAAAGTAAAAAAAAAATTGGCATTCGGCACTGCGCAAAAAGTTATTTTTTAGGTGCAAGGAAGCTGAAGCTTTTTGCGCAAAGTGCCGAATGCCAATTTTTTTTTTACTTTGTATGTATATTAATTTTTTTTTTGGCATATCACTGCGGACGGCAGTCCGCGCTAGTGACGAAAGCAGCACGAAGGGTGCGAAGGCGACTAGCATATATACACAGGAAGAATGGAAAATTTGCTATGACTGTCCGATCAGGTCGAATTATATACCGATCGAAAGGTATAAATTTAACTTACAAATGTGCATACTAAGACTTTTGAAAAATCACCTGGTTTGTGAGATAAACAGGTGTAAGTGGGAGGGTCACATTTTAAATGATTGGAGCTAATGGGGCCGCTGAAGCTTTTTGGTCAACATTTTTAATTTTTTAATATTTCTCATAAAAATACGCGTCGAATGACACCTCAATCATCAAAATCCGACTACTGGTTCAAAAGATAATTAATTTTGAAATTTGTAGTCGCTTTCCGAAAATGAGATGAAAAGTCAGTTTGTCTGTTTGTCTGTTTGTCTGTTTGTTTGTTTGGATCAAATCGTTAATTTAGCTTAAATGTTTGAATGAGGACTTGTTCCTGTTCAAAAATATAGAAACGTTTGTTCTACGACTTTTTCGAAAAACCGCTAGTTTAGCGGGAAATCGCTAAAAGCCGCCAAACTTAAAACCCCCATAGCATCCAAACGATAGAAGCCACAGATGTGATCTATATATCGTTGAAAAGGTATTTCGAAGGGCTCTTAGGCATACCTTCGAAGTTTTTTTTTAGGTAAATAGGTAAACAGCTACAGGTGAAATAAGGTATTTTTCTCCACTTTTGAGAAAACGCCGCTAACGATTTTTTTTAATTTTCAATATGCTATAGTTTGTACAATTTCGCGTTTTTTGATGTATCATGCATAAATTGTAGTCGATTGGTTTGGAAGATATAACCAATAACTAAATATATACATTTTACTTTGAATTGCAATAGGACGGCAGCAGCAATTACATTTGACTAACAGTCCAGTAACAATGAAATCTATAATTTGACAGTCGTTCTTAAAGATCGCCAGTGGCGCATAGAGTAGAGCGTCCGATTTTTGCGTGAATTCTCAGCTCGGGATCCGGGTTCGAATTCTAGCACGGACTAAACTTTTTTTTTTATTTCTTAAATGCAATTCATTTGTTAGTAGATGATTATCATGCATAAATTTTTGTTGATTGGTTTGGAAGATATAACCAATTAACTAAATATATATTTTACTTTGAATTGCAATAGGACGGCAGCAGCAATTACATTTGACTAACAGTCCAGTAACAATGAAATCTATAATTTGACAGTCGTTCTTAGAGATCGCCAGTGGCGCATGGTGTAGAGCGTCCGATTTTTGCATGCGTCCGATTCAGCTTGGGGTCGGGGTTCAAATTCTGGCACGGACAAAACATTTTTTTTAAATTTTTAAATGCAATTATATTATATTTGCGTAAACTGATTTTGATATAAATATTATTTGTTTTTAAAAATTTTGGGTTAGCATATTGAAAATTTCCCAGCAAAGTAACAATGCCAGAAGCATATGTTATATTTATGTGATGCAAAAATAACCAGTGCTGCCAGACAGTTTAGTTTTGTTTTGTGTGACAACGCGACTTTAATTTATTCAAATGAGTTAAGCATTAGAGTCTCTCTGTAAATTAATTTTATTTATACATTTTACTTTGAATTGGAATAGGACGGCAGCAGCAATTACATTTGACTAACAGTCCAATAACAATGAAATCTATAATTAGACGGTCGTTCTTAAGGATCGCCAGTGGCGCATAGTGTAGTGCGTCCGATTTTTGAATGAATTCTCAGTTCGGGTCTCCGGGTTCGAGTTCTGACACGGCCAAAACTTTTTTTTTTTTTTAATTTTTAAATGCAATTAATTTGTTAGTAGATGATCCGAATAGGTTTTTTTTTAATGTTTTTCAATTTTAAAAGGGTGTTGGCAGAAATCTAAGCTGCAAAGAATCGCTGTAGTCAGATCTGTCTAAGGTGCTAAGTTTCCGTCAAGTTTGATATGTTCGGGAGACGCGGGTTCAACTCCCAGCGTGAGCAATTTTTCTAAAAATTGTTTTTTATTAGCAGACTGTATTCTATTTTCTATAAACACTAAATTCCTTTTGACAAAGTAGTTTTGTCAAAAGCAGAGGCGATTGCAAAAATTTCTGATATCCCCCAAAAAAACCTCTTTACGCGGTAAAAGTCTAGTGACGAAAACATTTCCATGCCACAAAATTTCTGATATCCAATTTTGTGACGAAATATAATTAATTTTTTATATATGTTAATTTATTATATACTAGGGGGCTCCGCCCCCTGCTCGCTTCGCTCGCCAACCCCCGCTCGTTTATTATATCCCCCAAAAAAACCTCTTTACGCGGTAAAAGTCTAGTGACGAAAACATTTCCATGCCACAAAATTTCTGATATCCAATTTTGTGACGAAATATAATTAATTTTTTATATATGTTAATTTATTATATACTAGGGGGCTCCGCCCCCTGCTCGCTTCGCTCGCCAACCCCCGCTCGTTTATTATATATGCCAAAAAAAAAATTAATATACATACAAAGTAAAAAAAAAATTGGCATTCGGCACTGCGCAAAAAGTTATTTTTTAGGTGCAAGGAAGCTGAAGCTTTTTGCGCAAAGTGCCGAATGCCAATTTTTTTTTTACTTTGTATGTATATTAATTTTTTTTTTGGCATATATAATAAACGAGCGGGGGTTGGCGAGCGAAGCGAGCAGGGGGCGGAGCCCCCTAGTATATAATAAATTAACATATATAAAAAATTAATTATATTTCGTCACAAAATTGGATATCAGAAATTTTGTGGCATGGAAATGTTTTCGTCACTAGACTTTTACCGCGTAAAGAGGTTTTTTTGGGGGATATAATAAACGAGCGGGGGTTGGCGAGCGAAGCGAGCAGGGGGCGGAGCCCCCTAGTATATAATAAATTAACATATATAAAAAATTAATTATATTTCGTCACAAAATTGGATATCAGAAATTTTGTGGCATGGAAATGTTTTCGTCACTAGACTTTTACCGCGTAAAGAGGTTTTTTTGGGGGATATCAGAAATTTTTGCAATCGCCTCTGCTTTTGACAAAACTACTTTGTCAAAAGGAATTTAGTGTTTATAGAAAATAGAATACAGTCTGCTAATAAAAAACAATTTTTAGAAAAATTGCTCACGCTGGGAGTTGAACCCGCGTCTCCCGAACATATCAAACTTGACGGAAACTTAGCACCTTAGACAGATCTGACTACAGCGATTCTTTGCAGCTTAGATTTCTGCCAACACCCTTTTAAAATTGAAAAACATTAAAAAAAAACCTATTCGGATCATCTACTAACAAATTAATTGCATTTAAAAATTAAAAAAAAAAAAAGTTTTGGCCGTGTCAGAACTCGAACCCGGAGACCCGAACTGAGAATTCATTCAAAAATCGGACGCACTACACTATGCGCCACTGGCGATCCTTAAGAACGACCGTCTAATTATAGATTTCATTGTTATTGGACTGTTAGTCAAATGTAATTGCTGCTGCCGTCCTATTCCAATTCAAAGTAAAATGTATAAATAAAATTAATTTACAGAGAGACTCTAATGCTTAACTCATTTGAATAAATTAAAGTCGCGTTGTCACACAAAACAAAACTAAACTGTCTGGCAGCACTGGTTATTTTTGCATCACATAAATATAACATATGCTTCTGGCATTGTTACTTTGCTGGGAAATTTTCAATATGCTAACCCAAAATTTTTAAAAACAAATAATATTTATATCAAAATCAGTTTACGCAAATATAATATAATTGCATTTAAAAATTTAAAAAAAATGTTTTGTCCGTGCCAGAATTTGAACCCCGACCCCAAGCTGAATCGGACGCATGCAAAAATCGGACGCTCTACACCATGCGCCACTGGCGATCTCTAAGAACGACTGTCAAATTATAGATTTCATTGTTACTGGACTGTTAGTCAAATGTAATTGCTGCTGCCGTCCTATTGCAATTCAAAGTAAAATATATATTTAGTTAATTGGTTATATCTTCCAAACCAATCAACAAAAATTTATGCATGATAATCATCTACTAACAAATGAATTGCATTTAAGAAATAAAAAAAAAAGTTTAGTCCGTGCTAGAATTCGAACCCGGATCCCGAGCTGAGAATTCACGCAAAAATCGGACGCTCTACTCTATGCGCCACTGGCGATCTTTAAGAACGACTGTCAAATTATAGATTTCATTGTTACTGGACTGTTAGTCAAATGTAATTGCTGCTGCCGTCCTATTGCAATTCAAAGTAAAATGTATATATTTAGTTATTGGTTATATCTTCCAAACCAATCGACTACAATTTATGCATGATACATCAAAAAACGCGAAATTGTACAAACTATAGCATATTGAAAATTAAAAAAAATCGTTAGCGGCGTTTTCTCAAAAGTGGAGAAAAATACCTTATTTCACCTGTAGCTGTTTACCTATTTACCTAAAAAAAAACTTCGAAGGTATGCCTAAGAGCCCTTCGAAATACCTTTTCAACGATATATAGATCACATCTGTGGCTTCTATCGTTTGGATGCTATGGGGGTTTTAAGTTTGGCGGCTTTTAGCGATTTCCCGCTAAACTAGCGGTTTTTCGAAAAAGTCGTAGAACAAACGTTTCTATATTTTTGAACAGGAACAAGTCCTCATTCAAACATTTAAGCTAAATTAACGATTTGATCCAAACAAACAAACAGACAAACAGACAAACAGACAAACAGACAAACTGACTTTTCATCTCATTTTCGGAAAGCGACTACAAATTTCAAAATTAATTATCTTTTGAACCAGTAGTCGGATTTTGATGATTGAGGTGTCATTCGACGCGTATTTTTATGAGAAATATTAAAAAATTAAAAATGTTGACCAAAAAGCTTCAGCGGCCCCATTAGCTCCAATCATTTAAAATGTGACCCTCCCACTTACACCTGTTTATCTCACAAACCAGGTGATTTTTCAAAAGTCTTAGTATGCACATTTGTAAGTTAAATTTATACCTTTCGATCGGTATATAATTCGACCTGATCGGACAGTCATAGCAAATTTTCCATTCTTCCTGTGTATATATGCTAGTCGCCTTCGCACCCTTCGTGCTGCTTTCGTCACTAGCGCGGACTGCCGTCCGCAGTGATGTACACTATCTACCCAAGCCAATAAGTCTAAAGTTACAAACTCTCCAAATTGAAATTTATTTCATTGTCCCTTATTTTGTTACTGGCTCTCCAAATCTACTTGGTTCCTTTTATGAACAGGCCAATGAAGGTCCATCAATCATAATTAAACTCAGAAATTAGTAGTTACGAGCTTAAGCTGAATTTGCTAGCTTGTCAAACTATTTTTCAATCTATTAAAAAAATAAAAATAAGAGTAAATTTATTTATAATTGTACTATAGTCATAGTCAAGTCAATTCTCTTGACCTCATTTGTTTGTATTTTTTGATATGTGTTAACAGGGTATCTGCTAGTCGAAATAGCTGAGCCATTGCAAAAGCTGATTATGTTAAGTAAATGCTAAAAGCTATTTATCGATTGCAGCTCGAATGCGAGACGTCGAGATGTCGCGCACAGGCATCGAAAACAAGCTATAAACCTGGCATCGATATACCCCAGTTGCAAACGCACACATGCTGCTTCCGTCCTCTCTCTCTCTCGCTCTCTGCCTCTCTTTCTTTGCCTCTCTTGGTATGCAAATGGCGGCAATTTGTGGGAATGGTTGGGCCAGTCACTGAGAAGTTCAAATCGAAATCGAAATGAAAATCTCGTACAACTTGTTGGCGGCAAAGGCGAAAAAAAAAGAATGTTTAAAGTCGATATCCTTTCTGTTGCTGAGAGAGAGAGAGAGAGAGAGAGAAGTTGTTGAATGAGGAAGGGGGAAGGAAAGAGGAAAGAGGGAACTCGTTGCCTGTTGTTATCGACGCCATTGTCGGGCTAATTCATGTGTCGCCTGCAGCAGGCGAAGCTGCTAAATCGATTAAAGAGTCAACAGATTTCCGATTCCAAATGCAGAGGCTGCCGCAGGATCTGAAATATGCATAGTGATTGCCACTGGTGTCCTCTTCCCCTTTCCCCATTCCCTCTCCCCCTCATCGTTGTCATCGTTGTTGTTGTTGCCTTTGGGTAGACAAGCATTTGATAAATCTTGTACAGATTAGGCGCCAGTTAATTGCCACGCCTCTCTCATCCCTCCTTGAATCCTTGAATCCACCTACGCTCTAACAAATAATTTTAATCACATTTACACAAAATAAATAAACGAATGCAACCTTTAAAATGCGTTTCAATTACAATAAACAAACCGCAACAATTGAATTCAAATGTCACAAGCATTAATGCGATTAAATATACTATGTACGTGTACTTACAATATAAATTGTATATTTAATTGTATCTGTTTATCCGCCCAATTATTCCGTGTGAATGATTATTGTAAATGTCACAATTGAATTACTTAATAGCCACATCTCATGTGGTACGAGTACTTAATGAGCTTCATCAGGTTATAATTGATTAATGATAATGATAATGATAATGATAATGATAATGCTAATGATAATGATAATGATAATGCTAATGATAATGGTAATGATAATGATAATGATAATGATAATGATAATGATAATGATAATGATAATGATAATGATAATGATAATGATAATGATAATGATAATGATAATGATAATGATAATGATAATGATAATGATAATGATAATGATAATGATAATGATAATGATAATGATAATGATAATGATAATGATAATGATAATGATAATGATAATGATAATGATAATGATAATGATAATGATAATGATAATGATAATGATAATGATAATGATAATTGTAATGATAATGATAATGATAATGATAAATGATAATGATAATGATAATGATAATGATAATGATAATGATAATGATAATGATAATGATAATGATAATGATAATGATAATGATAATGATAATGATAATGATAATGAGGCACCTGAGGCTACACATTAAATACAAATAACATAAAGTTGAGCCCGTCCCTTGCTCTCATTTTGTTGTCACTGTTGCTTTCTGGCTTTATGCCTGTGCCCCTTTCAAAGGACACATAAGAGTAGAGCTCTTGAAAAACACACACACACACACACTCGCATACATGAGTGTGCGACAGGTAAAAATATAAATCTGCAGCTTTTGTGCGCGTCAACAACATTTTTAACATTCTAATTAGTCTTTTGTAAGATTCATTATCATAATTGTAATTAACAACAAACACAACGCGCACAACACCAGAGCATTATAGAGAGGGATTGAAGAGGTGAGCGGGGAGATGGGAGGAAGGGGGAGAGGGAGAGGAAGAGGGGGCACAAGGGCTTGGCTTATTCGTGTTGGCGGCCATGTCAACAAATACGATTCGCAAAGGACACAAAAAGGCGTAAGAGAAGACAAAAAGGCACAAACACATCGACTGTTGCCTCCCTTTCCACTCTCCCTCTCTCTGTCACTCCCTCTCTCTCTCTCTCTCTCTCTCTTGCATGCTCTCGGTCTGACTCTGCCTACCTGTGCTCTGCCTGTTGTGGCTGTCTAATCCCAGCCAGCTTTGCACTTGGTTAAGCCCCAGTTCCATGGCCGTAACGTTGGCTAACAAATCACATTAATCCGTTGATTGCATTGACTTTGGACTTGCAATTAGCTTGAAGCTGCATTTCAACTGGGCCTAATAACCGTTTAAGCCATCTTTAAGGTTAGCTCTTTTGCTAGATCTTGAAAGAATACTTAATTTTAGACATATCCTCTCTTTAAACTGCGCTCAATAATCGTTTTAGTCCCAATCAAAGTCAGTTATATTCATAGATCTTTGAATGAATATTAAATTTATGTTTTGGCTCAAATCAATTAGACAGAATGAGGGGAAGCGGAAAGTGATAGAGACCGTAGATTGTAAAGAATCTATAGACTTGATGCTAGAGAATTCAGTTACAGTTGAACTTCCATAACTCGAACTTCTATAACTCGAATTTCTCTCTAACTCGAGCTAAGTGAGTGGCAGTAAAATTAATAAGCTTAAGAAAAATAACTCTATAAGTCGAATATCTTCATAACTCGAACCTTTTCTTTGGATAATGGTGATTCGAGTTAGGGATGTTCGACTGTAGTTAAGAAATAAAGAAATTCTTAAGGGTGTCGAGTTACCCCTCTGTGTAAAACTAGAGTTGCCATATCGGCTGACGATTATTCAAAATGTTATTTCGAGGCATTACCGAAATTCAGTTGAGTTTCGACTCAAACATTTAGCAGAGTTAAAGATCAGAGTTGCCATGTCGCTTACAAATTCGTATAACCGTATCGATGAAGAGCTGTCAGCTTGCAACTTTAAAAACAGAGTTGCCACTCTACTTAACGTTATGCCAGATTGCCAGAGCATTGCAGATAGATAAAGTCCTTTGCAATTTAACAATGAAAATGTTGCCAGCTTGTTATTTAAAAGAAGAGTTGCCACATGACTCAACAAGTTGTGGGATTGATTTAAAATTTAGGAGTTGTCATATCTTTTGCAGAATACTCCCATTATTTATTACCAAACAGAGTTGCCATATCTCTTCGATATCTGTCACATTTTCTTTCAACAACAGAGCTGCCATATCTCTGACAGATTTGTTAATAGTCCCAATCAAAGTGTGCCACAAATATTGTTGTTGGCAACTGTTGCCAACGTTCATTCAATATTCCTCATCCTTGAAACAAGGAAGCGCTTAATTAGTGACTCCCCAAGTACGAATTGGACAAATGGACAAACAAAAATCCGCTTAGTTGCAAATGTGATATTTAATGTGGTTTATTCGTAATAACACGAATACTACACAACAACAAAACGAATCGAATCGAACAAAACGGATTAAACACATTTCAATATGTCGCATATGAGTGTGTGTGTGTGTGTGTGTGTGTTTCATGAACATTAGCTATGCATATGACATGCTATTTATTGTTGTTGTTGTTGTTGTTGTTGTTGTTGTGTTTGTTGTTGACATGGAAAAACAATCAACCAGTATTTACAAACATATTCACATACTTACGTTGCTACATATTCATTGGCGTTATTCATATGCCATTCATTCACGATAATTTATTATGTAATCGTTTTAATGAACTCTAATTGAATAACAATCTCAACCTGGATTTTTGTCTATCTGAATGATATGAATATAACATATGTATTTCATTTGCCTCTTATTTAAATCTGCTTATTTTGGTGCAGTCTATATCAGTCTATATCAGTGGTGTCCAAGGGCGTCGGCAAGGGGGGACAGGGAGGCCGTTGCCCCCCCCCCCCCTTATATTCATATATTTACCATATTAAGCTTCCGAAATCCAACCAGAGTAGTTTTCAAAACTTTGCGATTATTTTGTGACAATTTTTCTGTATCGTAATAATTGCTAAAAAAAAAAAAAGTAAATTGCTTAAATAATAAATGAGAAAACGTGAAAACAATAAGTTGTCAACAATATTCTATTTTGTGGAGACTGGCACAGGGTATCTTACAGTCGAGCAAACTCGACTGCCGCCTTGTTAAACTTAAAACTAAATACAAAATATTCATTGAATGAGCCATTCATACTATTACAATTAGATCTTAAGTCAAGTCTTCACTTGATCTACAGTGGCTCACAGCTTAAGGTATGCAGGTCAAATTTTGACATTTAAGGCTTATTTGAGCCGTTATCGTTAACAAATTGGCATCAATGGAAAGGTCATTTAAATTCCGTTTGAATGACACAAAACTTTCCTCAATCCATTAAGTACCCTTCGAAAATTTCAAATATATGTAAAAGGCTACTTTTTCAACTTTTTTCCTTGATTTTTCACAACAAATATTTTGATGCAGAAAAATCCTTCAAACAATTCTAAGAGTGACTGCAAATTTTCAAAAATATTTTTGCTAGTATATTTTATGATTTTTTGAAAATTGCAAAAAAGCCACTTTTTGTATGAAAAGTAGGAAAAATGGGTTAAAATAGTAATTTTTAGGACTTTCAGATGTTTTTTTTTTTCAAGATTATTATCTCTTATACATACATAAATAATAAATAAATAAATAAATATTCTCTTAAGTAGTATGAATATTTGGAATAGCATACTTATTTACTTAGTTCGAGGTTAATCAAAATTAACTTTTTTGAGGTACTTTTCTCTCAGTGTATTGGTTAGCAGTTGCCTTTAAGAAATTTTGGCTTGGACAGGCAATCACTGCGGACGGCAGTCCGCGCTAGTGACGAAAGCAGCACGAAGGGTGCGAAGGCGACTAGCATATATACACAGGAAGAATGGAAGATTTGCTATGACTGTCCGATCAGGTCGAGTTATATACCGATCGAAAGGTATCAACTTAACTTACAAATGTGCATACTAAGACTTTTAAAAACTCACCTGGTTCGTGAGATAAACAGGTGTAAGGGGGAGGGGCAAAGTTTAAATGATTGGAGCTAATGGGGCCGTTGGAGCCTTTCTTTGTTTTTTTTTTTTAATTTAACTAAAATTTTTTATATATGCTAATTTATTATATACTAGGGGGCTCCGCCCCCTGCTCGCTTCGCTCGCCAACCCCCGCTCGTTTATTAAATATGCCAAAAAAAAAATTAATATACATAAAAGGAAAAAAAAAATTGACATTCGGCACTTTGCGCAGCTTCTTTGCACCTAAAAAAATAACTTTTTGCGCAGTGCCGAATGCCAATTTTTTTTTTCCTTTTATGTATATTAATTTTTTTTTTGACATATTTAATAAACGAGCGGGGGTTGGCGAGCGAAGCGAGCAGGGGGCGGAGCCCCCTAGTATATAATAAATTAGCATATATAAAAAATTTAATATATTTCGTCACAAAATTGGATATCAGAAATTTTGTGGCATGGAAATGTTTTCGTCACTAGACTTTTACCGCGTAAAGAGGTTTTTTTGGGGGATATAGAAGTTCAATAGCTAACTTCAACACTCACTCCCTCTCTCTCTCTGTCTCTCTTTCTCTCTCTGTCTCTGTCTCTCACACTCTCTTTTTAGTGGCTGTTTAGCTATCTCTTTCTATGGCCAGGCCATAAAATTTCAATTAGGCAAAAACCATTGAAGAAATTAATTGACAAAAGGGGCACTTCTTGAGTTTTCAGTTTTGTGGGCGGCGGCGACGGCAAGACACACTCAATTCAATATCCATCTCTCTTACTTCTCCCACACAATATCGCTCTCTCTCTCTCTCTCATTATGTGTAGTGCTGTCTGTGTTGCAGCTTTTCAACATGAAAATTAATTTTCGACAATTTACTGCGCAATCTTACGCAGAAAGTTCAACAAAAGCGACGCGTTCTTAACTCACCACCTTCCTTTGCCCCTTCCTTTGGCCGTGGCATTTTCCGTGCTGAGCTCTTGCCACAGTTAAACCAAACAATCTGCAGCTGTGTGAGCCAAAAGTGAGCGGCATTTAACGGCAAAGCGTTAAAATTCCTTTACACTTGGACTGATGCCGCGAGTGCCAGACATCAGCAAAAAGAGAAAGGAAAAGGGTGGGGAAAAGGCAAGGAAATGCGAGTGAAAAGGTTCAACAACAACAAGCCAAAAATTGCATAAAACTTGTTGAAAAATTGTTGAGCTTGAAGCGGGTAGCATATGAGTCAAAAGCCATTCTTCTTATCCCCCTGGAAAATCTCTCTCCGACTCCGACTCTGACTCCGACTCCGACTCCTTCCCCAGCTTACAGCACACTTGAAATTTCCTTCCTACTCGTTGTTTACCCCCCCATCCCCCACTGGGGTGCAGCTTTTTCTGCTCCTTGGCTTTTCAACTACATTGTCATTTAATTTTGGCAATAAATGTGAGTCCCAAACTCCCAAGTTTACATACATTCTCCAACCCAAACTCAGGAGATGGGAACAACATTGTGTGCAAACTGTCTGATAATCGTCTTCCGCCTATTTTAACGTGACCTCCTTCTTCTTGCCCCCTCTCTACTCCCTTCTCCCTTGCCGCTTTCAGCAGCTTTTTCCGCGCACATGTGCGCTTTTAAATTATTCAACGGAAGCGATTTCAACTTTAGCTACGCCTTCGTTTTCCCTTCGCCAAATTCCCTCTCTTTCTCTTTGTCTATCTGCCATCTCGCTCTCTCTTCTGCTCTCTGTGTGTGTGTGTGTTTGTGTGTGTGTGTGTGGGTAAAATATGATATTATGGCACTCAAATAAATTACGCGGAAAATTATTATGGCCGAATCGTAGCTGATTCTGGCTTCAGTCCCAGTCTCAGTCTCAGACTCAAGTTGCAGCTTCTCTTTCTCTTCTCCTCCTCAATCCCTCCTGAAGCTTATCCTTATGGCTGTTGCCACTTCATCTCGTAATTCTCTTTAATTTTCTTTCCTTTTTTTAAGGTTAAATGGCTGCATCCAGTTGTAATTGTTGTAATTGTAATTGTTGTGCTGGACATCAGTTTTTACTTATGTTCATTCAATTGCTGATTAACTTTGTAACTGATAATTGATCTTGAGGCTGATTTGAGCCTAACCTAACCTCACTTAACTTAAGCCCACTTAACTTAAGACCATTTTATCGTCATACATAAAACTGGTTGAGCTAATAATGCTTTTTTTAACAGTTCTTTACCCTATACAGTCTTTTAAGACGGCATAACCTCACTTTAAATACAAATTTTTTTTTAATAATTAAAATTAAACTTAATCTCTCAGGATTCTATATTTTTTAAGCTCCAATGTGAACGTTTTCATATTATATCAGCAATTGATCTCTTTCTGAATCAAGAATGATCTCACCAAACCTAACCTCACTTTACCTTACCTTCATTATAGTATACAAATTAATCTGTAATAAATTAAATTTCCTTATCTTTTACTAAAAAACATTCTTACTTAAGTCTGATAAATATCAAAATCAAGCAATACTAATGATCAGTGTTGGTAAACAGTCAAAAAATACCAATATTTTAGACATTTTCCAACACTACATTAAACTATAAGCTTTCATAAATAATTCAACTACAAGTTTTGCATTTTTTATGAATATTTTGAAAAATATTCTTCCAGTTCTTTCTAAAACATTATCCAACACTGTGTAAATAAGTTTTACTTGCTTTGTTGCAATTAAATGTATGCCAATAAATTGAAATGCATATGGGTAATTCTCCCATGTCGAATGCGACATTCGTACGCATTCAAAGTGAAATAAAACATATGTAAAAACATTATTTTGTTGTGACAAAAGGGGAAACTTATAGGTATTAATTAGCACTATAATTGGTGCTAAAGTGGATTTTGGAAAATTGTTCGTTTTCAAGATAATTTAAAAAAACCAAGGCATTCGCACGCGACTCAGATAGAAGTCGTTTTTTCGGCGACCAGTTCTAGCACTGATTTCGGCAAAGCGTGAACGAATATTTTGATGCCATTTATTTTGTATTCATTTATCTAAAAAATGCTTTTTGTTTGATTTTAAAATATCAAGTAGTTTTTTTTTAAATGTAATTTGAGTCACTGTCGCATGCGACATGTCGCACGTGACATTTTTTTCCACAAAATATTTATGTAGTTTCTGTCTCTCTTTTTTTAAATTATATATCGAAATCAGCCCAAAAACTTATTTAAATTAAACTTTCAATATATTTCTTTGAATTAAAATGGTTTATGGTACAATCTTACTATCTTACTTAGTGTAATCGATTGAATACAAACGGTCCACTTTGGAAATCAATTTTTAAGAAATTGGACATTAATATGGAAAAAGTGAATTTATTCCAAACTAGAATCTATATGTTCATCCTATTGAATTTCTTCTAGCGTATATTGCTTAAATAAATAACTTGAATACATTTTTGGAACATAATTTAACAAGATGTGAGTTTTTGAGCAATTTTTCGTTTTTAGGCTCGGTTGACATTTCTGGAGAAATGCCCATATAGTATTTAAAAGCACATGCAAGCTACAGTTGCATTAAACAAAGCTTAAAGCTCAGCACTTAGCACTCTAGTCGTCTCACTCTAACTTACTGCATTTCGAACTGAAAACTCAATTGGAATTGAATTTATTTTGATTTTTTGAAACCTTGTTTTTGTTGTCATTTGTACTCGATATTGTTGAGCTGGTCGAGAACTTGTTGCCCCAGTTTAAAATTTTTGGTCTGCCCATTAAATTGGCAGTACCATCAAATATTAGCACAAGAGAAAGAGAGAGACGGGGAGAATAGGAGGGAGGGAGACAGACACAAGTGCGTTTGGCATGAAATGGGCTGCAAATCCTTTTGGCAACATTTGAGGATGAACAAGCGAGAAGGAGCAGGAGATGGGAAAGGAAGCTTAGGGCTGATTGCCAAAGGTCAGCCAAAGGCTGAGAGGGCACTTTAGGGTTAAGGTGGTTGGGTGGCTAACTGGGTGGTGCTGTAATCTCCAATGCTTACGTCAGTCTCCATTGTGGGCCCAAATGCTTTAGTTGGCATCCTTTTGGACTCTGCCTTCTTTGCAGTAAATATTTATGCTTGTGTTTTATTTATTTACATTGTCAAAACCAATTTTGCCCAAGGGTTCAATTGTTTTTCACTTTTATGCCATGGCCCACACCTCTGAAAAACGGGATGGCCAAGGGTGCAGAGGGGAATTCCCCTCCCTCTGCTTTTGTCAGCGACACGCATGCAAAACATGCGCAACATTTGCGCATTTTTCGGACATTTCCCTTTCGAGAAGTGAAAGTGTTTGTTGTTTGTTTTCAATTAAAAACCTTTGAAGGGCATCCTCCTCCCCCCCCATGTCCTTCAACTAATTCCATTTCAGCTCAATGGGTCACGGTCATGGAAACTGTGATCCAAACATGAATCCCAAGTTGCCAATCAACTCAACTCAACTCAATTACATTGCAGCTCTTTTTCGGAATTATGAGTCAATTAGCTTTTTACTGTTTTTCTTCTCTTATTGCTCGACTTCTTCATGTGACAATTTGGCATCTGCAATTGATTTTTATCTACTGCATTTATGTTTCATCGAATGCTCTGAAAAGTATGCTACAATTTACATATGTGTATTTGTATACCCGTTTCTTAAAAAATAAGTAAAAGGGGATATTGTATTGTATGTAACGGGCAGAAGGAAGCATCTCTGACCCTATAAAGTACAGTCGAACTTCCCTAACTCGAATCACCATTATCCAAGAAAAAAGTTCGAGTTAGGGAGACTTCGAGTTAGGGAATTTTTTTTTTTAGTATATTAAAAGAAACTACAAATGCTTTCAATCATAAATACATTTCAAAATGCAAATTTTTCTTGTTATTTTCAACAAAAAAGGATTCCAGTTTGTTCAAGACC
This sequence comes from Drosophila suboccidentalis, assembly GCA_037043435.1. Taxonomy (NCBI): domain Eukaryota; kingdom Metazoa; phylum Arthropoda; class Insecta; order Diptera; family Drosophilidae; genus Drosophila; species Drosophila suboccidentalis. The sequence continues at coordinate 1,135,597 of JBAMBK010002558.1, read as the reverse complement.
TGTTAATATTCTCAAAAATGGGTTTCTTCGTTCTTTTGCTGTATCCGGAAGAAGTTCTCGGTTCAAATGTCATCATAATTAATTTTCCATTTTTTAATATAATGAAATCTGTTTTTGCTGAGATACCATATTTTTCATCAACTTCAATATATTTGGTCTACTTTCAAATTCCTTAACTAATAAGTTTGAATATTTCTTTAAACATTTTTGTACACTGATGCGCTGACAAAGGAGTACATTACAAAACATCTTTCCTATAGCAATCTCACAAGCCTAAGTAATTGTTGATGCAATATTCTATCATATACCATCTCCATATGTTAATGTAAATCAATATTACATATCCAAACGAGTCGGTAACAAAAACGCAAAATAGAAACGAAAAAAAATTCAAACTTTATTGGGGATTTTCCCGAAAAATTCGACTTACAGAAGTACGGGTCAATATTTTTGTTCGAGTTAAGGAGATTTTCGAGTTAGGGAAGTTCGAGTTAGAGAAGCAGATTTGTATGAAATTTGCTCAGTAAACGCTATTGCCACTCGATTTTGTTCGAGTTAGAGAAACTTCGAGTTAGGGAAGTTCGAGTTAGGGAAGTTCGACTGTATATATATTCTTGATCAGCATCAACAGCCGAGTCGATTTAGCATCTTATGCCCGATTTGGAAATATGCTCTACAAATATATGGCATAGCAGCGAAAAGCCACATTAATAAATTAAGGCGAATTACTGGTGTCCCTTGGTACATCCGGAATAGGGACATCGAAAGGGACCTAAAAATTCCCATGATTGGCGATGTACTTCAAAGACTATCTGGAAACTACGTGCTACGCCTTGGTGGACATCCAAATGCTCTGGCCAATCGACTTACAATCAAGGCGAGAAAAATAAGGCTAAAAAGGTGCCACCCACTTGATCTCCCAACTAGGATATTTTTGTAAATAGATAACTGTATATAGTGTATATAATTTTAATGTAATTTTTAGTTTTAAGTTCCCATTTAACGTCCATGTGACGTAAACTGTTTCACAAATTTAAAACTAGACTAAGTTGCCCCTTAGGTAACAGCAAGCTTGTTTAATAAAAATACTAATTTTTTACCAAAAAAAAAAAAAAAAAAAAAAGGGGATATTGTATTGTATGTAACGGGCAGAAGGAAGCATCTCTGACCCTATAAAGTATATATATTCCTGATATATATTCTTCAACAGCCGAGTCGATTTAGCCATGTCCGTCTGTCCGTCCTCAGATCTCAGAGACTAAAGGAGCTAGAGCAACTAAATTTGGCACACAGACTTCTATAAACCCCACACGCACACCCCTTACGCCTCCACACGCACAGTTTTTAGAATATTACATATTTCTTGCTTATTAACGTTTTGTATTATTACAAGCTCTTAGCCTACTTAATCGCAATAAGATCGGTCAATCAGAACGGTAGAAATGGAGGTTTAAGTTTCAAGCAGTGTGAGTGCCTAAAAGCATGCAATAAAAAATATTTTATATTGATTTAAATAAGTAACGGGTATTCCACTTGTTATGTGAATTGTCGAGTATTTATTCAGATTTATTCATCAGCATCGCTGGGGCAGAAAAGTTTAGTATCTATATCAAATTTTCCAGTCTTGTGAATTTATTCATTCCTCTTCCAAGTAACTTTTCAGTTGCTTCAGTTTAAAGCCTATCAGTGTGTAAGGCAGTACACGCTAGTGACAGGCGCAGACTTCAATCCAATTTTTAGCTAATATCAAGTTATTTTATGCCCATGTTAATGATACATTTATCATTGTTTTTACTTTGAGCTGAACTTAGTCTTAAGCTTTTCTCAAAATTTACTAACCACATTGATGTCTATTTGTTTTATACTTATCTTCTGCTCTTTACTTTTTTTCTTTATTACCTGTTTGTTTGTTGGTTTTTTATTCTCTCTAATGCAATCCTAATTAATTTATACTTTATCATATTGTCTGCTTAACAATCTTGTACTGCACATTCCTACCCTGTCTTTTCTGCTCCTGATAATTTCTTATCTCTCTTTGTTCTCATTTATTTGTACATCTCCTGTTCTTTCTTCTTTACTCTCTCTCTCTCTCTCTCGCTTTCTCTGTCCGATCTCATATGTTATCCTAGCATATTCTTTTTCATTTTCTCTTTATGTTTTCTCTTTTCTTTCTGCTTTCTCCATTTCATTTACTCTTGCATTTCATTTACTCCATTTCATTTACTATGCATATCTTGTTCTCTTCTACTTATGCTCATCTCTCTTCTCTCCCATCTTTTCTCTTCGCTTTTCTCAAACTTTATTTTCCTTTTCTTTATTTTCCATTTCTTTCGAATATATCTGTGATTTGGTTTTTGTACTCCACATATTATCAGCTAGTTTTCAATTCAATTTACTCAGAGATACTCAGACTTCTATAGAGATACAAGTGTATGTGTGTGTGTGTGTGTGTGCGTGTGTGTGTGTGTGTTTGTATGTGTACAAGTGTGAGTTTTGTGTATACATTAGGCTGCTTAGCACGTTAAAAGATTGAATGGAGTCCACAAAAGACAACTCAAATACTTGGACAGTGCTTTGTGTTGTTGCTGTTGTTGTTGTTGTTCTTGGCAGTGGAAAGAGTAAAGAGTAAAGAGAAAAGTGGAAAGTGGAAAATGGTAGTGAAAGCATTGCCCCATCATGGGCCATTCGCATGTCAACAGAAATGCCTTTCAATTTATTTAATAATGACCCCAATCAGTGGCTTGACGATCCCAGCTTAAGTCTCATCCCCTTTGTTTGTCTGTCATGCTGAAGACCAAACGAGAGAGAGAGAAAGAGAGTGAGAGAGAGAGAGCGTAAGAAAGATAGGCAGGGTGTCTCAATGTTTGAATGGAAAGCTTTATAAATGCCAGAGCCAGCCTGATGTTGACTGCCTTCAACAGCCTTTGCAGTTTGGAGTTGGAGTTGGAGTTGCTTTTGTTGTTGCCTGATTCGACTCCTCTTCGTCTCCTCTTCGCCTCCTCTTCGCCTCTTCTTCTTCTTCTACACCATTCAGCATTCGTGCAACGTGCAACGCTTCAGTGCAGCACGAGCTTCATTATGCGCCTGAAATTATGCAAGCAACTTTAATCCCCGGCAACAGGCAACAAGACACAAGATATTAGCACTTGGCTTCTTTCTTCGGCTCTGCCCAGCTGCACTGTGGTACGTTTGCCCTTTTTTTTGGGAAACAATTCATGACTCAAGAACGAATTTGTATTGGAATTGGGTCTGCAAAAAGTGCAGTAGTTTTATTTTTTTTTGTCAAAATTAAAATTAAAAAGTTAAAATTAGTTTAAGATATAAAGATTGTAAATAAAAGTCCTTCCAAAAATAACGCAAGTTTGTGGAATTTTCACAAGTTCCCTGTCATTTGTTCAGTGCTACATTTTTTTTTTTTGGGTCTCCTAACTTTTAATAGCGATCCCTCTTTGTAATACATCAGAACAATAAAATTTAAAACTACAATAAGTTTTTTTTTTTTTTTTTTGAAATTTCAAGTAACTTTTATGTTGTAATTTATTAACTCAAAATTGAAATTAAACTTTTTTTCAACTATTGTTATAAAAATCATAAATTAACACTACTTTTAAATTTTTATTACTTAAAAATCATAATTTGTCCGTAACTCTTATCAAAATGTCCGTAATTTGAGCAACTTTAAAAATTTACTTTATTTCCCCAAAAAATTGGTCAAACGTACCATAGTGCAGCTCTTCTATCCTCTTCCCTGCTCCGCCGTCCTCCCTCTACTCACTCCACTCTACACACTCCTCTTCCTCCTCTCTTCCTCTCATCTTTCTCTGACAGAATGCACTTATCTGCAACTTGCTTTATGCATAAATGGCGCGACTTTGTCGTTGAGTAGCGGCAACTGAATCGAAGAGGATTCGCAGAACGAGAGGGCGACAAGTCGAAGAGAATTCTGGGGAAAGCGAGAAGGGAGAATGGAGAGGAAAGTGAGTGGGCGCTCATTTACCGCCAATGGGCGTGGCAGCAGTTCAAGTCGCAAATTAAGTGCTGTGAAGTTGCTGCAAGTGAATGCACTCAATCAATCAATTACTCGCTATTACTATTCGTCTCTCGTTACACACACAATTCGTTCGTTTGCACTTTTTCCGTTCTCCCTTGTTCTCTTATTCAGCTGAACATTCAAATTGTGCCAAGTGGAGGAAAGCAGTTAAGCTTCCAAATGTATTCGTTACTCGTTATTATCTCTTATTTCTCGTTGCTCGCTCAATTGCTTTCGCACTCGTCATAAAGTCTTGTTTATTCTCCAATTTAACTCAGTAGCAACAAAATTCCATAGCTGACTGCCAATCTTCTTGCCAATCGTCCGTTTATTCACACTCGCTACACATTTCTTAGCGCCAATTTAATAAAAGCTACTCATTATTCCCTATTTATACTTACTTCTCGCTACTCACTCATAAGCATTTTAAGCACTCGTTATTAACTGTCGTTCGTTGAGCCCAAAGACTCAATGCAAGCAGCTGAATACACTTCTCGTTACTCGCTCGTTATCCACTTATTTGCTATTTTCACCCCTCTCTCGTCACCTGTTTATTAGCATCTAAATTCGTAATTAAAACTCGTTTGTTGAGTACGAAAGCTCAACGCAAGCAGCAAAACAAACCACTCGTTACTCTTTCGTCCGCTCTCGCTACAGTTCTCTAACACTTAAAATGAATCGCTATTTACATTTATCTCTAGCTACTTATTCATTTACAGCATCACTCGTTATTAAAATTTATTTTTTTAGTCCATACGCTTTATGCATAACTACTCGTTAATCGCTCGCTTGCTTTTGTTCTCGTTAAAGCATTCTAAAAAATCTTAATAATCGCTATTTTCAAACGCTTCTCGTTGCTCATTCATCTCAATTTATTCTCGTTATTATAACTCACTTCTTGAGGCTTAAATCTTTATATAAAACTCGATACTTGCTCGTTCAATTTGTAAATAAGACGGCTCGCTTGTATTCAATCCCACGCTTTAGATTTTTGCGTTAAAATTGAGAGGCAATCAAATTAAATAGCTAACTGAATGCACCTAAAAAGTGTCGTTACTCGTTCTTTTGCATAGGTTCTCGATTAACTTTTCTACTCTCGCTTTCGAGGTTGTTTTATGAACCGATGATTGCTACTCTTACATTTTAAGCTCGTACTCTTCTCAACATCTAACAAAATTTGTCTTCAACATGATTCCAAAAATGATTTCAATCTTTGAAATCTAGCGAGTAGCTAAAATGACGCATGCAGAGAGTTGGAGTCCAACCTCGACCCCGAACTCGACCCTTACCTCGAGTTGGTTCGGGTTGACTGCAACATCATCGTCATCAGCTTGGGCATCGACATCGACAGCGACATCGGCGTTTGGCTTAACCAAAATGCAATTAGTGGCCACAATCTGGCGACAGGGCCGACGAGTCGGTTTTGGGTTTTGGGCGCTTCGATTGGTGTTGGTTTTATTGACGTCAAAATGTAAATGGAAAATGAAAATGAAAGATGGCGACCACAAGTTTCAAAAATCACTAATGGATTTTTAATACAATAAATAATATGCATTGACAGAAGAAGGACGCAGGAGTAAAGAAAAGAGCAAGAGAAGGAGAAAAAAATATAAAAAAAAAAATTAGTAATCGTATTTTCCTTGTCATCCATTAAGAGACTACACACACACACACACACAAATACACACACAGGAGTACGAGTCCTTGTAGATAAAATTTGATGAGCATGCACCTCTTTTTGAGAAAGACAAGTTTGTATGTATGTATGTATATTGGCCTAAAAGCAAGCCGTATAATTGAATAGATGCGCCTTTATTGCCATTAATGCTTTCTCCAAAGGACTCAGCGCCACAACACACACACTCACACACAACACACACACACAACTAGTCAAAGTGGCCACAAAAACCACACAAAGCATTTGGACCCCAAACCTGAATCTGAACAAAAGCAGCGACGAATAGTTATCAATACACCCCATAGGATACAATTCGCCATTCTCTATTCTCTATTCGCCACTCGTTACTCGCCACTCGCCACTCGCTACAATGCCCAATATCCATTCAATGTGAACTAGACATTATTAATTTCATGAAAATCAATCAAGAAGTTGTGTATTAAATTTTGTTATAACAATATCATAACTATTCCCTACGTAAACAAGCAAACAAAGAGTAGAAAAATAACTTCTCTAGTTATTTTCTTAAATAAAGGGAATAAAGTTAATCGAGCGAATAATAAGATGAGATATTAAAACATGATCGAGACTGTAAACCACAAAATTTATGAAAATATTCTGTTTGAATAAATACTTCTATTGCCTTAATTTTTTCTTGAATATTAAGACTATTTTAAAAAGAGTTGTACTTAATGCTAAGATTTAAGCATGATGATTTTTGAATTTGGAGTCTGAAATATTTGAGTAAACTCTTTACTTTTATTTGCGGTCCCTGGAAATGAATAAAATAAATGTTATTTTCTTAAAATAATTATTTAAATTGTTAAATATTTTTTTTTAGCTACATTTATATTTATTATTTTTACGTAGGTAGTAATTTAATATTACATATATTTTATTTACATTTAAGAATTCATAACAAGATTTTCATTTACATTTTATAAAATTTAATTGAATATTGAAATGAACAGAGCAGAAACTGCTAAATAAAACGTCAATTATTTAAAGTACAAAATATAAAAACATTTAAACTTCTGCTTATTCTAAATATCGAAAAGTATGAAAATTAAGCACTTAGTTTGAGGAAGATAAGAGCCTTGAATTACTCAAATAAAAATGGCAAAAATTGATTCTTTACGTTGAACATTTTTCACGTTTTTTAAAGGGTATTCAAAATACGAGTTGGCGTTTGGCTTAGACGATTCCATTAAATTGAACGTAATCAATAATTCATTAAAATAATGTATGCATAAAGGATGAATATTTATGGTTATTCGATGGGCGTTAACAGCAACAGCAACAGCATAAACTATGCAAAATCAACCAAATATACACATTTATTTATGCGTATATGTGCATGTGTGTGTATAGATGTGTATGGGGGTGTGTGTGTGTGTGCTTGTAAGTGGGCAATTGGCCTCAGTTAGCGCACATAATCTGCAACAATGTTGTTAACAACTGACGGATTGAAGCTGCCAACTGTAAACAGTGGATGAAGCTGCCAAGCAGATAATAACCGACAGTGCTACACTGAGAAAAAACAATCAATCATTCTAAAATTCAAGTAGAAAAGACAGAAATTCAGAATTTTGAAATTGTACATAATAATAAATAAAGCATTTGATGTCCCTGAAAAATGCATATATGTATGTAAGTAGAGCAGTGGTGTCCAAAGTGCCATGGGATATGAACGCACAATTCTGCCGGCGTCGACGCCGACACACGTAAAGAGAGTGAGAATACGTGTGGTCTATAAATAGCACGTTCGGCGGCTTGCTCTCTCACGATGCTTGTCTTCGGGTTTTAATTCTCTCACGAAGCATCTGATCGGCTGATTTTTGTTCTATGTTTGTCGTTGAGCTGCGTTCAATGAGGAGAGACTGAGACAGCGCTAGACTTTTATCCTACACTGCAACTTATGCTTTGCTCTCTTTGCGTCGCCAACTGTAATGATGCGACAGTTTGAATATGCTTTCATTTTATTTTGTTCAGTGTAAAGCAGTAAAACGTCTCGTTGACTTCGTTCTCTGCTGCTACGCACATACGCAATGTTTTGATTGTGTGAGTTTGGACATTAATTTGAATCAAGTATAACTTAATAGGTTAACAGAATCCGAGAATCCTGGATTTTTCCTTTAATTCGAGGTCGATATTGTTTTTTTTCTGTGTAAAAAGCAACTGAGATGATAAGCCCCACTCTACCGATTATTTAACCGCTTTCAAGTGCAGCCAAAACGATGATGATGATTAAGATGATGTTGATAATGAAGTTGAAAGGCGCGGGCAAAACAATCAAGGAAGCACTTAACCGAATGAAACACAAGTAAACAAATGAAAGTAAGCAAACACAAGACAAGCCATACAGCAAATAGCCATAAAGAAGAGAGAGAGAGAGAGAGAGAGAAGAGAGAGGGGGAGAGAGAGAAAGAAAGGCTGCTTGGTCAAAACTAAAGCAATGAAATAAAATGAAAATGAAAATGAAAATGCATTAAGTATGCAGATGCAAATGGAGTTGCAAGTTGCTGATGTTGTTGTTGTTGTTGTATTTATTGTTGTTGCTGTTGTTACAGTCTGTTAAATAAAGACGCTAACGGCCATAACGAAGCGGACCCAACAGACGCCCCCTCAACTTGATACATGGCCAACACAGACAGAGCTTGTCACTCATTCACTCTGTCAGTCAGTCAGTCAGTCAGAGTGTCTGTCTGTCTGCGTGTCTGTCTGTCAGTTGGCACATAATGCAACAATCCGACTGCATTTAAATCATTTTTATGGCCAACATTGGCAGCCACATGCCACAGGCTGCATGCCGCCTGCGCTTCTTTCAGCATGCAACAGGAACAGGAACTGAAACGGGAACTGAAACTGCAACAGCAACTGAAAAAGCAACAACTTAAAGCCAAGACAAAAACAGGCTGACAACAATTGTCCGAGCTTAAAAGACAGAAGCTGACAGTTGGGACATTGGTTAAAGATCTGACAGTAAAAAAACGAGCAGAGAGAAGAAAGCAGACAGTGAATTTAATTTTATGTGAGTAAGTTTCGAATGAATCTACAAAAACTCAAGCTTAAATTAAGTTTACTCAAAAAAATTAGTTTTTTAATAATATGCCTACATTCCAGAGTGCCAAAAAGAGATAGATATTGGTAGATGGAATGAAATTAAATCAGGGGTGTCCAAAATGCCAAAAGCCTAACCCATGTGATAGAATCTCATAGTTCTGCCGGCGTCGCAGCCGACACACGTACAGAGAGAGAGAGAGAGAGAGAGACTTCGCGTGTTCTATAAATAGCACGTTCGGTGGCTTGTGCTCTCACGAAGCATCTGATCGGTTGATGCCTTTTGATGTCAGTCGCTTAGCTGCGTTCAATGAGGAGAGACTGTACAGCGCTAAACTTTTATCATTTGCAAGTAAATTTCAAAATAAGTTACAAAAAATCCAAAATAAGATCGTAATAGAAGAGAAGGGAAGAGAGTGCGATTAATTTCTTGTTAGTTTTAAAATAGTTTACAGAATGGCAAAAGTATTGTATATTGTGTTTTCTTGCCATGATGTACATAATAGAGGTCTGCATGAATGCACTCAAAATGACAAATGAAGCGTTCACACTCAAAATAAACGAGTGAATTTGAATTCGAACTCAAAAATCTTTGGCTGTTTGAAGAGCTCGTGTGAGACTCAGTAGGCTAACATTCAAACGTAGAGGCCTGAATGTGAATGACAGAGAAGTTGAATTTGGTTTGAGTTCATTCGAATTAACCAGAAACATTTTATTTTGAAAAACGTTCTGCAATAATATGATGAACTATGAGCACTTCGTAAAAAGGAAAAAAATCCATTTATTTCTCAGAAATTAAAATAACTATAAAATATGTATTAACATACATATATGTATGTGATTAATCCCTTTTTTAATGTAGAAACATTATTTTTTAACGCTGTCTAGTTTGGTGGCAATCACACTTTTTCACTTACAAAATTTCGTGCGTCTGAAAATACTTTTTAGCGGTTTGCTGGTATAGAAAGTATTTTGCAACTTGTTTTGTCTAAAAGCGGAAAAAAATCTTTATGCATGTGCTACCAAGTCATGCTTATTATTGGCTTGATCTTGTGCGTTGATTTTTCCATCCATTTTTGCCATAAGTCGTAAAAAAAAGCTAAACTGAAATAACACATTCAGTAATTCGAATTATTTTGACAATGCCAATGTCACCTATCGTTTTTACACCTTAGTTCATTCCAACTCATCTCGTATGAATGCCGAACGTTTGGAACAAAACTTCACTCAAATACATATAAACTCAATCATAGTATGCTTTGCATTCAACTCATTCAGAACCATTCAATTGCATTCAATGGGACTCACAATTTGAGTACATCCAAGCAGACCTCTAGTACATAATAATAATTTTAGATTTTGATACAGATATACTCAAAATTTCATTAAGATTTCTTTAAAGCGAAACCAGTTCACATAGTTACAAATAAGTCATATTTGTTTATCTTAAGATGTTGTCAAATGATAAATATAACCATGTTCTAATAACAAATTTATAATGCCCAATTTATGTATAATTTATAGGGTATTAAAAACATCGCCTGCTGCTGTTGTCAGAACTTTTTCTATTAGCGCGATTTTGCGATACATTTTTGATAAATTCTGATGGGTCTTTAATATCAGTTTGTCATTGTCGTTTGGGATGCCTTTGGTTTTGCCGTCACTTCCCACAACTGATTATAATCAGGAAAATCATGGGGAAAAGCGGAAGAACCTCGACAGCTGTTGTATCTCTTGTTGATTCGTGGTGATTGTGGCACACACATTTCCCTGATGAGTTTTCTCTCTCTCTTTGTGTGTGTGTGTGTGTGTTGCTGTGTGTAAACAGCAACAATAAAATATTGGTCGACATTTTTCAAACAACACTTTGTAATTTGACTTAAGTATGCTTAACTCCCCTTCCCTTATCCATTTGCCATAAGATACACCCGTAATGCTCTCTCTCTCTCTCTCCCAACTCCCAATTTTAATGCAATTCCCCCTGAAACGGCTTAAGAACTATCGCATTTCAATGCAGCCGCTTTACCTCCAAGTGATTTGAGCTTTAAGAACAGCTTATCCCACAGTTAATACTTACCGCAAGTTATCAAAGTATCTTTATGGCGAAGTTTTCTTCGACTGCGAATTAATATTGTTGGCATTGTAGGCGATTAAGGATGAGGCACAAAGCAGACTCAAAATTTGAGCTGCTTTTGGGACAGTTGAAGGGTTGAGAAAATAGAGTGAAAAGGGGTGACAGAATCTGAAGTAAAAGAAGGAGACAGCAAGGAATAATTGGATAGAAAGATGAACTAAAAGTTAAAATAATAACGAGAAATATCTAAAAAGTAAACCAAGGAATCAAAACCAACATGATAAAGAAAGATATACAGGTGTGCTACGGAAATCTTAAGGGAAATCGAATTCAGAGTAAAGCAATTCCGCTCGAAAAATTTCACAGTACCACAGAACTTTGAGAGATTTAATTTTTCAGCACATTTTTTTAGCAATTTTCAAAAAATCATAAAAAATACTAGCAAAAATGTTTATTGCAATTACTCTTAGGATTGTTTGGAAAATTTGTTTGCATCAAAATATTTTTTTGAAAAAATCGAGGAAAAAAGTTGAAAAAGACTTATTCTAAAATTCAAAATATTCCATGGGTACTTAATGGGTTAAAGAAATTTTTGTATCATTCGAACGGAATCTAAGCGATTAAAAGATGAATATAAAAAACCCGCATCAAAACATCTTTATTATACCCAAGCTTGACAAATTTATGGTGTATGAAGACATTAGTGGCACACTGTACGTATTAGTATTAAATAATTTGAGAAGAAGATGAAAATAAAATTCTTGGAAAAGACGTTTTACAATGGCAAATAAGAAGCTCCAAACTTTAGTAAACAAAAGTTTTTCTTGAAACACATTAACTTGTAATTTTTTTATTTTTAACAAAAAAAAAAGGAAGTAAAATATTTAAAATGCGAAAATCTTATGTTTTCTTGAAAAAAAATGAATTTCCTTGTCAATGTGTCATACTTTTAGTTTTAATAATACTCATATTTTAAATGCCGAAAACCTTTAGTTTTCTTGTTAAGTAAAGATTTGTTCTGCAATTAAAATTTGCTTATCTAATTTTGGATTTTCAAATTTTCTAAAACAAGTCAATGACTTCGAGACGGAAAAAGAATAAGAAATATAATTAAATTACAATATCCAAGGTAAACTTGAATTGATTTCTTGCCTTCGCGCCAGGCTTAAAGTCAATTGCGAAGCAGTTAATTGATTTGGACGCTGTTGAATGTTGTTTATTAAATAGCGACGGGTAATGAAGAGAAAATGGCGAAACTTTCACAAAATGTTCCCAGTCCCGAGCTGAGCGCAAATAAATCAAATGCGGCCGGCGTTGATTGCGATTCAATGAACTCGACACCCAGAATTCGACTCCAAACGAGACTCAAGTTGAAGCTGTGGCAAGTGGCAAGTGGCAGGAGGAAGGTGGCAAGTGGCAAGTGGCAAGTGGCAGGTGCAGCTGCGCCGCTAATTTACTAACGTTAATTAATGGCAAAATCGAAAATGTTCGCTTTGAACTTTGAACTTTTCGCCACAATCGCCGCGACAGCGGCACTTAAAGCGTTGCCACCTCCAAAACCGCAGCTCCAGCTCAAGATGGGCAGCTCTACACTGAAAAAAAATATATTCTAAAACTCTACTCAGCATTGAAATAGTCAACAAAAGCATAAAACATATGGGTATTTCCAGGATCGAGAACGCGACATTTGTACGTCTTTAAATGAAAAAAAAATGGTAAAAGCTGACATTTTCAAAACTGTTTTCTCACGTGTTTAATGCATTTTATCAACACTAATTTTATGATAAAAGACAAGCTTTGAAGACTTTTCGTTTTTTAATTATTTATAGAAAACAATGCATCGCGAACGCGACGATAAATGGAAGTCATATTTGACTGCATCTTGAGAAATGCGAAAGTTTGCGAAATTTGGCGAGTAATTTGGAAGAAAATACTCTTAAACCATAATAAAATAATGTAGTTTTCCATTTTAGATATAATTTTGATATGTTACTATCATTTTATTTATTTTACAAGTTTTATTAGTAATTTGTAACGCGACATCGCGAACGTGACAAGATTTCCACCTAGTTTTTCCAATCATATATGATTTATTTATTTATTTAATGTCAACTAAATAACTTAATAGGATTAAAAAATTAAAATTTATTATATACAAACTTAAAATCATGCTGAAGGAATATAAAATATTTTAAAAAAGTTATTAAAAGCCCGTTCCAACGAGCACTTTTTCACCGTCGGTGAATTTAGCCATTCACATAATTCGCATCGGTTGTCAAACAAAAATACCATTGGTTTTTGTTTTATTTCCATCGGTGAGCACCGGTGAAAAGCCGACGCTTTTTAAATTCTGAATGTTCACACGACACCGACAGTTTTTTGACAAAAAGTGTCGGTGGAAACACGCTCGTGTGAAAGCAACTTAGATGATCCAACATGTGTTGCATGAATTGGGAAAAACCCAGAAAAAATCCAATCAAATCAAAAAAATTCTTAGTCAAAATATATGCGCAGATGGAACTAAAAATTCGTGCTTGAATCAAGTATTTTGAGTTACGGGAGTAGTGAATTTAGTGACACCATTTGGGATTGATTTTATTGCGATATCCCGGATATTGTTTTCAGTGTACAAGCATGCGAAAATATTCTGGTTTTCGTTAGTAGCGGAAGCTTTGCAGTGCCACACAAAGGAAATGAACACTTTGCCTCAGTGGCTGGTGAAAGTTGCAAACAGCATCTCGGAAAATGGATGGGAATGGAAGAGAGAGGCAAAGGCGAAGGCAAAGAAAGTACAGTAAAGTAAAGTAAAGGAAAGGCTTTTAGTTTGCCACGCAATGCCCGAATAATCGAAATGGAAGCAGGTAATTTATGCCAAGAAAATAGAAAGGAGTCGATATCGATATGGAAGGATATCGATATGGGAGGATAACGCACGCTTTGAATGGCAAAGCGATTTCAGTCGAGTGCCGGAAACGGATATGATACACACAGAGAGAGTGAGAGAGAGAGCAGCAAGCAGAGGGAACAAGGGGAATTGAAGCTGATGAAGCTGGCACTCAAGGTCTTGCCAAACATTTGATTTGACGCTAGTCACATTTTTCCCAGACGACTTCCAGACTAATTTTGCATGCAGCGCACAAAAGACGCAACGACAACAGCGAAATAAACTCGAAACTCGCCAAATACAAAGGTGTGGACAGTGTGCCTGAGAAAGCGAGAAGGAAATATAGAAAGAGTGTGATAGAAAGAGAGAATAGCATGGAGGTTTGCATTCACAGTCACGCAGACGATTGATTTGGAAACGAGCCATTGTCACGCTGTATACAATCGAGACTGAGACTGCGACTGAGACTGAGACTGCGACTGAGTCTAAGAATGAGAGTGAGAACTCGGGGAGTGAGAACTCTGAAAGGATTTGCTTAAAGTCAGGCAAACATTTGCGTGTCCAAGAGTTAAAGTCACTGTGTCCAGTGTCTGTTGACCATCACCAACACGTACGCATTGGCTATTGAGACAAGTCCCAGTGCTTGACTACAAGCTACCCTGTGCAAATTGCAATCCGATTGAAAAAATTGAGTACCGAAATTGGATTGGCATAGCTTTATTTAAGTGGTGTCCAAAATGCCTAACGCCTATTTCCTGGGATAGGAACTAATAATTCTGCATGCGTCGCAGTCGACACACGTACAGAGAGTGAGAATACGTGTGGTCTATAAATAGCACGCTCGGCGGCTTACTCTCTCTCGATGCGTGCCTTCGGCTTTTTGTTCTCTCTCGAAGCATCTGATCGGCTGATGCTTTCTGATGTCAGTCGCTGATCTGCGTTCAATGACGAGAGGCCGTACAGCGCTTGAGTTTTATTATGCACTGCAACTAATGCTTTGCTCTCTTTACGCTTCCAACTTTAGCGATACGACAGCTCGAGTATGCTTTCATTTCACTTTTTCAGTGTAAAGTAGTGAAACTCTCTAAGATTAGATTTACTATATATTTTCTTTGTTCAAAAATCTGCGATTGCTTATATTTATTCATTTGAGGGCTTCAAACTAAAATACTCCATTTCTTTCGACACATTTAAAATGAGAACAGGGTATAAAAATATTCAGAGGGACACATTCAAGCACTCAACACGCACACTCTCACACTCACACACTCTGACAGACACACACATTTGGTAGAGAGAAGTCCACTGCAAATTTTGGTAGTTTGAACACGAAATATTTTATTATTATATATAATTTGCTATTATGATGATTATACGTGGGATGTGGATTTGGATTTCGATTGCCATACGAATCCGAATCCGAATCCGTGTATGAGAATTCCGTGAGCATCTCCTCCACAGTTCGCCCCTCTTTAGTCTAGTCTCCCTATCTCGTTGGGTGTTGCATACTTTATGGCCGTTGGCGCAATCACAGCCAACTCCAAGTGAGAGTGAGAGAAAGGGGAAGGGACCAAACATTTGGTCAGTGCTCTCACCAATTGAATCCATAGATTTGCACCCACGTTTATACACTCGAAACAGATGATGCCGACGACATGGGAAAGTGGAATGTGGGAATGTGGAAATATGGGAAAGTGGACAAAGTCAATGCTCAATGTACACGTAATTTCGAATCCAACTCAATTCCGAGGAGGTTTGCAAGCGAGCACTTGAATATTTTCTAGATTTTATTGAAATTTCCATGGCATATTTAAAGTGTGCAAATGTATGTTTGGGTAAAACGTGCTTATAATTCGCAACTTGTTCAAGAGCAAAAGTAAAAGCACAGAAAATGCAAGCAATTCTATAAGTTATATTATTTAACTTACAATTTAATGATTAAACAACGATTTATTTTATGTAATTTTATAAATTTCTGACAACAACAACATTTACATGAATTCGTTATTTTTGATTTTTTTTTTATCAAAATAAAAATATTGTTGGATAATGATAAAAGGAACACACAGAGGAGGCATTTAAAGCAAATATAAATGTGTTGTAGTTTATTTATTACCATCGACTTATTTCACTCGATTCAACGCGATTGAAAAGATAATTTAGATTCTTTGGGGTTCTGAATTTATTTTATAAGAACATCCAACAGTAATAAGCAAAAATCCTAACATAAATTGAAAGTGATATTTACTTTGATTTATAGCTCAGATTTTTAATAAAATTTCTTAGAATTAATCATGAGACTGTATGAGAATAAGTAATTTATAAGGATAAGGATAAAGATAGAATAAGTAATTTAAAGGATCATTATTGTGTTCATCCTTTTCTCGTAAGTGTATTTGAAGTCAATGATTTTTTGATTAATACATAAATTAGAAATAATCATTATTTACGATTGCAAAACGCCGTCTTATTGCACTATAAAATTATCTCATCTATGTTGTGTGAAAATTTCAGCTTTCTATCTCTTACCGTTTGGGCTACACGTTGATGTGTCAGTGAGTCAGTAAGTGAGTCAGGACAAAGAGTTTTATATATATAGACTTTCTTGCCCCTATCTCTGTCTGGGTCTCTCCCCTTCTCATTCTTCTGCCTTTCCCTGTCTCACTCTTTCTGCCAATCTTATCAACTTGCTAGTGGGTGAAGGTTTAAGCAAATTAGCCGGATTATCATGGCCGGAATTGTCATCTGATTGTCAGCGCGCTTTTGACATGCACATCAACCAGATGGATGAGGATGAGGGAGGATGATAAAGGATGATGGAGAGAAGGAATCGCTTCGCGCATAAATTAAGCAGACAGTCGCCAGACAAGGGGCATGGCAAGTGTAGGGGGCGGGGAAAGGAGAAGGGGGTTAGGTTGGCCGAATAAACTCAAGTTGCACTTAATTAACTGCAATAAGAAACTGAAATTAACCCCAAGCCAAGACGACAGAGACGAAGTTTTAGCAGATGATAACTATGATAATAATGATAATGATTATGATAATGATAATACTGATGATGATGATGGAAAGTGCAACAAAGGCGGACAAACTTTGCACTCCTTGGAGCCTCATAATTCCGTTAGCTAATTTGCGTCGTTAGATTTGAATGGAAAAGCCGAAAGAGAAGGAAGAAAATGGGAAAGAGGCAGAGAAAGAGACAGAAAGATTGTGGCACGGCTTTCGTTGAGAACATTGCAACAATAATTGCGTTAATAATTACTAATGGGCAATCATTGCCAATGTCGAACGAGGGGCAACATTAAATAGAAAGTAGACAGAAGATTTTATTCGGTTGAAGATTTGATACCCCTATAAGTTTGAATGAGATACCTATTTATTAAAATTAAAATTTTAATTTTTAAAATAAAAATTAAATTAAATTAAAGCTTCTTATTTTAATGGAAGCTTTTAATTATTTTGTAGCAATGTTTCTGATTCAAAGTTATCTTGAGGAACAAAAATAATTTCAACGGAATGAACGAAATTTTAACAATACATTTCACTTGAAAATCTATTCAGTTTTGGCCATGTTGTGAAAGTTGAAAGTTTTCTTTTCTTTCCCTTAATTTAATTTAATTTAATTTAATTTTTTTCATTACATTGATATTATTTGGTAATATATCGACAGCTCGATGATTACCTTTAGATATTATACGAGCCCAAACCACTATTAATTCGTACACCCTTTTTTTACAGCTATGTAAGTAAAAAAAATATATTTGGCAAGGTCGTTTAACAATAGAGTGACTGCAAATCAAAAATAATTTTGCTAAAAAGAAACTTTTTGTGTGAAAAGTAGGAAAAAGGCGTTAAAATAGTAATTTTTAGGATTTTCGAAAAATCATAAAAAAAAATACTAGCAAAAATATTTATGAAATTTTTTTTTTATTTTTTGTAAAAAATCGAGGAAAAAAGTTGAAAAAGTTGAGTTTTACAAAAACTCGCATTTTTCAATGGATACTTAATGGGTTAGGGATATTTTTGCATCATTCAAACGCAATTTAAACGACCTTTCCAAATAGAGTTTCTTACCTGGAAAGACTTGACTTACATAGCTGTTAAAGTAAAAAAAAAGGGTGTACGAATTAATAGAGGTTTGGGCTCGTAAATTAAACAGTATTAATTTATTTTAATACTAATCAGCTCGATTCACTGTTTGGATTGGAGTAGAAAAATAAAAAAAATAAAATACAGTCGAACTTCTCTAACTCGAACTTCCCTAACTCGAAGTTTCTCTAACTCGAACAAAATCTAGTGGCAATAGCGTTTACTGAGCAAATTTCATACAAATCTGCTTCCCTAACTCGAACTTCCCTAACTCGAAAATCTCCTTAACTCGAACAAAAATATTGGCCCGTACTTCTGTAAGTCGAAATTTTCGGGAAAATCCCCAATAAAGTTTGAATTTTTTTTCGTTTATATTTTGCGTTTTTGTTACCGGCTCATTTTGATACGTAATATTGATGTACATTAACATATGGAGATGGTATATGATAGAATATTGCATCAACAATTACTTAGGCTTGTGAGATTGCTATAGGAAAGATGTTCGAAATGTACTCCTTTGTCAGCGCATCAGTGTACAAAAATGTTTAAAGAAATATTCAAGCTTATTAGTTAAGGAATTTGAAAGAAGACCAAATATATTGAAGTTGATGAAAAATATGGTATCTCAGCAAAAACAGTTTTCATTATACTAAAAAATGAAAAATTAATTATGATGACATTTGAACCGAGAACTTCTTCCGGATACAGCAAAAGAACGAAGAAACCAATTTTTGAGAATATTAACAGGTCTTAAACAAACTGGAATCCTTTTTTGTTGAAAATAACAAGTTAAATTGGAATTTTGAAATGTATTTATGATTGAATGCATTTGTAGTTTCTTTTAAAAAACTAAAAAAAAAAATTCCCTAACTCGAAGTCTCCCTAACTCGAACTTTTTTCTTGGATAATGGTGATTCGAGTTAGGGAAGTTCGACTGTATTTGTTATCTCCAAGATCTGTTTTTTATGCAGATCAAGAATATACATACATATATACATAATGGGGTCCGCCACGTCATTTACTGCTTATTTCAAGCTATTTTCAAACTTATTTTACCCTTATCGCAGTGTATGAACTCAGTGATGTTGCTAGCAACAAACCGAGCTTAGCAACATGCTGCTAAGCTGCCTAGCGACACGACGCGCACGAAACGACAAATCGTCCAATTGGCAGACGTTGCTCGTGTCGCTGCGTGTCGCTTCGGGTGCAATTCGTTTCGGCAACGAGGCGACGTCGCGACGTGTCGTGTTGTTTGAGTTGCCGTTGTCGCTGCCGCTGCCACAAACAGTGTTCGTGTGGCAACAAGGTGCAACGGTGCTTGCCCCAAAATGCAGCAGCAGCAGCAGCAACAGTCGAGGCGGCAACGGAGTCAGAGTCAGAGTCAGGCAAGTGATGCCATTCAGTTGACAACTGTCCACCCCTTCCCTTCCCCACCTCCTGCCATTGCAAGAGATTCATATTCAGTTTCCGTTTCCATTTCAGTTTCAGTGTCAATTGAAGTTTTCCATTTTGGTTGCCACGCGCGTGGCAAGAATTGGATTCGATGCAAAAAAAAATTTCAAGCATTTTTCCTGCCAGCGTTTTCCCTAGAACGGCCTTTTAGCATTCCGCGCATTTCCCAGCTCGACAAACAAAATGCCAAAAGCAAGACAACAGGAACAGAAACAACAAAAAACAAAAGGAAAATACAAGAAAGAAATGAAGAAAACGATACGAAAACACAGCAACTGGCAAAACTCAAACGAAGTTCCGCTTAACCTTTAACCCCATGTGAAATGGAGAAGGGGAAAAGCGTGCACTCTCTCTCTCTCTCTCTCTGTCTGTCTCTCCTTCTACCTGTTGTTATGCTGCTTCTCCGATTGCTTAAAGCGACTGCAATCAAAGCCATTTCCTACTGTCTCTTCCTCTGGCTTCTAACCTCTCTTTCTCTGTGTTCCCAATTTCAAAATCTCCTTAGGCTGACATTGAAATTCCCAAACAACAATTGCTTTTGGGTCTCAGTTTCTTCTATTGTCAGATAACAAAGGTAGCTCGCTCTCTCTCTCTCTCTCTCTCTCTCTCCTCTTTCTCTCTCTCTCTCTCTTACTCTCTCTCTTCCTCTGCCTCTTCTATCTGCCTCTGTCTTTCGTTTAAATATGAAATATTTTCTTGTTGTTTTATTTCTGATTGATTCGGAATTCGTTTAACTTTATTTCATTTAAACTTTTAAAAATTATTTTCATTTAGTACACATTATGTATTATTTTAACTATGTACTGTTTTATATAACTTAGTGACTGTACTTTAATCAATATATTCTTTCTATCTCCTTTTTACGAGTATTTATACATACATTTTTTAAATAAATCTCAAAATTTATTAGAATTCAAAACAAACTTGCATGCATTTCTTATTTTGTTCAGTTTTAAAATACTTTTCCCGATAAATATAGATGATTCAACCAAAAATTATGTATTTAATATATTCAGAGTATCTTTTAGATAACTTAAACTTTAGCTTCACACGCTTCTTCTGGCTTAAACTTGCAGAAAATTAAAGAATTGTAAGAGAGTGACGAGTAACGAGTGACGAGTAACGAGTGACGAGTGACGAGTGACGAGTAACGAGTGCCGAGTAACGAGTGACGAGTAACGAGTGCCGAGTAACGAGTGACGAGTAACGAGTTAATTTCAACGATAACAATTCACCGAACTCCAAAAACATTTGATAAACAGAGCTACAGTTGTTTTCTTTGGACAAAGCTAAAACTATTTTTTGAATAAAGTCTTAAATAAAAAAATTAATATTAAATTTCAAAACTATATTTTTGTATTAATATCAAAAAGTTTTCAAATAAAACACATTTGAGTTGGGCATAAACGAGTATCGAGTACATATGAATTTATGATAATTAACACAGCAAATTAAAAATTATTTAACCCATTGTTTGTTCTTAATGAAATTTGCCAGCATTAGGTTGTAATTGGAATAATTTAAAATACATATGTATATATAGATATGTTGTAATATGAAAACAGGCAATTGAGGCCGTTTAAAAAAAAATGGATAATGTTAATCAAATCAAAACACTTTGTAATAATGTCGACTGAATACACGAATTTTGCTGGCAAAATAACAAAGGCACAGACAGAAAGAGATAGCTAGGAGAGAGAGAGAGAGAGAGAGAGGAACAAGTGGAGGCCACTTTGGCAATTTAAACTGAAAGTAATTCCACTAAAATGTTTTAACAAATTCAAATACAAATGGCAATGGAGCTGAGAGGCGGACAGACGGACAGTACGTAACGGTACTAAAGACTAA
This sequence comes from Drosophila suboccidentalis, assembly GCA_037043435.1. Classification (NCBI taxonomy): domain Eukaryota; kingdom Metazoa; phylum Arthropoda; class Insecta; order Diptera; family Drosophilidae; genus Drosophila; species Drosophila suboccidentalis. The sequence goes on along the minus strand of JBAMBK010002558.1, from coordinate 1,114,482 downwards.
GGACTAAGGACTTACAGGTGAAACGAGACAAAACGATTGCGAAAACGGGAAACTGAAAACTGAAAACTAAAAACTGAACGAAGTGGAACAAAACGATGCGCATCGTTTACTCTTCGGTTTTCCCTTCCACAGAGCTGCGGAAAAGTCTGAGTAAGCAGACGAAAATTTGAAAGTGAAATCAAACAATGCGAAAATAACTTGTACAACAATGTCAAGTGCTCCGCTTTTCCCATTTCCCCATTTCCCCATTTTCAATTGCGTGGGCTGTGGCAAATAATTCGAAGAACATTTTGCACCATGAGAGAAAAGAGCTACAAGTTTTTCACTCACTTTACCTTCGTCTTTTATTTATCTTTTTGCACATTTCTCAAATGTTTTCCCTTGATATTTTTTAATTTTCCTAATAGATTATCCACGCATTTTCCCCCAGCTGACATCAAAGTGAAAATCTGAAATTGAAAGTATTTCAAGTTTTTCTTTCACATTGTCAAAAGTATTCAATCTCATTTTTGTTTATTTATTTATCTTTTGTGAGTATTGTACATTTCTCAAATATTTAATTTAGTTCATCAGATGAAAGCGAATTTAATTGTTTGAAAATAATTAAAGGTAAATCAACAAATAATATTGAATACTGAAACAAAGTGAAAGTCAAGCTTGATATTAATTATTAATTTACAAAACAAAAAAAAAATGTCAACTTTTAAGCAATTATTTGAACTCTGAACTCTTTCCAAATGTTCAGTGATGAAATGTTCTTATTAATATGAAAATTAGTTTTGCTCTTTGTAAATATTGAACACAACAAATTCGTAATATTAATTAAAATATGTATTTTTCTCACTTTTGTTTATCTTTTGTCAATAGAAATAGAAATAGATTATTATAGATTATTATTAATTTATGAACTAACTGAAATACTTTGAAGTTGATTTTTACTTAAATAAATTCTGAAGCAATAAATTCTGAAGTTCTAACTTTTTTTTGTGCTTTTATACTTTATAATTTTTACTTTTTATAATTTTTAAGAGCTTATAAATATAGTTTTGAATATGTGTTACTTTTAAATATTCGATGAATATAGTACAGTGAGTCATGTAACTGTTTTGACAAATTATACAATTCGCATCTTTTAATTTGCAAACAAAAATCATTTCTTGATATTTGATAATTGTTGTCAATGGTTTTTAGAATACCTTCAAATAAAAATACAAAATCAAACAAAATCAAAAATAAAAAAAATGTTGTCAAAACAGTACAATTGATATACTTTAATCACAAATTTAATCATTTATTTATTTATAACTTCAGATCGATTTATTTTAATCACAAATTTTATTATTTATTAATTTATAATTCCAAATCGATATATTTTAATTTCAAATTTAATCATTTAAAATTTCAAATTGATATATTTTAATCACAAATTAAACAGTTTTTTTATTTATAATTCCAAATTTATAAATTTTAATCACAAATAAAATCATTTATTAATTTATAATTCAAAATTGATATCTTTTAATCACAAATTTAATCATTTATTTATTTTTAATTTCAAATTGAAATATTTTAATCACAAATTTTAACATTTATTAATTTATAATTAAAAATCGATATATTTTAAATTTAAAATTTAATTATTGAAAATTTCAAATTGAAATATTTTAATCACAAATTAAACAGTTTATTTATTTATAATTCCAAATCTATATATATTTTAATCACAAATAAAATCATTTATTAATTTATAATTCAAAATTGATATATTTTTTGATCACACATTTGATCATTTATTAATTCATAATTTGAATTTGATATATTTTAATCACAAATTTAATCATTTATTTATTTACAATTTCAAATTGATATATTTTAATCACAAATTTTATTATTTATTAATTTACAATTTCAAGTCGATATATTCAAATTTCAAATTTAATCAATTAAAATTTCAAATTGATATATTTTAATCACAAATTTAATAGCTTATTAATTTATTAATTCAAATTGATATATATATTTTAATCACAAACTTAATCATTTATTAATTTATAATTTCATATTGATAAATTTAAGTTACGAATTGAATCATTTCATAATTTTTAAAAATCAAATAAAATGTTTGTCAAAACAGTTATTTGACACACTGTATTGATTATTTCAAATTGATATATTGAAATCACAAATTTAATAATTTTTAATTTATATTTCCAAATTTATATACAATATTTTATCACAAATAAAATCATTTATAAATTAATAATTTCAAATTGATATATTTTAATCACAAACTTAATCATTAATTTATTCATAATTTGAATTTAATATATTTTAATCACATATTAAATCATTAAATTATTTATAATTTCAAATTTATGTATTTTAATCACATATTCAATCATTTATCAATTTATAATTTCATATTGATAAATTTAAGTTACGAATTAAATCATTTATTCATTTTTAAAAATCAAATAAAATGTTTGTCAAAACAGTTACTTGACACACTGTATTGATTATTTCAAATTGATATATTGAAATCACAAATTTAATAATTTTTAATTTATATTTCCAAATTTATATACAATTTTTTAATCACAAATAAAGCCATTTATAAATTTATAATCCCAAATTAATATATTTTAATCACAAACTTAATCATTAATTTATTCATAATTTGAATTTAATATATTTTAATCACAAACTTAATCATTTATTAATTTATAATTTCAAATTGATATATTTAAGTTACAAATTAAATCATTTATTCATTTTTAAAAATAAAATAAAATGTTTGTCAAAACAGTTACTTGACACACTGTATTGATTATTTCAAATTGATATATTTAAATCACGAATTTAATTATTTATTAATTAGTTATTTAGAGTTAAATTTTAAGCTTTTTATTTATGTTAATTTGTTTTAAAATATTTGTTCTCCGTGTAGCCGCGTTTGATATTTGTTATTTGTTTTGACGTGGCCCAAAGGCTTTGGCCTGGCTTGTCATCTGCGTCGCGAGGCAGTTGAGTTGCGTCTTGTAGATTGTTGTAGATTGTTGTTATATTTATTGTGTTGTTGCAGCCGCAACAGTTGCGGTGACACTTTTGTCGCTGTGAAGCGCCAGGACACTTGAGTCAAGTGCATCCTGGGAGCAACAGGACACGGGCAACAGACAAAGACGGAAGACAGACGGAGACGAAAGACGGCAAAGGTAAACGTTGAAGTTGATTCCATTCTGCGTTTCATCGCACTGTCAACATGAGACTGTGTTGTTGTTGTTGTTGTTGCTTTTGCTTTTGCTTTTGCTGTGGCAACTTTGCTTCCTTGCAAAAGCAAAAGCAAAAGTTAACTTAAGCAGCTGCCAAGTGACTTGAAAGTACTTGAGCGCATCCTTAAGCAGGATATCAACTGGCAAAAGCGTTGAAAGGAGCAACAGACACTGTCTGTATCTGTGTCTGTCTGTGTGTGTGTGTGTGTGTGTGTGTGTGTGTGTGTGTGTGTGTGCGTGCAACAACATGTGGCAAGAGCGTGGCAAATCTCAGCCAATGTCAAAGAAGCAACACAACAGACACACGCCGGATGTGTCCGCCTTTTGGACATCACACACATACACTGAGAGAAAAAACACAAATTAATTTTCCCCTAAAAATTAAATTTCAATAATTTAACCTCAATTTTTGATCAATCATTGTTTTAATTTAATTTAACTTTTTTATCCTTTCAGCTGCCAATAAAAATTAAATTTTTAAATAATTTAAATGTTAATTTCAGATGCATATTTTAAAATTCTATTTACCGACTGTTTTTAGTCAACGCAAAATAAAAATAAAATATTAAAAGAATAACGCCAGATCGTGTTTTATTTTGAACTATGAAAACATATTGAATACACATACTTTTCATATTATATTCTTATTAATTTTGTTATTAAATTACGCATAAATTACAATTAGTTTAAATAGATTTTAAAATAAATCTTATTTCAAAATAAAAGTTTTCTTACAACAATTTAAACCGATTCAAATAATCTGCGTTAATGTTAAAAATTTTCAGTTAGTATGAAACTAAATGAAGCTAGAACCGGTTGAGAATTTTAACTAAGGTATACAAAAATTGTGACTTAAATACTAAATATTTAAGTATACGAAAAAAAAAACTTTTCGATTTTTTTATAAATTAAATTGTCAAAAATTAATATGAAATATAGTTTAAAAAAAAAAAAAACAACAATAAAATGAACTTTGGAAATTTATAAAATAAATATGTTATAAATTTAAGCTCAGGGTCGTTTCTTCAATGTACAATTGGCATTAAGTTCTATACATTGTACGTCAAAACATCTATTCAATAGTTATTTATTTATTATTTATTTATACACTGAAAACAAATGTGCCTAAATATGGCATTCTTAAATTTAAGTGTTTATCATTTTATTATATTATATTACTTTTTTCCCTTTGACATAAAAGTCTGTTCTTAGCTTTATTAAATTGTTTTATACTCGTAGTTGATTATTTATTTATAATAAATTATTTATTTTATTCCACTTTTGATACAGCATAATAAATAAGTAACCAGAAAAAAGATTTATTTATTTTTGGTATGTGAATTATGTGAATTTCGAAAGTTAATGCGCAAATATTTAATTATACAAGGTATATATTTATTTTATCAGTGTACTAACCTTTCACCCACCTCCCCTAGACGTCCCCCTCTGCCCCTTTAGTCAGTTGGCCGCGACCGCGTTGTCGGCAGCACGTTGTGGCCTTTTATTAGATACGTGCTGTATCTGTGTTTACCAACTTTGATGGTGTTAATGCCTTTTGTTCTTGTTGTTGCTCTGATATACATCTATGTCAACCAGACACACACACACACACACACGCACACACACACACACACGCACACACACACACAGTGCCACATTCGGGGGCATGCCTCTCAAGGGCGTAAAAAGTGCAGCGTATGTGCTTTTTAAGCTAGCCAGAGAAGAGGAAAAAGCTTGAAGAGAAATAGAAATTGCCCAAAGAGGCGCAACATTTAGTGGGCGTGGCCTTGACTCGACACGAAACGAAGCTAGTCACAGTTTTAACTTCAGTTTTCAGCTTTAATTTCTAGCCTATTTATGGCTAGAAAAGCAACTGCGAAGTATTGTACGAAAAATGCAATTAAAACAGCAATTGCTGAAAATGGCGACTCGCATTGTTGTCACAACAACAGCAGCGACAACAACAACAACAACAACAACAAATGCAATGTGAATAATAAAAACAAATAAAAGCTATCTTTAAACTTATCAGAAACTAAAAGTTGAAGTTTCCACAGTCGCTTTTGAGAAGAAAAATAGTAAGTCCGTGTTCCAGAAATGTCAGAGATTTCGATTTTCGGACATATTTTCGGGGTCACGAGACTTGATTGCCAAAGAATTAAGTAAATATTCAATACAATTTTAAAATTAATCCAATTTAATATCATAACAACCTAATTTTATCAATTTATCAAAAATATTTGTTGACATTTTATTGCTTGATTTTTGGGCACAGAGAAAACTAATTTTGAAATACTTTTGGATTGTTGAAGATTTGTAAAACATTCCAGAATAAAAATTAACATTAAGTTACTTCATCGCTAAATAAATTTTAAATGATTAGATTATATATATTTTTGATTTTAAATAATGTTTAATTCATTTAATTCATAATGAAAAAAATTTAAAAATTGACTTTAAGTTGATTTATTCATTGCTTAAAATTTATCAATGAAATAATTTCTTTTTAGTTGTTAGATATAATTTAAATTTTAATGATGCAATTTTTTTGCTCATTTTAAAAAATTAAAAATAGGAAAAAAATATTTTAAAATAATTTGTTAATTATATAAAATATACAAAAAATGAGTTCCGATTATTCCATTTGTGACATCAAATATGTGTACGCAAAATATATATGTCTAACATTTTAATAAAACTAGAATTAAATTTGTAATTGATTAGTTACTAAACTACTTACAGTAACACTGGTACACTGATAAAAAAAGGATTTACAATCAAGATTTTGGTCTTAGAACTAAGAACTTTGGTCTAGAAAATGCGTCGAGAACATGAAAATCTTGAAGTAAGAAAACACATCTTGATTCTAAGAACATTTCAATTAAGACCAAGTTCTTATTTTCAAGATTATAAATTCTTATATTTTCAAGACCACAAATCTTAGTATAAGAATAAAACTTATTATTTGTTTAAGATTATCGGGGGTGCCACAGATATCGCTTTCACTTGAATTTCACTTGAATTTCATTTCGCTGTGCCACAGGTCAAATCGCACAATAATTTTGTGCGGAATAAACTAGTGCTAAATCCGCTTTCGTCCGGTGCTGCCACCTAGTCCAATTTAGTCGGGGGAAGCGATGCCACATTTTTTAGTCAGAATTCGAAGTAAGGTATTTAAAAAATATATATGGAACCACTTCAGTTTTCTTTAAATTAAGCATTAGAAAATTAGGTAATTTGAGGTAAATCAAGTTTTACCCAAAAAAAACCTTTAATTTATTGTGCAATTTGTAAAAATATTTGTCACGAAGAGTTGCCAGATTAATGGTATACAATTGCTAGAGTTGTCGAGTAACTTTTATTTTCTCGCGCCAAATACTTTTAAATTTTTTTTAGCTAAACAAAATCAATTATTGCATAAATAAATTAAATTATGTTTATTAAGTAAGAAAAAAAAATGCTTATTGCTCTGCAATGATAAACTTGAAAAAGTTGCTAATCAAACCCTTGGGTAATTTAATCTGAGAAGGTGTCAACCCTTAGCAGCCTAGTTCGAAAAGGTTGGTGAAAATGCTAAGAAATATTAAATCTCTCGAAGTTCTGTGGCATCTCGGAAATTTCCGTGCGGAATTGCTATCTGCGGATTTCTATTTCGCTTGCGATTTCCGTGGCATCCCTGTATATGTTCTTATTTATAGAACAAAAAGTTTTGAATACTCAAGACAAGAAATCTCAAATAAGGATTAAGCTTCTTCTTCAAGAGATGCCAATCTCTATCATCAGTACCGTTGTGCTGACTTGACCAGCGATCCAAGCCTAATGTCATCTTTGAGACGCCAGAACCAGTTGTGAATTCTAAGTCTCAAAAAGTGTGTTGTTAAGAGAAAAAGATCTAAGATCTTAGATTTTTCTTCTTATATTAAGAACTTACGATTTTTCGGAATAATATTCTAAGTTTTAGTAATTTGGTCTTAAAATATTCTTATTTTAAGAACAAAATATTTAAGATGAATGTTTTTGTTTTTAGAAAGTGGTCTTTTTTTTTCAGTGTATGTACAACGTATTTGTGATTTTTATTATAATAATTATTTGCGGCAATGTGCGACTGGCTGCCACCAGGACAATGCAACAGAGGAAACTTGCTTCGTTTCAAGTGTGGCATGTGGAGAGGAGAGAGGAGAGGAGAGGAAAGAGAGGGCAGGGGCAGGAAAAACTGCAGCAAGCGGCAATCGCTGAAACCGGAAATGCGCAAAACTAACGGATAATGGAAAATGGCGTTTGGGTAACAGCGTTGCGGCAGAGTGAGAGAGAGAGTGAGAGAGAGAGAGAGAGAGAGAGAGAGAGATTCAAATGGGTTGACATCGAGAAAGTTGCCACAGACACAGCCGCAGTTCCAGCTGATTGCGATGCCCAAAACTGTGTGTGGAATCAGCGGAATGAGCGGAGTGAGGGGAGGGGCGTGGCAGGGTGGATGTTGCGGAAAGAGAATGTCCACATAAACTGGAAAAACTGGGGAAAATAACGCTAAATGTCATGGTTATGTTTACATGCGGTGAGCGAATTCAAACGGAAGTGAGCGTTAAAAACTTTTCTGGGCGGGCAGCTGCAATTAAAGCAAATTAATGCAAAATGCATGTGTGGCACGGGGGAACGGAGGCAAGTGGAGGAGAGGGACAGGAAAGGGGAAGTGGAAGTGGAAGGGGTTTTCAGCCATAAGCTGATGAAGCAAAATGCTGACAGCAATCAGCAAAGCTGTAAATTAACCAAACACACAGGGAGAGCAAATCATGCGGCATGTGGCATGCAGCATGTGGCAAGCGTTCATGAGATGCAAATGACATGCTGAACGCTTCACTAGACTCCTCTACTCTGCTGTTGCATATTCAAGTGTTCAACTTTTCAAATGTTGCTGCTTCCGCGGCATTTGCAAAATGAATTGCTGGGCCATGCAACCGAATGTTGCAACTAACATAGACGATCGCTGGTTAAGTAGGCGAGCATTTAGCTAGCCACGTGGCTGGATTCGGTTGCATGCCACCAACAGTTGCAGTATAAACATCACTGTGCTGGTGACGAAAGCAGCACGAAAAGGTGCGACTGGCAATATATGTTTACAGGAAGAATAGACTGTCCGCACAGGTTGAGTTATATACCGATCGAAAGGTATAGTTATAACTAAGAAAAGTGCATACTATGACTAACAGGTGTCAGTGGGAGGGACAAAATTTAAACGATTGCAGCAAATGGGGCCGTTGGAGCCTAAACTATTCTATTATAACTATTCTAATCAAAAAAACCCGTCGAATGACAACTCGATTATCAAAATCCGACCACTGCCCCAAAAGATAATAGATTTTTGAAAATTTTAGTTGCCTTCCGAAAATGAGATGAAAAGTCAGTCTGTTTGTATCAAAGCGTTGATATAGCTCAAATGTTTGAATGTGGATCTATTCCCCATCAAAATACTAGACGCGTTTGTTCTACGACTTTTTCGATAAAACGCTAGTTTAGCGGGAAATCGCCAAAACCCGCTAAAATTGACACCTCCACAGTATCCAAACGATACAAGCTACAGATATGTTCTATATGTCGTTGGAAAGGCATTTTGAGGGGCTCTTAGGTATGCTTTTAAACTGTTTTCCGAAAATACTTAGGTAAAAGGCTACAGGTGAAATAAGGTTTTTTACCCCACATATTGGCGGTTTTAGAAAAAACGATTCTAACGATTTTTTTATAATTTCAATATATTGTAGCATGTAAAATTTCGCGTTTTTTGATATATGAAACATGAAATTCTTAATTCTTCTTCCCTCATAAATATAATTTATATGTAAAGCTTAATATTATTCACCACAAAATTGGGTTTCAGAAATTTCGGGGCATGAAAATGTTTTCGCCCCAAGACTTTTACCACGTAACGAGGTTTTTTTATAAGATTTATAGAACACACGTATTCTCTCTCTCTCATGATAGGAGTAACCTGGAAATAGAATAAACTTTTATTTTTAATGTCTACGAGTATACCATGAGTGTATAAAAATTAATTTAAATTAATCAATTAATTAATTTTAATTCCGAGTTTTAAAAGTTAAGCTAGTGCAACAAATGACTTTGCATGTTCGAGTGCAACATTTAGATTGACTTATAGATGCAATGCCTGTTGCATGGCACAAATGTTGGTGGCAAGAATAAAATATTGAATGCGACACATTTGGTGGCAACTACTCGTAGAAAGGTTGAAGATGTGGTTCGAGCTTCGAGGCGTTGAATGTTATGCGAATTTGGTATTTCTTTGTCGAGACAAACTTAATTTGTAACTACCCTGGCTCCAGCCAGAGTTGCCACCCACTGAGCCGCCACAGTAGCTGCCTGCTGTCGATGTTGCCACCCGCTGCTCGTTGCACATAATTTAATTACCGCAACGTGCCAAGGCGTTGGGCTTGATTTGTGTCTTCCTTCTCTCTCTCTCTCTCTCTCTCTCTCTCTCTCTCTCTCTCTCCCTCTCTGTCTCCCTCTCTCTTTCTGTCTCTGTCTCTATCACTCATGCTGGCATCGTGTGGCAACAATGAAGTGCAACATGTTTAGAATCGCAATTAAGTCCATGGCGTCAGAGTCAGAGTCACAGTCTAAGCTGAGGCCAAGACCTGCCCCATGCCACATGCCACATGCCCCAAGCCTTAAGCTTACCTCTCAGCTCTCTCTTCTTCCCTCTGTTCAGCTCGTCCCTTGCAGTAATCGGAGCTGAGTCCAATTCTGTCACTTGCCACTTCCGTTCACCAAACGTTTAATGCGTTGCCTGTTCCTACAACTTGCCACGTGCCACGTGCCGCGCCTAAGCCTGTTGCAAGCAACTCCCTGTCTCTCTCTCTCTCTCTCTTTCTCTATCACTCTGGAATCGCAAGAGTTAAAACATGAAAAAATAAATAATTTTAAAAAAATGTATAATTATTGATCAATCAATTATTTAATCAATCTGAAAAATATATTATGAAATTTTTGTTATCAAAATTTCCAAAATTAAAATTTCATGTTCTCTCTCTATCATTTAGGAATTTCCTGTTATTATAAAATATTATTAAAAGTAAACTATAAAAGTATAAATTTTTCTTGATTTTAATCAAAGCTCAAAATAAAAACTCACATTATTTGATCAAGATAAAAATTAGGAAATTACATTTTAAATTAAATTTGTATTAAGTATACAAATTTCCAAAACAAAAGTTTCTGGTTCTCCCTCTATCCCTCAGGAATAGCAAAGAAAAATATATTATAAAAAATAAAAAGTATGAAATAATATTTTAACTCGATTTTTTATTATACAAATTTCTAAATTCATATTTATTGGAAATTTTTGGATCCATAAGTTGACAAAAATTGATTTTTTTGTAATTTATGACTTAAGCAAATACTTTACAACAGCGAAACACGAAGTCAACAAAACGTTTCACTGCATTACACTGAGAACATGAAACGAAAGGATATTCGAACTGTCGCATCGTTACAGTTGGTTACGTAAAGAGAGCAAAGCATGATAAAAGTCTAGCGCTGTCTCAGTCTCTCCTCATTGAACGCAGCTCAGCGACTGACCAGTGTTGCCAATTTAGCTATTTTCCCGATAGATTTAGTGGGTTGAAACTGACAAATGCGGAATAAATTGTAAAATAGCGGGTAGCGGGAATTACAGCTATTTCAAAAATAATTTTAGCTTCTTAAAAACATCTGGTAACTTCATGTATTTTTATGCTATTCGAAGCCACATTTAAATACAAAAAAACATCGATAAGCCAAAAGAGCATTAAATTTGATCGTTTTTAACTATGAAATCAATTGAATCGAGTTTTATACCATCACTTACGAGGTATTTCACAATTTGAATCGATCGCGAGTGTAAGGTGAAAATGTCTAAAAAATATAAGCAAAAACCGCGTTAGGCAAGACCCTGCATTTAAAGATTGGCTGGCTTTAGATGCAGCTTGTTTTGCACAGACGAACAAAATACAAAATACAATACAAATTGCATCAACTTCTTTGAAAACCTGCCAACAAGAGGCGGCATTATGTTTATATATTGCCGCATATTCATCTGTCAGCCTAATTGACCATTTCGGATTGTTGTGCGGAACCAAAAACACTGGATGAAATCAATAAAAATATCGTTTTACTACTCTAGCGTTTTTTTTAGCTACAAACAAAATTTTCTGGCTTTTTCTAAGGCTATTTTGGCTCTTTCATGACCCGAAGAGTTGGCAACACTGCGACTGACATCAAAAAGCATCGGCCGATCAGATGCTTCGTGAGAGCACAAGCCACCGAGCGTGCTATTTATAGAACACGCGAAGTCTCTTTCTCTCTGTACGTGTGTCGGCTGCGACGCCGGCAGAATTATGAGTTCCTCTCCCTTGGGATGTGCTTTCGGCATTTTGGGCACCACTGCTTTACAAGTATTTTCTGACCATGTTTCTTTTAATCACGGATAATCTGCTTCCATTTTTATTAAATACAAGCTAAATACTTGCTAAATGATTTATTGTTAACCATTTTCTATACGTTAGCCTCTTAATCTGTACCTACTCCTTGTGTATTTCCTAATGTTGTCCTTTATTCTTTTCTCAGAGTCATTGTTTGACTCGTTTGGTCTTTGGCTTTGGGACATTTCAGTTTGCACAACTCAACAAGAATCGCAAATATGAGTACTTAATATTTATTGATTTGCCACTTGTTTTTGTTGTTGCACTTTTTGGGTGAGTTTGAATTTTGTGTGAAGAACGAGAAAAGAACTTAGATCCGGACTCGGAGTCTCGGACAATTTGCTAGCCTTTTAATTGGTTTATGCAAAGGCCACAAAGGTCTCTGTGTTGAGTAAAAATGTGCAAGAAACAAATTCGTATATGTAAATATAAATAAATAAATATTTATGCAAATAAATGTCGAGAGTATCAGCAAAAGAATTCAATTATGCAGTTCTAATTGCATTTGGGACACTTCACTTCTCTCTTCTTACATCTCGCCATTTTTCGTCTCTTTAACTGCTTCTTTTTCTAGATTTTAGTCTCTGCATTTCTCTTTTATCTTCAACTTCTATGCGTTCAATCTCTGAAATATTTATTTAGTTTGATTAAAAACTTAATGCTCTTTAAATTGGGATAAAAAAATTAGTTGACAAATTCTGGTTATAAAGATACTGAAAGTTATGTTTATTTTACATCAATAAAATGCAGTGGACAAAAAAATTATAAAAAATATAAAATTATACCACAAATAAACTATATATTAAATTTAAAACTGAATGAAAATAAACCAAAAAGTTAGTGAATAATAAGTTTAGTTGCCAATTGTTACCAAAAAATAGCTAATCAGTGATTCTAGCTTGATTTTTTTTTTAAAACCATAAATTTCTGAGACTCAATTGATTGATTGTTGAAATCAGAGCAGGCCTGATTTCAAAATTTCTGCTTTTTTATTGGTTTTTGGCAGTTTTCTGCCCTCCCAAATCAATATTGCAGTTGTTATAGCGACTTTCTATAATGCGTCCCATTTTATTACATATTTTAAGCTTATTGTTATCTCACACACACACACACACACACACACACACACACATAAACATACACACACTATTTGTAAAAAGTATAAAAATAAGAAATATTTCGAGCAGAGGTCCGAAGTCGAAGTTTGAATACGCTTTCTGACATGATCAAATTTTATTAGAAGGGAAATTTAGAAAAAAAAAAATTATCAATATTTTTACAAATTTTAAATAATTCAAAGCAAATGATGCACATGAACTTTAATATTTATAGTTATAAGATGTTCTTAGATTTAAGAGTAAAGAGATTTAAAAGAAATATCGATTTTACTGCTAAAACATAAGTGTAAATACCAGGGATTAAAACCCTAACCGAAACCTTGACCTTTAACCGGTAAAAACCGATTTAAATTTAAAACCGTAACTGAAACCGTAACCGAAAAAAAAATTTTCATTTGAACCGTTTCATTTATAAGGGTTCATTTCGGTTTATCATACATCCAAAAAAAAAATTATTTTTCATTTTAAATTTTGATTTTTGATTTTCTTATGTTTAATTTTGATTTTTTATTAGTGATATTCATGATCTAAATTTGTTACATTAAATATTAAAATTGTTAAATTGTAACTAAACTACATCAAACTGAAGAATATGTGAAATAAATGTGTGAATGATACACTAAGAAAGTAATGCCTTTTTAATTATTATTATAATTTTAATATAATTATATTTCGGCAAAGAAATTTTTTTTTTTGTGATCCGAAACCATACCTGTGTTTCAAAACCGAAACCTTTATTCAAAGATTTTGCGTAACCGATAACCGAAAACCTAAATGCGAACATAACCGAAACCGTAACTGAAACCGATATTCGTTTCGGTTTTAATCCCTGGTAAATACAATACAATAAATATTATTATAAAAAAATGAACAAAAATTTAATTTTTCTAAAAAAAAACTGAAGAAGAATGGTTACAAGAGTTTCTTATAAGGATTTTAATCCTATCTTCCATCGATTCTGTAGTTGCTTTTTTTTTTGAATACTTCACAAAACGAATCAAATTCGAAACTAAATTATACAGGGGTGCCACAGAAATCGCTTTCGCTTGAATTTCACTCGAATTTGTATGAAATTTAAGTGAAATGCAAGCGAAAGCAATTTCTGTGGCACCCCCGATAAATAAACATAATTTTCATTCGCATGCGAATCTATCGATAAATTCAATATACCCCATTGCAGGGCATTGAAAAATAGTTAGAAACTGGGAATGGAAAAGGCGAAACGGAAAACGGAAAACGGCAAAAAATGCCCCAGAGCCCAATAAGGGATGATGGGAATTTCGCTAAGAATTTTTCATTTCCTTTAACGCAGCGTGTGTGTCAAGTGGCAGCGGGGGCAAGGATGTTATTGCTGCCCCAAACTGCCAGGACAAGACAACCCCCAGCCCCCTCAGAAGGAGGAGGAGGAGGAGGAGGAACAACAGTAGCTATTGGGACCATTCCAATATGTATCCGATGGCAATAGATGAAGAAGCATTCGTATATCATTTATGTATTTGGTATTTGGTATATTGTCATTTTGTGGCAGCCAATGAAGTGTCCACCAATAGACAGAGCTGTAACTAACATTCAATGTGGGCGGATATTGCCACACACACACTTGCCACACACACACACACACACTTTGAGATACAACAGGAGATACTCAGAAGTTTATTTGCTTCGAAAGGAAATCGTATTCAAGAGTTTATTAGTCCATTATACAAAGCAAAACCAATTTATTGTAAATTCATTTATGTAAAACGGTTTATAGAGAATAATCTCAGTCTTATTTAAATAATGACAGTTTTTAATACTTAAATATAATAATTAATCGACTTAAGTTCAGTAATTCACGACTTTGCTACCGACTGTTGCCGCTACTGCTGAACGACTGTATATGACTGCTGATATCGATAGGGACAACTATCGACCTGCCACCACTGACCGATAATCTTTGGTATCGCCTGCTCGATCCATCTTTCCTACATTTATGAGTTTTAAATAATTTCAACTCTAAGAAGAGAAAATATATTTCTCGATTCTACATTCTAGCAATTTTAAACTGTGTAAGAATAAAACTAAGAACAAAATGTTCTTTCAGTTATTTAAATATCCAGTTGATTTTGCAAAAGTTCACTTCGTTAAACTAAATGGGATAATATGTATGTTTGTTATATATAAGTATATATTATATTTATTTATATTATTATATTTTTATTTTGGTCTCATTGATTTCTAAACTAACTATTAAGACTATTAACGATAAATTCCAATTTGTTATTAGATAGTTTAGTTTAATATAATATAAATTTAAAGTAAATATTTATTTTTTCGTATGTTTTTCAACTTGATTGTTGTAATTGTAAATAGCTCGTGATTCCAACTTTTAAATGGTTTTTATATTCACATTTCACTCACCTCCATTTCCTTTTCCCCCCTCTTTCCTCTTCCTTTCTCTCACACTCTCTTTAGCAAGGTTTTTTCATTCGGCTGTCCTGTACAATAAATGAAATCAAAAAAGCAAAACCGATTACAAAACTTGTCAATGTTGTTTGCCTGACAATCCCGACAATCTTCTGATAATTACTATCTGGGGAGCACTAACTTATCGCTCTCAGTGTTCTCCCATCCTTCACACCCCTTCTCATATCTCATGCTCCTTTCCCCACTCTCTCTCTCTCTCTCTCTCCCTGATCAACAAACTTGCAGATACTTTGCGGCGACTTGAACTTTCCAATCTTTTATATTTAGGTACATATTTATTTTTATTTGCTCACTGAGGCTATTTTCATTTGGTCAGTCGATTTGTCATCTGTAAAGGAAGACGTTTATTGTTAGAGAATTTAGTTAGCATATTTATTAATAACTTTTGCAAATTGTTTAATCGATTCTACCAAATATTTTGTAAAACTTGTGAAACTGTGCAACTCTTCAAATTTTGTGTTACAAACTTTCCTTTAAACTATTTTTATATATTTACAGTTGAACTTCCATAACTCGAACTTCTATAACTCGAATTTCTCTCTAACTCGAGCTAAATGAGTGTCAGTAAAATTAATAAACTTAAGAAAACTTAATAGCGATTCGAATTTTAATTACATTCAAACTTCCCTAACTCGAATCACTATTATCCAAGAAAAAAGTTAAAATTATGGAGACCTTTTTTTTAATGGAATTATTTTTTTTTTTAATTTTGTATCAATTTAGTTCGAGTAGGAGAGAATTCGAGTTATGGAATATCGACTGTAATTACATAAAACGAAAATCCAAATACTTTGTCTTTTTACTAATTAATATTCAGTCAATATGATGCGATTACCACTAAAATGCCTAAAAATTTAAAAAAAAAAAATAAAAATATAACAAAATATAGCAAATTGGAATTCACAACTGGTT
Organism: Drosophila suboccidentalis; assembly: GCA_037043435.1. Classification (NCBI taxonomy): domain Eukaryota; kingdom Metazoa; phylum Arthropoda; class Insecta; order Diptera; family Drosophilidae; genus Drosophila; species Drosophila suboccidentalis. The sequence goes on along the minus strand of JBAMBK010002558.1, from coordinate 1,098,249 downwards.
CTAAAGTCTCAAAGTTGACATCAGACTGAACATTGTGTTTTAGAGTATTAAAAGTACCCTAGCTAAATATTAGCATTTCCAGAAAAAGGTTCACCTCGCCCGAAAACAAGAAATTGATTAAAAGCTCACATCTTGTAACATTTTCTTCCAAAAATGTATTCAAGGTATTTATTTAGGCAATATACGCTCAAAGAAATTCAATAGGATGAACATATAGATTCTACATTGGGAATAATTCACTTTTCCTATTTTTTTGCCCAATTTCTTGAAAATTGACATCCAAAATGGACCGTTTGTATTTAAACGATTACACTAACTAAAATAGTAATATAAAATAGCATAAACCATTTCAATATGCATATATATTGAAAGTTTAATTTAAAATTAGTTTTTCGAGCTGTTTTCGATATATAGAATAAAATTTGATGAACAAATTCTTGGAACAAACTAGGTGGAAATCTTGTCACGTTCGCGATGTCGCGTTACAAATGACTAATAACACTTTTAAAATAAATAAAATGATAGTAACATGTCATAAATATTTCTAAAATGGAAAACTACATTATTTTATTATGGTTTAAGAGTATTTCTTCCAAATTGCTCGCCAAATTTCGCAAACTTTCGCATTTCTCAAGATGAAGTCAAACATGACTTCCATTTTTCGTCACGTTCGCGATGCATTGTTTTCTATAAAAAATTCGAAAACGACAAGTCTTCAAAGTTTGTCCTTTATAATAAAAATACTGTTGATAAGATGCATTCAACAGGTGAGAAAACAGTTTTGAAAATAGCCAACTTTAGCCATTTTTTACCCAAATACCAAATACCCATATGCTATAATTTTTTTTGGAATCTACTGAAAGTGAAGGAAGAGAAGATTCAGAGAAAAATATACCTAAATAATCAGAGATTCGAAATCGGCGTTGAAAAAATGCGAGTCAGCAGAAAAGCAGCATCTAAAAAGTCGCAACTCCTCTAAAAAACCACCCCCCTCCCCACTCCACAATACCACTTGAAAAGGAAGGAAGAGGAATGAGAAAATGTGTGTGTTGTTGATGCAATTATTTAACTTTTCATAACTCATATAACTAATAAAGCAATATAGCGACAAATATTTGTTGACAACACACACACACACACACACACACACACACAGTGGGCGTGGGAGGGCGTGGCATATGTGACAACATTGTTGACTCGACTCAAAGTCGCAGCGAGTCTGGCAACTTGCAACTTGCAACTTTCGGCGAAAATTACTTGATAACTGTTGCAGTGTGTACTTGCAACATGGTGGACGTACTCTCTTCTGGCTGACTGTGTATTTTGTTGCACTGCTGACTAATTAAATATGATAAATTTGAGACGAGCAACTTTCTTGCGGCGTGTGTCAACAACTGCGTCGCTTGTTTGTGCCACATGCTGCCCCCTTTTTCCTTTCGTTTCCCCTTTCCCTTTCCCCTTTCCATTCCCATTCGCAATTTGCGACTTTGGGGGCTTATAAAGTTGCAGTTGCCACACGAGAAACATTTTCATGCCACACAAATGCGAGCATTAATGTCTATGGCATCGAAAAACCCGCCAAATAACATAAGCCATCTACAAAGTCTAGCTTTTTTTTCGCTAATAAGTGTGTAACTATCAAGGAGATCAAGAAAGAGAGACAGAGCAAGCGACTGAAAGAGGGAGAGAGAGAGAAAGATAGCAAAAGAGATAGAGTGATAGTCATACTAATTTTTAATGGGTTCAATATAATTGGATATCAATTGGATATGGGTATTTCCAGGATCGCAAACGCGACATTTGTACGTCTTTAAATGAAAAAAAAAAGGCAAAAGTTGACATTTTTAAAAATGTTTTCTCACTTGTTTAATACATTTAATCAACACCATTTTTATTATAAAAGACAAGCTGTGAAGACTTGTCGTTTTTTAATTATTTATAGAAAACAATGCATCGCGAACGTGACGAAAAATTGAAGTCATGTTTGACTTCATCTTGACAAATGCGAAAGTCTGCGAAATGTGGCGAGTAATTTGGAAGAAAATACGCTTAAACCAGAATAAAATAATGTAGTTTACCATTTTAGAAATATTTATGACATGTTACTATCATTTTATTTATTTTAAAAGTGTTATTAGTCATTTGTAACGCGACATCGCGAACGTGACAAGATTTCCACCTAGTTTGTTCCAAGAATTTGTTCATCAAATTTTATTCGATATATCGAAAACAGCTTGTAAAACTTGTCCTAAATTAAACTTTTAATATATTTCTATGGATTAAAATGGTTTTTGCTAAAATCTTACTATCTCCCTTAGTGTAATCGAGAGAATACAAACGGTCCATTTTGGAAGTCAATTTTCAAGAAAATTGGCAAAAAGAAAGGAAAAGTGAATTTATTCCAATATGTTTATCCTATTAAATTTCTTCTAGCCCATATTGCTAAAATATATAACTTGAATACATTTTTGAAAGAAAATTTCAGATTAAACGGCAACAAAAAAACAATTCCAGAAAAAAATTCCTACAATTTTAAAAAAAAAACGAATGTAAACATTTTCTTTAACTACTATCAATCTTCCCATTTAATTTCATCAAAATTGGATAAACATAAAGCAAGTTATGACTGATTCGAGTTTTTAAATAGCTCGAGTGCCCAAATGTATGCAATACTTTTTTACATGATATTAATATTAAGTCGGAGACTCGACTATAGCACTGAAAAATCTGCGTTTACATTTTATATCTCTATTCTGTCAAAATATAAAATATAATTAAAATTAAATTTGTATTATGTAAAAAAAGGGTCAAATGAGCTTGAGAGGCACTGTACAAAGTATTGGCAATTTTAAATTGTATATGTAACATATGTATTGTATCTGAGTTGGGCCATAAAAACCAAACATAATTAAAATTGTGGTGGGTCAAATAAGCTGAAAGGCACTGTACAAAATTTGAGTCTGAACCTGACACCAATTGGGAACGGGACGCAGTGAATGTGAAAATCAAAAAGTCGCGCAGACAATTAGCAAAGTCGAGCAAAGGACGAGCACAAGGACACGGACAAGGATGCGAATGAGAATGAGTTTGAGAATGAGAATGAGTATGTGAATGTGAATGTGAATGCGATTGCCTCAGGCGACTGGACAGACAGACAGGACACGGGTCGCAGGTCGCCGCCAGTTGTTGCCACATGGGGCAAATGGGGCAACAATGACAAATGCCGCTGTTGTTCTTGCTGTTGTTGTTTTAGGCCTTCTGTGTCTGCCAATCTCCCTGCCCTCCCCTGAGCACACTTTGTGCCCCACAAAACAAGGGGAAGTTTTTCGATTATGCGCTCGTAAAAGTTGCCTCGTTTGTTGCCAGTTGCCAGTTGCCACCGATGCTGCCTGCCTCATGACGCACTAAAATATCCTTTGTCCATGCGAAAAACAAAAGCCACATGTTTCAAACGGGGAAAGGGCGATTGTTTTGGGGGGGGGGGAGGATTATGCCAATGTCATAAACAAGCAATAAAAAAATATAAAAAGCTAAGAACGCGTCGCGCTGTGATTACCATGTGATCATCATCAGCGTCGTGTCGAGACTCCCCGCATTCAAACCTCCCCCCATAAATTGTTTTACCCCATTTCCCTCCCTTCCCCTGCCCCTTTCCCCATTTCCCTCCCTGTCTTTCTCTATGTCAGTTGCCCCGTTCTGCCTCTCACTTTCAAGCTGCTACTTGACGGTCTCTTTAGTCTGCTTAACAGAACAAAACTTCGTTTTTTTTTTTTTTTTTTTGTTTAAAATATTTATAGTAGATGAAATTTTAGAAAACGCTTTCGCCTTTATCCTAACATACGACTTCAGTAATTACATACATATTTAAACCTTGAAATCACAAAATTTGTATCCATATTAGAAAGGACTAAAAAAATGTCAGTTACAGGAATTTTCTAAAAAACAAAAAAAAAAAAAAAAAAAAAAACCAGAAACAGTAACGATTATCATTTTTAAAAAATATAAATTATAACAAACAAAGATAAAAGTTATTTTTAAATTTTTATCATACACATTGAAAGTGAAAATTATTTTTCAATTCTTATAATAAAATTTTAAAAATAACCTTTATTATAAAAACTATTTTTCAATTTTTTTTTTTATAATAATATTTGAAAAATAACTTTTATTCTATAATTTTTAAATACAAATTGAGAATAAAAGTTTCTCCAGTTTTTCATAACTCTTATTTGCGGGCCCTGAAAAAAAAATTAAAGTAGATGTCGATGTTTCTAATTCAAATTTTGAATGCACTTCAGTATCAAATTAAAATTTCACTTTTCAACAATTTGGAAGCTGCAGTTTTGAGATATAGCACATTATTTGCGTATAATTGTTTAAATTTTCATCTCGATCAGCTAAAAAAAATAGTCAGATCCATCGGAGAATAAATATTAATCAATATTTTTCTGCGGTTTCATATTTTTATTACTCATTTTATTATTCATTAAATTTATTTTTTTTTTTTGGTGCCCAAACTTTACAATAAAATATTGCGCTTGTGTGCGTAGCAGCGAAACACGCAGTCAACGAAACGTTTTACTGCTATACACTGAGAACATGAAATGAAAGCATATTCAAACTGTCCAGAGCAAAGAATTAGTTGCAGTGTATGGTGAAAGTCTAGCGCTGCACAGTGGGGCCATTGCTGATTTTACTTTGCAAAAATCGTAACTTATGAACCAAATGAGATAATCGAAAATTTTAAATGGCATATAATAGATAACTTTTCAAGCTATGAAATAAATGTTTAAGGAAAGTGCCACGCCCCCAAGATACTTACTTAGGGGCTATCAAAGTTGAAATTTGTGAAATTTGTGAAAAAAAATAAATTTTATGGCACCTAAAAATAAATATTTTTTAAAATTTTTGATTTTTTTTGTTTTATTTTTAAGGATTTTATTGTTAAAAATTACTTTCAAAAAATTTAAAAACAATTTTTTTTTTCGAAAAATTTTTTTTTGTTTTTCGTTGTGAAATTTCAGAATTTCATATGTCGACCTAATTCCTATGACATCTATATGATATTGTTGTCCGATTTCAACCAATTTGACATATTATGAATCTGGGGTAGTCTTTTATATCAAGACCAAATTTAGTTCAAATCGGACAACTATATCATATAGCTGCCATAGGAACAATCGGTCGAACTATGGAATTATGCCGCGTGTTTTTATTGTGAGGTTGCATTAGTTTTTTTGATCTCAGGTTTAGCGGTGCAAGTTGGTGCAGACAAAACTATATACGTTATTTAGAGAAATAATTACTGAAGCGTTCTAATGTTAGTGTACCTTTTAAATTCCTCATGCTTGAGAGCTATCGGGTACCAAAGTTAAAAAAATATCCGAATCTAGTGTTTTTTTCAAAGGATTTTGTTTAAATGGGTTAACCTTAAAAGGTTGTACCACCCACAATTTTTACTTGATTGTAAAATCTTTTTGGATTCTTAATCTTTAAAAAATTCTCTATCGAATGCTTTTATTACTTTTTTCAAACTCTTACCCCAAAAAAATTAATTATGCTATTTAATCCTTCCTGCTGCCCTAAAAAACACCTGATATGGAATTTTTTTTTGACTTTGGTACCCGATAGCTAAAAAAATTGAAAATCCTTGGGGATCAAATAGCCTTTAAACCCTTCAGATATCATTTCTCTAAATAACGTATATAGTTTTATCTGCACCAACTTGCACCGCGAAAGCTGAGATCAAAAAAAGTGATGCAACCTCACAATAAAAACACACGGCATTAATCCATAGTTCGACCGATTGTTCCTATGGCAGCTATATGATATATTTGTTCGATTTGAACCAAATTTGGTCTGGATATAAAAGACTACCCCAGATTCATAATATGTCAAATTGGTTGAAATCGGACAACAATATCATATAGATGTCATAGGAATTAGGTCAACATATGAAATTCTGAAATTTCACACCGAAAAACAAAAAAAAATTTTTCGAAAAAAAAAAATTGTTTTTAAATTTTTTGAAAGTAATTTTTAACAATAAAATCCATAAAAATAAAACAAAAAAAATCAAAAATTTGAAAAAATATTTATTTTTAGGTGCCATAAAATTTATTTTTTTCACAAATTTCACAAATTTCAACTTTGATAGCCCCTAAGTTAGTATCTTGGGGGCGTGGCACTTTTTTTAAACATTAATTTCATAGCTTGAAGAGTTATCTATTATATGCCATTTAAAATTTTCGATTATCTCATTTGGTTCATAAGTTACGATTTTTGCAAAGTAAAATCAGCAATGGCCCCACTGTGCGCTGTCTCAGTCTCTCCTCATTGAACGCAGCTCTGCGACTGACATCAAAAAGGATCAGCCGATCAGATGCTTCGTGAGAGAACAAAAAGCCATCGTGAGAGAGTAAGCCGCCGAACGTGCTATTTATAGACCACACGTATTCTCACTCTCTATATGTGTGTCGACTGCGACGCCGTCAGAATGATGAGTTCCTATCCCATGTGATAGGCTTTTGGCATTTTGGACACCACTGATTTATATTCAACAGTTGAACATCTGGACTTCAGTCTTTTCTTCTTATTTGTGTTTCATAAGCAAAGTTAAACAACTTTACGAGCAGCTCTCGTTATTGTGACGTGTTGCGAGTGTCGCGATATTGTTGTGACCATCAGTTTGTGGTTGTAACTGTAGCTACAACTAACTGATGTTGTGATTGTTGTTGTTGTTGTTGTTGTCTGTTGTTGGTTAGTTTAAGGACCACACAGTGTGTTTATTATTGTTAGGCTATTTTTGGCACGTTTTGTTTGCTCGTGCGCCATTTGCTTTGCCAATGCCAATAAGCACACACACACACACACTACACACACACACACACTACACACACTACTCACACACACAGAACAGTTGAAAACTTGCTGCTCTTCTTGGCCCACTTGCAACAATTGAGAATCTTCTTCATTGAGAGTTTGTTGTGTGTTGAGTATGTGTGTATTAGGGCGCATCGATTTATTTGGGTCACAAAAAATATGTGGTAAAAAATTCGGAATCTGCGAAAAGTTCTGAGAGAATTTTACACAGAAATTGTGGGTAAAGGGCGTACAAATTTCAGCTTAAGGTATTTTAAATACTGCGTGATTTAATAAAAAAAATACAATAAATACTATATTTTCTAATAATGTTCGGCTTAGCTTTAATTTGTCTTTTAATAAAAAGATTTATAAATATTATTATTTGAATTATTGAGCAACCTTTTTTTTAATTATAAATTTATTTTAAAATAAAACATTTTGATGGCAAAAATCTGTAACTTATAAACGAAGTAAGGTATCGGTCTGAAATTTGAAATACAGTCGAGCTTCCCTAACTCGAACTTCTCTAACTCGAATTCTCTCTAACTCGAACTAAATTGAGTGGCAATAGCGTATACTAAACCGAACAAAAAGACTTCCCTAACTCGAAGTCTCCCTAACTCGAACTTTTTTCTTGGATAACACTGTGTTACAAAAAAAAATCAAAACGAAACTTCTGGGATGGGACATAGCGTAGGTTGTAGGTATAGATAAATACATTTTTTTTGCATACTAGAATTTTTTGGTGCACATCGAAATTTTGAATAACGGTACAAAAACCGTTTTTTCGTACTTGCACTCACTCATGCGTCCATAGCTTCGTCAAATATCCACCGATTTTCATTTTCTTACCAGTTTTAGATAGAAGAAACTTAGGTCTTTAAACGTGCCATACATGACTTAACAGGTTTCATTTCCTATATTGGAGTATTTGATAGGTAAACTAATTTTTTGTTGGTTTTTTTACAACTTTTTTGACTTTGGTGATGTTTTCGAACACTATTTTGGTACAAACCCGTTATACTTGTTTTATTATTTGAAAAGAATACTTTTTTACGAGTAAAACGTGAGTCCATTTTCTAAAATCGGATAATAATTCGCGAAGCTATAATAGATTTTCTGAAACAGAATTGCTCAAAATGTTGATATTTTCGCCATTATTGCGCCATTTCCCCATCCCCTCATATTCCATTTGTAGTTGCGTCGTTAGCAAAGTAGTTAACAAACGAGTTTTTTTCCATGACTTTTTTTCTAAAAAAATTAATAACTCAGGTAAATATCCCTCGATTTTAATAAACTAAAAAGCAGAATACGTAAAATTAAATGTGTTTTGAAACTACATACCAAAAAGTAGTTGCTTTCTACAAATTAAACTTATTAATTTACGTTCAAAGTAGGGTAAACTCGCAAAAAACTGAAAAAATGCATATATTTTTACATGTAGCTCCCTCAATATTTATCCGATATTGCAAAAAAATTCTAGTATGCCACAAAATTCTATTTAACTATATCTACAACCTACGCTATGTCGCATCCCAGAAGTTTTTGGACTGTCACACAGTGTAATGGTGATTTGAGTTAGGGAAGTTCGACTGTATTTCATTTTTTAATATAATGAAAAATCTTTTTGCTGAGATACCACATTTTCAGCAACTGTAATTTATTTGATCTACTTTCAAATTCCTTAACTACTAATAAGTTTGAATATTTCCTTAAACATTTTTAAACATTTTAGTACACTGATGTGCTGACAAAGAAGTACATTTCGAACATCTTTCCTAAAGCAATTTCACAAGCTTAAGTAATTTTTGATGCAATATTCTATCATATTCCATCACCATATGTTAATGTACATCAATATTACATATCCAAACGAGTCGTAACAAAAACATAAAACAGAAACAAAAAAAAAATTCAAACTTTATTGGAGATTTTCCCGAAAAATTCGACTTACAGAAGCACGGGCCAATATTTTTGTTCGAGTTACGGAGAAATTCGACTAATGGAAGTTCGAGTTAGGGAAGCAGATTTGTATGAAATTTGCTCAGTAAACGCTATTGCCACTCGATTTTGTTCGAGTTAGAGAAAATTCGAGTTAGGGAAGTTCGAGTTAGGGAAGCTCGACTGTATTAATTATGATGACATTTGAAACGGGAACTTCTTCTGGATACAGCAAAAGAACGAAGAAACCAAATTTTGAGAGTATCGACAGGTCATGAACAAACTTGAATCCTTTTTTGTTCAAAATAACAAGAAAAATTTGCAATTTGAAATGTATTTATGATTGAATGCATTTGTAGTTTCTTTAAAAAAACTTAAAAAAAATAAAAATTCCCTAACTCGAAGTCTCCCTAACTCGAACTTTTTTCTTGGATAATGGTGATTCGAGTTAGGGAAGTTCGACTGTATTTCACTTTATTGGTAAAATTTTCTTAGAATTTTTTAAGAAAATAAATTGAGTGGCCCTAATGTGTGTTGTGTGTGTGTGCGTAACTTAAGGTGTGTGTGCTGTTAACTTATGCATGCAGACTTTAAAATCAACCCCAGTCCCCCTTGCCCCTTTCCCCTTCAGCCCTCCTTGCCACATATTGTGGCACGTTGTCTGCCTACACAAACAATTCATTTTTAATGCAAATATTTTACTTTATTTTTCACCATTATTTTCTTTTATTTTTTTTTTCTGAAAGAGAGACCCGAAAATCATTTTCTTCAGCTTGGCAGGTGCTGATGCGTTGACGGCGACGCTGACGTCGACTGCGGCAGCGGCAGCGGAGAAGGCGACCGATCAAAGGTTAAAATAAACTGGGGCACGTCATGTAAATGTTTACACATCATCACCAACATTCAGCTAAGCAAACATATCGACCTCATCGACTGGGGCATGACACACACACACACACACAGAGAGAGAGAGAGAGAGAGAGAGAGCGAGAAAGAGATAGAGAGATGTGGGGCATGCTACATTATTGGCGCATATGTTCAACACAAATTCCACAGATTGATGTTGGAATTTTTTTATTAGCATTTCTATTTGCCATGCCAACCCTCACACACACACACACACACAGACAAACCCTTCCCCCCCCCCCTTTCCCCCTTGTGCCACGCCTATGCGCGACATGTTCGGGAGGCGTCGTTGTTGTTGTTGCTGTTGTTGTTTTTGTGTCCTTTGTCTGCAATTTTCCAAACAAAGGCATTTTTCAATTGTTGTTTTTACTTTTTTTTATTTATTTTTTTTTTACTTTGATTTTGTGAGTGTGTTTTTTTTTTTGCCATATAAATCGAACTGAAAACGCCAATCGATTGATTTCATGCTGATTACATTGATTCTTCCGCGTTCTCATTTTTTTTCGGCTTTAAAGCTTTTCCCGAGTCATCCTGTCAAAGCACCTTTATGGGGTCAATAAACTTGGCTTTTACTTAAGCAACAGGTTAAGCTTAATTTAAAATAACACTTAATACTTTGATTAACATAAATAAATTAAAGAGTGAAAATTTTAAAGATATCACTTTTTTAACTGCAAATATTTCAGTAGAAAAAAAATTTTAATATTTTCTAGAGACTTTATTTATTTAACAAATATTTTTAAGTAGAGTTAAATTCAATTTTATAGACTTTAACCAAAAAAATAAAAACACTTTCTAATATTTCAATTCAACAAAAATTTGCATAAAGTTGAGTTAAATTTAAATTCACTCCAAATATTGCAGAACAAATTTTAATATTTTTTAATTATTTCCAATTTAGAAAAAACAATTTAAGTAGAGTTTAATTTCACGCAAATCCAAAAAATGCAGGAAAATGTTTTTTAAACAATTCCTTAAAAAATCTTAAAATATTTTCTATTACTGCAATTTAACAAAAAATTTAAAGTAGAGCTAATTACCAATCTAAAATAAAAATAAGAGGCATAATCTCGAAACATTGGTAAACTTAATCAAGGTTTAGAGAATGCAAAGTTTTATTAAAAAATCGAATATTCTTGAGCTCGATTTTAGTAAAATTACACCCCATTTTGTAGGAACAGAGCACATTTTTCTAACCACAAAAATCTGCAAAAATCTGTAACTTTTGAGCTACTTAGGTTAAATATCTGGTTGAAATTTTAAATATATTTTCTCTATACTTTCACTGGGACTGAAAAGTTTTTTTCAATGCCACGCCCACTTTCCTTTTTCTTTCAAAAAATGTTAAGAAGTATTTTAAATTTCAAGCAGATTTAGTGAGAATTATACAGAGGTGCCATAGAAATGGCTTTCGCTTGAATTTCACTTAATTTTCATACAAACTCAAGTGAAATTCAAGCGAAAGCGATTTCTGTGGCACCCCTGATAATCAGTTAAATTGATAAATTAATCTTCAGCTTTAATCAGCTCTTTAATCAGCTTCTATTTGAATTATTGTTTATTTGCTCCGCATTTTTCTTGTTGTTTCAATTGTTTTGTTTTTTTTTGCTCAACTTTCTGAAAATTGTTCTCACTTGCCTGGGAAAACATAAGAAGACTCGACTTGAATTGAGTTGAGTTGATACCTTAAGCTCTCTGGCTGGATTTGCGCAAATACCAGTTGAAAGTTGCTTCCCCTAAGACACAGAGTCTCAGTTCTCAGTTCTCAGCTTCTGCTTGCCACTTGAAGACAGTGGGAAAAAGCGTGAAAACTTATAAAAATTTCTACACATGATTTCGCTTTATTGCTTTATGACTCTGCTTTTTTTGTTTTTTGTCTGCCTGCGGGGGAGACGTTCAGATATTCAGACATTCAGAGTTGTTGACAGCCGTGAAGTGTGTGCTTGGGTTCAGGATCAGGAACGAGGTCGGAGGTCGCAGGTTGGGGTTGGATTTCTTGTGCTTATGAATATTTCAAAACGCAACTTGAAACTTTGACAAGATGACTTGAAACTGGATTCAATGCTGGCTTTGCTGAGCATCTCTCTTGTTTGCTTTCCCTTCTTACACAAATGTGAAACTTTCACTTTGCCGTCAAGCTGATTTACCAAGCACTAGTTTCATTTATGTATCTATTTAGGAAGGACGATTTCTATTTTTCGGTTCGCAGTTTCTCAGTTCATATGTGAGCTGTCTCCCATTAATAACATACCTTCCAAACACAGAGAAAAAAATTCGGGATTCCGGAATAAAATGAATCTCAAAGTTTTTTAATCTCGTCATGTACAAAATCGAGTACGATACAATTGATTCAAATACGAATTTTCAAGTCCTTCTCCACAAATATTTTGACTAACAGGACTCTATCAGGCATGCCACAGAAATCTCTTTTACTTGAATTTCACATCAATTTCATTTCTCCGTGCCACAGTCCAATCACCTGAACAATTTTGGGTGAAACGAAATCATCGCTCAATTCACTGGCATCCGATGCCATGAGAATAATGTCACATTTTTTGTCCGAATTTTAGAATTTAGAGTTGTCGAGTAACTTTTATTGTTTGCCGAGCCAATAACTTTTAAATTTTTTTAAGCTAAACAATATCAATTATTATATAAATAAATTGAATTATATAAATTAAATAAGAAATAAAATAAAAATTTTATATTCTGCAATGATAAACTTAAAAAAGTTGCTAAACAAACCCTTGGGAAAAAAGGTTGGTGAACATGCTAAAAAACAAAAATCACACGAATTTCTGTGGCACGGAGAAATTTTCGAAGTGGAATTGCTTTTCTCTGAATTCGCTTTCACTAGTGATTTCTGTGGCATACCTGTATATGAATTTTTTCAGTGAAATCGAATTTTTTTTGGCTTTTCTGACTATTTAAATGCGAAGTGTTTGCCATTTTATACGCATAAGCTTGAATTTTGGAATGATTATAAGCTCAAAAAGTCACCACACGCACAGTTTTTAAGATATTACGTTTAATTTTGGTAATTAACGTTAGCTACCATTATAAGCTATCATTCTACTAAATCGCAACAAGGTCGAACAAATAGAAATATGATAATGGCTGATTTAAGTTTCAAGCAATGCAAGTGCCAGAAAGTATGCAATAAAAATGTGTTATGCATATGTAAATAAGTAACGGGTATCCTATAGTCGGTAACTTGACTTTAGCTTTTTCCACTTGTTTTTTTTTCGGTGTATCTTGTTTCTATATAATAACTTTTGATGATCTTTTGCATGGCGCGTGCTGTGAATTGTCAATAAATAAACAATTTGGACGCTCGAAAAATGCTCATGAAATGTTTTTGTGGTTCCCGTAATGAGCATTATGTGGACCCCATGCTGACTCTACTATGTGCTGCCTGGGAGCACTGTAAACGCCATCATAATGTTGAATTCTCTCTTTATATTGCTGTCATAGATGGCAGTGAGAAAGTGGGAAAGATGTTGGCAACAAAGCTTGTATTGCCCGACACTGCTCATGATGAAAAATCTGTGGGCGTAAATTTGGAGAAAGCCGGAAGCAAATACATACATACATGTATAGTATGTTGCATATCTGACAAGTTCTTCAAATCTGTAAAGCAATAGTTATTTTCCTGAAGCCAAACAAATAATGCTGTCAGCTATCAAAATATTTTTTGGGAGACTTGATCAAATTTTAAAAGTTAGTAAATTTTAAAGTTATACAGGGATGCCACAGAAATCGCTTTCACTTGAATTTCACTTTAATTTCATACAAATTCAAGTGAAATTCAAGCGAAAGCGATTTCTGTGGCACCCCTGATATATTTTTAAATTGAATAAAAAGGCATACAAATGCATAAAATACATGTTCAATTTATTTAACAATTGCTTAAAATATTCTTAAATTTAATAATTTAAAATTTTTGATACAATTTTAAAATTATTAAATTTAAAATAAATACATTTTAAAATTTAGTAAAAAAAAAAATGGGAACAACATTTATGTAAAATATTTACATATGACTATTTTAACCCCTTTATCCTCCTTTTCATACAAAAAGTGAAGTGAAGTAGCGAAGAGATTTTTGAAAAGAATTTTTTGCGTCACTATTATTTGTTTTAAGAATTCTTTTGCATCAAAACATTTTTTTATTTAAATCGAGGAAAAAAGTTTCAAAATAGACCTTTACAAAAATTCTAAATTTTCAATAGGTACTTAATGGGTTAAGGAAAGTTTTGTATCATTCAAACGGAATTGAAATGACATTTCCATTGATGTCAAAATGAACAAGAAGTAGGTTCAAATTATGAGTAGATTTAACTTTAAATGTTGTCAAAATAAATATGCCGAATATTTAAATGAATTTTAAATGAATTTTAATTTAAAAAAAAAACTCTAGAAACGAAATCAGTGCTAAAAAGACGAAGTCACAATGTTAAATTTTCTAATAGACTCAAATTTAATAAATGAAATGAAACATCTTCATAACATGCTCAAGGACCACAACAAACTGTGTGATATTAAAAGCTGAGATTAATTGTTGTCTGTGCAAATTAAACGCCCATCGGCCACGCCCATTTAGCTAAAATTATGGGCGTGGCCAGATCGGCTGCATAAGTAAGAAATCATTTTATTTGAAAAGTTTTTTTGTTGCCCAGTGTTGTTTATGTTGTTGTTGTTGGTGTTGATGTTGTAACGTTTCAGGTTTTGTTGCATTGTTGGCTTTGTTGTTGCTGTGTCGGCGACATAACAGGCAAAAGGAACAACAATAAAAAGAGCGAGAGGAATATAGAAGAACTAGCTAAAAAGTCAAGAGTATTCGACTGGAAGAGACTTTGTACCTTAAGTTAACTAACTTGCGAGTTTATCATTCGATTGTAAACAAAAAAGCGTATCCCATGGGATAGGAACTCATAATTCTGTCGGCGTCGCAGCCGACACACGTAAAGAGAGTGAGAATACGTGTGTTCTATAAATAGCACTTTCGTCGGCTTGCTCTCTCACGATGCGTGTGTTCGGCATTTTGTTCTCTTACGAAGCATCTGATCGGCTGATCCTTTTTGCGCTTAAGGAGAGAGGCGACCGCACAGCGCTAAACTTTTATGATACACTGGAACTAATGCTTTGCTCTCCTTACGTCGCAAACTGTAACGATGCGATAGTTCGAAATTCGAATATGCTTTTATTTCACATTTTCAGTGTAAAGCAGTTAATCGTCTCGTCAACTTCGTGTTTTGCTGCTACGTACAAAAAACTTTAAGACCATTCGTATACCAAATGTGGTTAAGACCTATATTTCATAAAATATAAAAAAATCATCCTAATTTTAAAAACACTTAATATTTTGTATTTTTCTCTTCAAAATAAACAGTTAAACAAAAAATACTCCTGAATTTAGAAACCAGTAATTTTTATCCATGTAGAGTCTATGGCATCTAAATAGAAAAGAAAATGATATATTCTTATGGGAGTTGAACCCTTTTACTTTTTGAAGTACAGGGTCTAGCAAATACAACAAGAAGAAAGCGACAGGCGCCAAGCACATGGCACAACAAAGTTAAACTGTAACAATAACCAAAGTCAAAGTTTGTCGGCAAAGTTTTTGTTGTATTTGTATTTGCAAAGCGTTGTATATGTGTGTGGATGTGTATGTGTGTGTCGGCTGTCGGAACATCTACGGGAAACAAATTCATTTCAATTGTTTATGTGCCTGTTACGAATATATACATACATATGTATATACGTATGTCTGTATGTACATATGTATGTGTGGGCGAAAGAAAGACAGCGAGAGCGCTGCGATCGATGGGAGCAGATTCTTAAAATGGCGTACGCCTTATAAGATGAAACAAGTTAAACGTAATATCAGTGTTGCCAATTTAGCTATTTTGTAGTTAGACTTAAATATTAGCTACAGAATTTTACGAAAAGAAGAAATGTTCGAAAATTCAAGTTAAAAATGAGTGGAATTTTGAACTGTAAATTAGCTAAGAATCTGATAATTTTAAAAGTAAATTTTGCTTCTATTTCAGTTTGCCAATAACTTCAATACATCAATCAGAGAACATCAGCATCGGATAACATGAATATATTTAGGAAATATTGCACCAAAATTTTTTAATTTGTGATTCAAATTTAAAGAAACCCATTCAAAAACCCATTTGCAGCAAAAAAAAATTCAGCTTTTTAAGACCAATTCGAAAAAAAAAGCATTTAAGACTTAAAAAAAAAAATATACTGCATTACTTTTTCAAATGTTTTTCATATTTTATTACTTTTTTAAAGCCTAACTTTTTACAGAACCTATGATAAGATTTTATTCGCCTGTTTCGAAATCAGGTCATATACAATAATATTTTTAGCATTTTTAGCTACATTTTTTGTATTAAATTAGCTATTTTAGCCCTTTAAATTCAGCCTTGCTGCTGCTGGCGTTGCCAACAGAGACCAAAAGGAAACCTGCCCACGGCGTGGCAATACCTGCAGCTTTTACATCACATTCTATAGTTGATTGTTGTTGTGATTGTTGTTATTGTTGCTGTGGGTAGCAAAACAAAGAAAGAACGAAAGAAATAAGCAAACAAAAGTCGCAACAAAATGCCAAAGAAATGCAAATAAAACTTTTCTCTTGACTCTGACTCTGGCACTGGCTCTAGCTTAATGTTTAAGTAGTGTTAACCGACTTTAACCCGACATCGAATCCTTTAACAAACCAACTTCATGTATTTCTGCTGTTCTGCTTTTTGCTGCAGACAGAGACAGCAACAACAATGGAGCAAACAATTTTAATTTTACCGCAGCCAAAAGCAACGCAATGAAAACGAAAGCTCGCTGTCTCTTTCCCTCAACTTGGATACAGTTGAACTGTCAGATCAGAGAGAAGAGTAAGTAGAGGGAGAGAGACAGCGGGCTTTCTATTTCATTGCGTTGCTTTTGACTATATTCAGTTTATTACAACTTTAGCTGCAGCAATAACAAACTTGCCAGAAATAACTGGTCAAACAAACATGAAATAGCAAAACAAAAAAAAATAGACTTAATTAAGCATTTTGTTGAACAACAATTGCAATGAAATAAATCACAAAACAGTTTACTTCAATTAACAAAGGCGCAACAACAAATAAAACTGCAATTGCTATACAAACAAATACATATATGTATGTACATACGCACACACACATACATATGTGTCCTCCGACTGTCTGGCAACGTTAAATTTGTCTCTTAAATATTTTAAACGTACAGAATTCGTAATTAAACAATGAGAATTTATGAATTAGTTTGCATGTGTAAATATTCAAAAGTTATTTATCGCATTTAGATTTGATCAATGAAGGTATTTAGGGAATTTCAATACACAAATAATTAAAAGTTTTTGCGACAATTGGCGAAAACAAAACGAGAAATGAAATGTATTTATTTATGGCATCGATTCGAAGACTTTCAATGCAAATTGAGCGGAAATCAGAATGGAAAAATCTAAAATATTAAATAAGCTGTGGATAAAACATATGTATGTATTTTATCTAAACAATTTTATTCGTTTACTATTTTAATTATTGTGTTTTTTTTAGAAATCTATAAGCCTATAAAATAATATTCAAAAACCAATTTAGCCACTTTTTTAACTTACCTAAAGGGTGCAATTTTTTTATTATTGAGAAATTTTTTTATTATGCAAATTATTTTTTTTTATCACTATTCTCAGTGCTACAAAATTAAGCTTTTTGTAACTTCAACTTGTTAATATTATAGAGCTTTTTGTAAAAATATAGTATGTGAAATTGTACTTTAGGTTGATAGTAATAAATTCAATTTCAATTTGCATTTAATTCAAAATTGAGCCTTGAAATCAACTTTTTATTTTCTAATTTATCTGACTTAATTATTTTATGTCATGTTTTAATATTAATATTTAGATACAGGATAGCAAACCGAAATGAATAACGGTTTCACTTGCGGTTTAGGTTATGTTTGCATTTAGGTTATCGGTTACGCAAAATGTTTATATATCGGTTCGGTAACGGTTACCGATTTGTTTGTTTCGGTTTCGAAATACCGGAATGATTTCGTTTCACAAAACTATTTTAAAAAATGTTGAAGATTTGTAAATTTGAAAGCAAACATTTTAAAAATTTCAAGAGAAGTAAAAATTAAATTTAGTTTTAAAAAACACACCTTAACAACGTAATTTAATTTTATGCTTGACCGAACCGAAACTAACCGTTATCCATGAATCGGTTTCTTAACGGTTATTTCGGTTGGAATAATTTCGGTATAATAAAAATAAGTTTTTTCGGTTACGGTTTCAGTTACGTCTATCAATTGCAATCGGTTAATACCGGTTAGCGGTTACTGTTATGGTTACGGTTTAAATCCCTGTATAAATTTAATTTGAGTTTTTTGGTCACTTTAAAATATTATTTTGCTTTAATAAAAACAAGACGTTCTGTTACTTTAAAATGCAGTTCACGCTAGTGACGCAGCAGCACAGTGGATGCTATAAGTATTCCCAAATATATAGTCACATCAGGCCCCACAGAGTTAAATATCAGTCTGGATTGAAAATGGATTATTGGTTGATTGTGTTCAGCTTAAATATAATTGGAAAATTAAGTTTGCATCTCTTTTGGCCTCAAGGCTGCATTGGGAAACGGGGAGAGAAAGAGAAAGAGAGAGAGAAAAATTGTTTACTATTTAATTTTATTTGGTCAATTTCCGACAAACAACATGTTAACTTGTTGGAGCCAAAACGACAACAACGACAACGACAACAAGGATCAAACCAGCCTCCAAATGCTGTGGCGACAAAATGAAACCCCACCAAACAGAGGAAACAACAACAACAACAATTGCAACAACAACGACAAAGGATTATAGGTATTAAAAGTTATAAAACAACAAGATTATGGGTTTAGCAATACAAACACACATATGTACATATGTACATATGTGTATGTGCGAGTGTGTGTGTGTCCGCTTTTGGCCTTAACTTGTTATGATATTGACCGAGAGCGACGACGGCTAAAACAGGGGGGAAAAACGAAAGCAGCTTCTAAATACGAGTAAAGCAACGAAGTGGAAATACACTTGACAAAACAAATAATTATTCAGTTAAAATACAATTCTTTCCGGTATATACATATATATCTATAGATATAAAACTCTTTCTCCTGACTGAACGACTGACTGACATATCAACGTGTAGGCCAAACGGTTAAGCCTAGAAAGAAGACGACGTTTTGTAAAATTCGACCTGTAAATGGGTCATACTTATTCGGGTTCAAAGTTCAGGGAATTGCCTAATATGAAAAACTTTTTTGTTTCTTAAGATATCCCAACAAAATTTGCAGTTTGTATATTTGGCACTGCTTGTTACATACTGGCCAAATTTTGTTAAAATCGGATTACTATATCAAAACTTATAAAAACCTATTCCATTTTTATTTACAAAAACTGCTATATTATAATATATAAATTTTTAAGAAAAAAAAATATCTTCGGTTAAATGAAAGTTTTGTTTTTGAATTAGTTGTTACAAGGAAAACTTCCATTTAAAGTGTTTTCCCTTTCACAATCAAAGAAAATAGAATTAAATTTTCCCTGATATAAGAAATTTATAGTAAATTAAGAAAAACATTTAAATTTCATTTCAATATGGATAGAATAATCTCAAGCTCAAAATTTATTATTTATGATATTGCCATTAAACAAAATTACCATTTCTTTATTAATTTCGAAAATTTCAAAGAAACTTCTTAAAATCAGCTCACTTTAGGCTGCAGGAAATAAGGCCCCAATGAAATAAGGCCCTAAAACGGAAAATGAAATAAGCCCCTAAAATTTGGGGTGTTATTTCATATGAATAAAATTGTATAAAATTGTATAAAATTTTATAAAATTGTATAAAATTGTATAAAATATATAAAAAATCGCGCTATTTTTTGTATAAAATTTGCATATGAAATAAGTCCCTAATGAAATAAGGCCCCAAATAAAGGAAATAACACCCCAAATTTGATTAGAAATCGTTGTTGTTGTTTTCTATACATTTTTTTGGGGCCTTATTTCATTTTTTTTTGGGGCCTTATTTCGCAGAGCCCTCACTTTAAGCTATATCTTTAAAATTTATGTTTTGTCAAAAAATAACTGAAGAATTTGAAATACTTAAAATCTCTTGGTTAAAAAATATTTTACCATTTAAAAACTAACTTTTAATATTATGTGATATATATTCTGAACTATATATACGTTGTAATCTCTCAACAACTCAATGGAAGTGTATTTGAGAAAGCAAAAACTTTGTTCAGAACTCTTGCAGCCTGCAATTTGCTACAAAGTGGAAAAGTGGCAAATTGGGTGGATCAATGGAACTGGTAACCGTCAGGGAAAGAGCGGTAAGATGTGTGTGGCGGGTGGCAGGGGGTAGGGAGTAGGTGGTGGGGGGGGGGTCATAGGTTGATAACATTTCAACGGCTCACATGCGTGTTAATTATTTTTGGCTCCACCAGGAAAAGGCAAAATTAGCAAAATTAGGCACATTAAATCTATTATCTGAGAAGTTTATCAACGTTTTTGGCTTCGGGGGTTAAGTGTCAATTTGGGCTGACTTTGGGCTTTGTCTTTTGCTTGCCACAGGGCAAGGAAGACGAAAGGAGGGAAAGGGGAGGTGATGTGAGGGAGGACTTAGACAAGCCAACTGTTGTGCTTGTTATGCTCCACACAAAATTAATCCATATTTATTTGGCAGCTATTTGAGAGACCTGGCAACTTGGAGGTTAGCATACTTAAGTGCTCAGGTGGCAACCCTTAACCGGTAACTGTATTCGGATTTGTACGTTAAGTGGGCTTAAATTGCTTCAGTTTATTTAGTCATTCTATAAATTATAGTACTTTGAGTTTTATCAATTTATTGGAGAGTAAATAATAAATCGGTTGTGAAAGGGTAATGGAACGGTTATGAAACGGTTATGGGTTAATTATGCATTGCTTGTGAATTGGGTATTAAAAATAGCCGTGAATTTAAACCTTGACCGAAACCGTTAGCCGGTATTAATGGATTAAAATTGTTAACCGCAACTGTAACCGTTATCGATACAAAATTTTCTTATTTTACCGAAACCGAAAAGCCGAAATTATTATAATTCCAACTAACGGTTTTGTAACCGATTCATGCCTAACGATCAGTTTCGGAACAATTCAAGTATGTTGTAATTATCGCTTTTCAAACTAGTTTTGAAATGGTTTTTGAATTGTATATTGATTATTTTTATATTAAGATATTTTTAACATTTTCACAATTTATATATTTTTTGTTTTGAACCGAAAAAGAACCGGTATATCAACCAAACCGAAACTAACCGTTATGCATGAATCGGTTACTAAACGGATATTTTCATTTGAATAATTTGGATTTTTCTCTTTGGTTAAAATTATTTTTTTCGGTTTCAGTTATGGTTACCAAATTCAATCGGTTAATACCGGTTAACGGTTCGGAGCCATTAAAATAAACTTTACATTCGAATTGAAAGCGATCACTTGTGTTTTATAAGTCATTCGATAAAGGATCTTTTAGTTAATCACCAGTTGCAATCTAAAAAGGACATCGACATTGACTTCAAGATTCGAATCGCATTTAATTTTTAGTACTTCAGGGTGAAGTTAATCATGAACTTAACTGGCCGACAGCCAAAAGCAAAACAAACTTAACAAAGTTAACTTAATTTAGCCAAAGGCGTCATTTTAACTGCCGCTTTCCGGCTAAGAAATAATCCCCCTTCCTTCCCTCCATTTACGAAGCATTCTCAGCCTCGTCCTCGTCCTAGTCTTCGTCATCCTTGTCGACATTTCAATGCCTTTTTAATCTAGAACAAAAGCAAACTTAATTTGCCACAACATCTCAGATGGGCACAAGAAAAGCAGCGACTTCGTCTGTTCCCCTTTTATTCTCCACCCTGCACGCTCCCTTTGCTCTATCTCTTTCTGCTTTCCACATCGCAACTTCTTCTTGTTCAGTCTGGAACTCCCTGACTATAACTCCTGGCAGCGACAACATCACTTGGCACATAATTTAATTACAACAACACTTTTGGGCACAGCACAGCACGGCGCAAAGGGCTCGGAAACCAGAGGCGTAGACAAAGGGGGACAAGTCGAGGCAATTGCCCCCTCCCCCCTTTTTCACGTAAGCCAGGGGTACCCAAAGCCAGCCAATAATTATAAGCAAACGCATCAGTACAAGAAGAGAACAAGAGAAGACAACATCAAAATCACATTGAAATTGTTGTTGCTCACTTCTCTTGCGATCGTAAACACCAAAAGCTACCATTGCTGGTTTCAAAATCATCGACAACTCGCTTTTTTTTTGTATAATGCTGCATTTACACTAGTTGACGCAGCGTCAATTCTAGCTATATCAACAATTGATATCCAACGTCAACGCATTTGTTGTGTTTACATTAGTTGATTGAGTTGACAAAAAAACCGGGTTGCCAACTAATTTTCGAGTTGAGCAACGCGCAAGATGCCAACGCGTTGATAATGAAGTTGAGAGTAGTTTACACCAGTTGATATCCACATTCGTTGACATTCACGTTGCTAAGCATTTTTCGATAATGTGTATGTATCGAAAGTGATTTTAATCGATATTGTGGTGTTTTGTTAATTGCGTAAAGTGAAAAAAGTGGTAAGTACTCATGCATATGTATGTATCTGAAAGCTAATTCATACAAATGTAATTTGTTTACTTTAAGATAAAATGAGTACAATGGCAACAGCTAAAAAAGGAAAAATACCGGCAGCAGTAATTTTGATTGAAGCTCTTGAAGACGAGAAAGAGCAAGAGGATTAGTTCAATAAATATGTATACAAACAAATTAAAATGTATTTTTAAATGGCTTTTTATTATTAATTTTTAATTTTTGTAGACTGCACAGTTGAAAAAAACAGACAACATCAATTAAATCGGATAGCGAGCGAAGTGTTGCCACAAAGTGTTTACACTATGTTTACATTCAGAGCAACAATTGATGTTTTTCGCATTGTCAATCTACTGTCAACGCAACAGTTGATCAAGTTGACAGCTGTTCACACTAGGATTGATAAAGTTGATATCAACGTTGACTTGTTTATCAACTAGTGTAAATGCACCATAACAATCCTGTATCATGAATTTTATTTTTAAGGACTATGTGTACATTCATTTTATGTTGGGTGGAGCTTAACTTACATGAACTTAAAAAAAAAAACATTACAAAAATAAAAAATAAAAATCATTTTAAAGTTCAATTTCAAAACACTTGGCTTATTTTCAATTGCTCAAATAAAATTAAGTGCGGGAAAAAATGGCAACAACTCAGCATGAAAATAGTCAAAACTCTTAAAGAGTCCCGTCAAATATTTACGGAGAAGTAATTTAAAGGTCTTGAATCAAGAATTTCGTACTTGGTTTAAGTAAATCTGGGATTACCGAGCTTCTGACACCGCATCGAATTGATTTAATCCTGGTATCCCGAAAACGAAGAATAATATGAGTGCGAGGTTATATTTTTATTTATTTATTAATTACTTGCTAATGCTAAAAATATGATATAAAGAATTCAAACATGTTCATTAACTCTAATTGTAATAAACAATGTTATTTATGCGATTAGTTTACAATGAAAACAAAATAATATTTGTGGCCCCCCCCTCACATAAAGATGGCTACGCCCATGCACTGTAGAAAAGAAAGGGAACGGGAAATGGGCAAAGGGAAAAGAGAAAAGGACTGGGCAAATTGCTACTTTGATGTTAAACGCGGGCGGGTGTCGAGGTATTGGATGCGCTGTTTCACCCGCTTCCCGCTCCCCTCTTTCTGCTCTCCGCTCACCACTCGCCGCTCCCCGCTCCCTGTTCTCCACTTGGCGCCACTCGCTTCGAGTGTTGAATGAGCAACAACTTTCGAGTGCAACGCGTCCTGAATTGTAATTAGTGCCTGGAAGCCAGGAACCAACCAGGAACCAGGAAAGGAGCGTAGCCAGCAGCCATAAGCCCTGCTGCCATGTTACGGATAGTGTAGTACCCCGGAGTACCGTCATGTACTCCTCTACTCCTGTACTCCTCTACTCCTGGCCACTTCACTTGATTTGTGGAGTGCGCATTTGTAATTGTTATTACGTGTAAAATGCAAAGTGTCCAAGTTCAAGTTGCTCCTGCTCCAGTTGCAGCTCCACTTTCACATCCTTCTCCACCTTCGTCTCCATCTCCATCTCCCTAAATCCCACAGTTCTCCGGCATAAATTCGTTATCGACGCTAATTGCTTAACGTTTCGCGCGTGCTTTGATTAGCCCCAAACAGATAAGTCATGTCTAGACTTAAGATGCGGAACCAAACCCAGAACAAACATTGCGAACGGAAATGCAATGATATCGCAATACATTTCAGACAGTTTCCGGATCATTTTAAGCTATATTTTAAAAATAATTTGAGTGAACAAAATTAAAATTCAAGGCAATATTTAGCCCTCAATATTATTATGAGTGTAGAGCAAATCAAGTCAATTTCTATTTTTGTTGCACTTTCCATCTTCGCAAATTTCAGAAATCCACCCACAGTTTTGAAGATAGAACTCACTTCTTGGGCTTTAACATTTTCTACAATTAGTATCTATTATTCTACTTAATAGCACTAAGAACGAATAAATATAACGATATTTGTGGCTGTTTTAAGCTTCTACTTCATGCAAGCGCCTAAACGTATGCAGTAAATTTTTTTTTAATTCATAAATCAAATTTATATGTATAAATTATGTAATGGGTATCTCACAGTCGGCATATCGACTCCGCATGTTTAAATTAACATTTTTTTCAGTATTTTTTGATATTTTAAGCGAAATACCTGGACGTTATAAGAAGGAACTTTGCCTATTCCAAAGAATTGGTAGTTTTTTTCATTCTTGGGTTTTTGAGGGGCTTTCTAGGAAAGTTTCTGTAATTGTTCCAGGTCGGATCCTGTGATATGTGCAAAGAAATTATCTATAGTTGTACCTTCTTTGAATTGATATGATTCCAGTGACGTTCAGAGTCAACCTTTGTTCAATTTTAAATCTATTACAGAAGAGAGTTGAAAGCGAGAATAAAACCAACTAAAGGGTTTCCAGGCAGGAACAAGCTGCGTATTCAGATTCAATGTGAGACACAGTGTTGCATATTAATGCAGTTTGTCCTTTTCGGTAAAAACGAAATTAAACGAATGAAATTAACAAAGAAAATAAACAAGGACAACAACAAAAAATAAATAAATAAAATAAATTGTGTAGACTTTTTCCGTATTGAATTGAAAATTCAACACACAACTGCCATTAAAGTTGTTGGGTATAATCTTAATTTGAAAATTTGTATACCCGTTACTTAAAAATTAAGTAAAAGGGTTTATTGTATTCGTTGAAATGTAGTTAACAGGGAGAAGGAAGCATCTTCGATTCTATAGAGTATGTATACATATTCTTGTCAATAAAAGCTAGATCAACCAAATTTGTCACGCAGACTTTTATAATGTAGCTTAATTTTGTTTGAAAACAGGCACAGTTTTTAGAATATTACATATTTGTTGGTAATAAACGTTATCTATTTATATAAGCTATCATCCTACTAAATTGCAACAAGATAGGTCAAACAGAACGATAGTTATGCCTGATTTAAGTTTCAAGCAATGTAAGCGCCTAAAAGTATGCAATAAAAAATATTTAATGCTTATTTAAATAAGTAATGGGTATCTTACAGTCGGGAACTCGACTATAGCCTTTCCCGCTGGCTTTGGCTAAGATAACGAGTCCCTTTCTTCCTTGGCAGCAGCTGGCACAGGACTTTAAGGACGTGCAGCTTCAGTTTGAGCTTGAAGAAAATTGTGCCAATCAAAGTGAAATTTAATTTGCACAACAATGGGTCAATTTGAACCGAACTGACCTTTTAGACAAGAGAGTGAGAGAGAGAGAGAGAATTATTAACCTTATCATATGGTGTACTATACACCTAGTTCTGTATCCTTTTTATCGTCCTCTACCGCTTTGTTTTCTGTTCGCTGGCAGTCCATAAAATTGTGATTTACTCCCGTTGAGATTTCAATTACTGCCGCTTTATTGCCAATAAATTTTCATATAAATTAGGCAAACGAAAAGTTCCCAAAGCAAAGCAAAAAAAAAGGGGGAGAAAACGAGCTTAAACAGCAGCGCACGTAGTCAAAGGACCTGCACAGGAGTCCTTGAATATTTGCTGGGTACGGCACAAAACACACAAAAAAGGGTTTGCGGCACGTTCTTGCCGTGAAATCAATTGACGCCTCTTTAAATTGGGCCAAGTCGAGCATCGAGCATCGACACGACAGGCGACAATCGCCTATGAAGGACATCAGGCCATACCAAGGATATCACGCGATTCGATTTCAGATTAACGATGCATTTTAAATGCTCTAATATCAAAATAAAACAATTGACAACAATTTATTAAGTAACATTTATTAGAGAACAAAATATCTCAGTTTCCAGAATATAATCAATTTTACGGTTTCTCAGCCAATATTTTCATCTTCAGCAAATTCGTTGTCAGTTGATTCGCATTAAGTTTTAATTTAACAATTATATCAGAAATTTCAAATTTAAATTAAATTTTGTTTTATTTTGATTGAATTGAAACGATTTCTATTATTTAAAGGGGGGCAACCAGTTTAGGAGGCAGAAATTCGAGTGTTTTTGCGATTTTTTTTGAACTGAGAAAGAATAATCAGAATTCGCTTTAACTTGGAGAATAGCTTATTAATATTTTGAGCTAAACAGGTGTCAATTGACGATCGAAATCAAGGTTCACTACTTGCGGAACACCTGGAGATCGCAGTTTTGATCCGGAAACATTAGTTTTTTTAGACCACGTACTTTAAAAAAGTACAGTGGTCTATTAACTTTGTCACAAAAAAAAATATGCGTAACAGGCAGAAGGAGGCGTGGCAGACCCCATAAAGTATATATATTCTTGATCAGCATCAACAGCCAAGTCGATATAGCCATGTTAGAAAATCATTAGAAAATCTTAATTATAAGAGCAATTTTAAAGATAGACATTCCTTATTAAGCATATGCAAAGATACTATTACTCTCCATTTATGCTGAAAATTTCATCGCGATCGGATAATAAACAGCGAAGATATTGAGCAACTAAATTCTCCCTTATTTGCCATACCTTAGCAGCAACAACAACAATCAATAAATAACTTTAATTACTTTTGTCTTACAGACCAGTAACAATGAAATCTATTACTAGACAATGGATTGTAATGAGCCACTGTGGCGCAGCGTGTAGAGTCGCCCAGTTTTTTTGCTTACATTTTCAGTAGTGTCAGGGGGTCCCGGGTTCGATTTCTGACACGGACAAAATTTTTTTTTGGTTTTTTATATTTTTTTTGGTGTTATATTGATATTATATATACATTTTGCATTTACATCAATTCAAAATGTTAGTATAATTTATTTGTCCAATAAAATTAATTTGTTAGCAGATGATCCGCAAAGGTTTTGTTTTAATGTTATTTAATTTTAAAAGGATGCTGCAGAAATCATAACTTATATTATATTATTTTAAGCAGTGTTTAATTTTGCATAATAAGTACGGGGTCTCCGACAGTCGAGTACGCTCGACTGTAGCACCGCCGACTAGTTTTTTCTATCGTTTGTAAACTATTTAGTTTCTAAAAATATGAACCAGCCTTTGGCCAAAAGTGTTGAAAATTTTATGTTTTGGAGGTGTTTAAACAAAGTGGCATGTTTTTTGTATTATTTTTTCACCTTTTTTAATTTCAGGGATGAAATTTAAAACCGTCACTGAAACCGTAACCGAAAAAAAAATTTTTCATTTGACCGAAACCTTTAAACCGAAACTCTGTAAGCCGAAATAACCGTTTAGTAACCGTTTCATTTATAAGGGTTAATTTCGGTTTTTCATACATAAAAAAAAAAAATATTTTTCATTTTTAATTTTTGTTTTTGATTTTAATTTTCTTATGTTTAATTTTAAATTTGTATTTGTAATATTCATGATCGAATTTTCATAGCACTGAATAAGCGCAAATAAAATAAATTTATTAAATAAAATATTAAAGTTGTTAAATTGTAACTAAACTACATCAAACTGAAAAATATGTGAAATAAATGTGTGAATGAAACATTAAGAAAGCAATGACTTGTTAATTATAATTATTTTATTATTAATAAAATTATATTTTTGCAAAAAAATAATTTTTTGTGAACCGAAAGTTTCGGTATTTCAAAACCGAAACATACAAAAACCGGTTCACCGTTACGAAACATTTATTTAAAGATTTTGCGTAACCGAAAACCGAAAACTAAATGCGAACCATAACCGAAACCGTAACTGAAACCGATATTCGTTTCGATTTTCATCCCTGCTTATATAACTTATTAATATCAATTCCAAATTCATACTCTTGAATAAAGACTATTCACACAAATTTTCAGATCGATTCGTCATTAACTTTTCGGGCTAGGATTCCCGCAAGTTGAAAACAAAGTCGTTTCGAGAAAAACGCATTTGAAAAAACCGCTTTAACGTTAGTGCTCATATCTTCAGAGCTATTTGTAAATTCGTTTTGAAAACTTAAAGCTTCATATTCTTGAATAGTTGTACTTTTAATTTATGCAATAAAAAAAATTTATGTTTTGAAGCATCTAAACTGGTTGCCGCCCTTAAGGGGGTATTGCTGGTTGGCAAACATTTCTTTCGATTTTTATAGCTTGGATATTTGAGAATATCGTCCTAAGAGGGTTTTTTGAAAATCGAAATACTTTAGGAGATATAGCCATTTTTGTGAAGCAATGTTTTCGCCAAAATGCATCCAAATGTTTTGATGCAAAAAAATAACTTCAAAATTTAAACGCGTTTATCTCGAAAACACGTTTTTCGAGCTGGCGGCACCGTAGTTCTGAACCGATTTTGATGAAACAAAGTGCAATCGACGCAGAATTCTCACCATTATGGCCCCTACCTCAATCGTAATTTTTAAAGTTTTTTTACTAATTTTTTTATAATAAACTACAAAAAAAATGGCCCAGAATCGATTATTCATTTTTCAATGAGCGCCATTTTGTAAAAAAAAATCGCAAAATTATGATTGAGGTAGGGGCCCGAATTACATCTGTACTGAATCTAACGCCATTTACTTTTTCCATTTCTGATGATCCAAAGTGGAGTTATCCGTGCCGCAGCCAGTATACCTTTTTTTTCGACGTCCAACTTTGAAGGCCGACAACTTTTTGAACAGCCCTCGTACAAGGGAAAAAAAGTTTTTATTTAATTTAATATGTTCTTAATACAATAAAAAAAAACAGAATTTTAATAACTATTTCCGTTTTCAAATTAGTTTTTTTTAAAAAAAAAAAGGTCAAAAAACAGCCTTCCAAACAGCTGTAGTAAATAAAAAATATAAAATTGTTTTGATAGCTTAGAGGAATGTGATTAAAAACTTAATCACTATTCACAGCTGTGGTTTCACATTTTAATTACACTTAGTACAACTTTTGTTGATGCGAACATAATATTGAATATAAAATATTCTTCCATTTGATGGAAATGAGTGCCTATAGGTAATGTGAATCCTCGTAGTTGTCTCGGAACTCCAGCAGTCTATCGAGCGCCGACTCATAGTCGCCTCTTTCGAGTCCGCCCAGCGAGTAGCTCTGCAATTTGGCCAACTGAACGCGATGTGTCTGAGCGTGCAAAGCGTCGAGATGATCGCCCAGTTTGCTGGAGTTTTGAAGTGCCGCCAATACTGGAGCTTTGTCCACACGAGTGTCCGGCTCACGCTGCCCATCGCTGGGCAACTTGAAGCCATCGGTGGCAATGGTGTCCTCAAAGATCTCATAGGGAAACGGCAGCTGCGTTTTCAGTGGCAACGGTGTGGAGGCGGCATGCGTTAGGCTGCCATGATAAGCACACTGATAATACAGCTGCAGCATTTGGGAGACACTATCACAGCCATAGGCCGCCATACGAAGCTGTGGTCCAGCCTGCTCCATGGGCCGCTTAAGGCGAGCATAGGGAATGCCGCGTGCCACCACCGATTGGACCAAATGCGAAGTGCCTGGATCACAACCGGGCGATAGTTGTGTCAACAGTGAAGTATTCGCACTTTGATCCAAATAATCAATGAGATCCTGCTCCTGTTGCATGCCCAAGGGCAAAGACATGGCAGCTGCGGTTAATTTGCGACCATGCGGAGCGACACGTTCACAGAAACGCAACAAAGTCTCGGGCGTCTGGCGGAGACGATAACTGAGTGTAACTGTGTCCAGGAAGGCAGCCAACACGGCAGAGCTCTGATACAGATTATCCGATTGCCATTTCAAGCCAGGCAAATGACGCGACTGCTGCGTGTTGTTCCGCCAAATGGTTGACAGTGTGGACAACGGCGTAAACATGCTCGCCTGCTCGCTGAGATGCGAATAGCTGAGCACACTGTTCACCACACGTATGCTTTGGCCAGTACGAGTGTCTGAAAGAGAAACATGGACATTAACAAACTACAGGCAGTACAAATTGTGAGTTATGCCCACCTGCTTGGGCATAGGATACATTGCGTGGATAGTGCAGTGGCAGAACAAAGCTAGCGCGACTGTATTCATCATTCAAATGCTCCAACAATTTGCTGGCCAATCCACTGAAGCCATCATCGATGTCAAAGAGCACTTGGAAGCCCTGCAGACCATCGCATTCCTCGGCATAGAGACGAATGCGATCAGAAAAGTCCTCATTAAATGCAGGCGATTGCCAAATTTCAACGCCAGCGGCATGTGTGCCCAGCACCTGGACATCCGATTGTCGTATAAAGCCCTGCAGCACATTAAATGTGCGTGGATGATAACGTGTGTACAGATAATCCGCCCAACTGGTGCACGTCTCCTTCAAATTGTAGTCCTTATTCTGTGTGTTGACTGCGTTCTTAAGCAAATCCTTTTGATACTCGGACATCGTTGCTCTTGGCTGCTTGAGCACATCCAGTTCACTGCCCGTGGATAAATTGTTTTGCTCAGCATATTCCTTGACCTTCTGTAGATTATCATCCGTTGGCTGCTCATCCAGAAGCGGTACATAATTGCCATACAATTCACCCACCATGGGCAGATGTCCCAATGTCCCGACAAGATCCACGGAGAGCAAACGTGGTGTGTATGTGGTTTGTTTCAGATCATTGAGGCCTTCTCTGTAGAGCACATCATTTTGGGGCAGCTGTTCCTCTTCCACTTGACTGTTGCTTGGATCGTAGACAAAGTTCGACTCCTAAAAAGTTAAAGTGAGTTTCCAGCTGTGTGTGAAATAAGTCGTAGTTATTTACCTGCTGGTTCCAGAAGTGTGCACCCACATAATTGGCATATGTGCCCAGCTGAAAGGTCAGTATCTCGCGTGTGTGGTCCATTTTATCGTATAAATAATGACTAATAATGCGGCGAACTGCAAAACAACGCGCGCAGCAGCCAAAATTGCAATAGATGTTAAATACAGTTATTATCGATACGCATTATCGATATATTGATGACATATTGATGGCAGCCAGTGATGCCAATTACTCACAAGACAAACAGAACAAGCACACAGAAAATTAAATGAATAATTAACAAGCAAAGACAAAATAAACAACAAAAAATATGTTATTGAAAGTATTGATATTTTATCAATAATAAAATTCGGAAACTATTTATCATTATGGAATCTTCTTTCTTTATCTCAACTTTGTGTATACTTTTCTTAAAATATTTCTTTTGCTTTATGTTTTGAAAGAGGCAGAAAATAACATTTATTTCCCCATACGAAAATCAATGAGCT
Source organism: Drosophila suboccidentalis (assembly GCA_037043435.1). Classification (NCBI taxonomy): domain Eukaryota; kingdom Metazoa; phylum Arthropoda; class Insecta; order Diptera; family Drosophilidae; genus Drosophila; species Drosophila suboccidentalis. The sequence continues at coordinate 1,066,653 of JBAMBK010002558.1, read as the reverse complement.
CAATGTACTCAAATTTGCATAAAATTTATCAATCTTAGATTTTATGAACAGGATAGAAATGTCTTATATAGTTTTCTGGCTAGTTTTTTTTAAAGGAAGTTCCATCCGAAAAAATGCTAAATCGGCATCACTGGCGGCAGTGTCAATTATTACTATCTGTTATGCGATATTTATATCGATAAGAGCCGGCCAATTTGCAGCAGCTGGCAGCTGCTGGAATTATTATCGACAACAGGTACCGATGTTTGCATATCGATTATCTGATTTTAGCTACATGTGCACTACGAAAATAGAAACAATTTGAAATTTAAACTCATGATTTACCAGCGACATGTATTTAAACGACTTAAAATTTTCATTGTCTAATTAAGAAATATCTACATATATGTACACTACTTTTCCTTGTTCAGGACCATGGACAAATAGCAATTCCAAATGAGAGCAATCAGTTGGACAAACAGCACTTGATAGTTAATGGGTATAAGCGAAAAGTTGATCACCTGCGCCATTGGCCACAGCATATAGCTGCGCTTCATTAAGTCCACATAGCCGTCACGAATGCTCTGCACAATCTCCTCATGTCGTTTGCCATTGACAAACGGCACCAGATATGAGAGAACCAATGTAAATGGTGGTGCAAGACATATTTGATCAATTGCCATTTTTTTGATGCCACGATGTAGGGCCGGCTGTTCCTTTACCACCATACTGTCCAATTTAATATACCATCTGCGCAATGCGGGGCCAACAAAACAGAGTCCAATCGCACTGAATTTTGCCGTTCGTTCCATATTATAATCCTTAAATGATTTCTTTTCGACGGCCAATTGGGCTATTACGTCGCCAGCTCCCATTATAATGGCTGCCTTCAGGCCCTCGGCTGCATAAATTGCCAAGGACATAATTTAAGTTAATCTAAAAAATAAATTCTTTTATTATTTCACGTATGGCAGCACTTATCGATCTATACCAATAAATTGTTCGTATTGTAAAAATGAAAACCGAAATTTTTGTTGTTACTGTTCAAAGCGACTATGTAAACTGTATAAATTTTATTGTAAGTTGTGTGACAATGTCATTCATTCTAAAATCTCAAAAACTTACTTCAAAAACTTTTTTATTTCTAAACAGAGTTGTTGATATAATATTAATATATCGATATACCGATAATTAGTTTTGGCGATGATTTATTTTGAAGGGGTATTATTTTAAGCGATCGATATAATTGTTCGATATTATCGTGCTCGATTTTCCACACATTTTTTTTACGAAATGTTACGAATTTATCCTGACAAAATAAATTATAAATAAAATAGTAAAAGTAAGTGGTTTGACAAAGAAAAAATGTACAAATTTTTTACTCTAGTTCATTAGTTTTTACAATAACATTAAAATAAATTAAAAAAAAAAAGGTCAAAACTATATTTGGCGATAACAGAGTCGATATTTTGCCCACGATATGCAGTCATTGAAAGAAACATGTTTATAAACATTTGCGGCAGTGTTGTCAAATGCCTGTGTTGACATAAAATGGGCATACGTGGCAACGCCTGCTGCATACGTTACAATCGTTACAATTGTGTTAGCATGAATTTTAAGCAAACGTTTTGTAAATAATTGATGAATTTTGCAAACACGCTGAAGAATGCTGCTGCCTGTGTAAGTGACAAGAAATTGTTTTGATTTGGATTTTGTATTGTTTGTGCGCCGTGGCAAATGGCAAGGCCATGAGTATTCAGAATTAGTGTGGCAACACCACACAGATAGGCAAAACAGGGGACAATATGTAATATTGCCATTATTATTTGTTTTCTATTTAGAATATATATATTACTTAGATAAATTGTATGTTGAAAGACACCGATTGTTGACAAAATTCTGCAAAGACGACGACGACAACGAAGACGCTCAGGTTTGTACGCGCCGGCGGCATACAGCGATAACAACAACAACAGCAAGAAAAACATGCATCAACAACACATGGACCTGCATGCTCCCGTGGACCTAAACAAGGTAACTGTACACACACACGCACGCACACATGTACATAGTATGTGGCGCTCCAGCGGACCAACTAATGTTTCCCCCTCTCCCTCCTTTTCTAGTCCCTGGACGAGATGACGCCGGAGGAGCGCATGCGGTAAGATTTATAGAATGATAAACAACATTTAGTTTGTATATTTTAAATGTTTATCTTTTTATTTATACGCTGTATTTGAAAGGTAAATGTAGCGTATTAAGTTTGTAAAAAGTGATATATGCTTAAATGACAGAAAGAGGCGTGGCAGAGTGTATGTAGTATATATATTTACATATATATGTATATTCCTGATCAGATTAAGGACAAGAGTCGATGTAACCATGTTAGTCTTTTAAAGCCATGTTGATTAAACTTGGTACGGATCTGTCTATTTGCGCCGGGCTGTATATATGTACATATGTCAAAAGCGGCTGAATCGGTTGAACCGGTTAATAATTTAACTGCCACCCTCGCAGTTTCTTGATATATTTAATTGTCCTATACATACCTACATCCTGACCAAATTTGGCTTACGTTGGGCCATTAAATCTCATAAAATAATCAGTAAACAAATTTAAAAAATAAATAAACATTCTTTTTTGTCTATGGCCCGTTTGGAATTTTTGTTATTTTTATCAGGGATCGCAAATAAGTGTTATGAGAAACAGGATAAACTTTAACTTTAAACTTTTATTTAAAAATCATAGTTTAACTGGTATTTTTAATTTGTATAACAAAAATTATACCTTATATTTTTATTTTGTTTATTTATGTAGGCATACATTTTTCGATTTCTATAATAAAAATTGAAAATAAGCGTTATACTATGACTTTTAAATATAAATGGAAATTAAATTATATAGATCGAAAAGTAAGTTTTTATTTTTAAATAACTTTTATTTGATAATTTATATTTTAAAAATTATCATCGTTACGGTCCCTGTAAAAAAGTGAACAGATAAACATGCTGATTTTCAATTTTCATAAAGCTATCTTTCTTGTTCAATACTCCGTTTTAATCTTATCTTTTTGATAATTTTCCTGCAGGGCCGAGCACCAGTTGATGGTGGAGAAACACAAGGGACACGATGCGATGCACTCGGAAATGGTAATCATATTGTTTATGACACTTGTTATTGCCCAAATCATACTCGTCGAGTGGAAGAAGCGACACTACAGATCCTATGCATTTGTCACACTGCTGGCCATGTGGCTAATACCATTGATCATCTCCTGCAGCTTCGGCTGGATACGTTTCATCATCATCTGGCTGATATTTACGGCCATCACAGCGCTTGTCATGCGACGGGCTGTAACCAAACCCATTCAAGGCACAACGCCAAGGTTGGTAATATATACATATTTAGTTAGTCTTTAATTGAATAATATTTATATTTGTCGCTAGGCTGGTTTACAAATGGTTCTACTTCATCTACAAGCTGAGCTATGGCCTGGGCATTGTTGGCTATCTGGTTATCATGGCCGCATTTCTCGGCATGAACTATTTATTCTCACAGCCACCAAACACCTGGATGGATGTGGGACTGATGTTTTGTTTTTATGGCTTATATATTGGTGTACTTGGACGTGACATATCCGAGATTTGTTCCGATAAAATGGCAGCTGCCATTGGTGTAAGTTGTAGTACCTTAAACTTGAATTTACAACGCTTTTTAACTGATTTTTGTCTATTCCATTCCAATTGCAGTACTATACACCACAGGGCATGCCCACACGACATTTAGATCAGAATGTGTGTGCCGTGTGTGGCAATCAATTGTTGGTTTCCGAAAAGGAAGAGGGCGTCATTGAGAACACATATAAGCTGTCGTGTAATCATGTATTCCATGAGTTTTGCATACGAGGCTGGTGTATTGTGGGCAAAAAACAAACGTGTCCCTACTGCAAGGAGAAGGTCGATTTACAAAAAATGTTCCGCAATCCGTATGTAGTTTGTTAGATTCTAAATTTATATCGATGTATACTGATTTGATGTTTGTTTGCAGTTGGGAAAAGCCGCATGTGCTATATGGACGTTTGCTGGACTGGATTCGTTGGCTGGTCGCCTGGCAGCCGTTAATATTTTTCATTGTTAAAGGCATACATTGGATGCTGGGCTTGGAATAAAGGCCAAAAATTCGATTTAAATCATGTGCATTGCATCTAGTCAAGCACAATTCAAATGGAACATTCATGCTTTACACTTTGTGCTTTACACCAGACGAAAAATCAACCAAAAGAAACCAAAACTACAACCACAGCAACAACAACAACAAGAGACCAACAACAACAACAACAACTATTAGAAAAGATATTTATATATATGATATCTGAGATCTGAGCAGCATCATTCCCCAAGGCGAAGAGGTTTCCACACACACACACACACACACTTTGCTTTTTCTGTGTTCTATGATTCAACCTGTTTTCATATCTCACATTTTATTTATATAAAGAAAGATTATATGTATATATACCACAGATGACAATGTATGTATATCCATGCATGTATATATATTTTGTGTGCTGTGTATAATTGTATTACGTCGTATCGTATTATGCGTTTTTTGCACTGGCTATTTAAAGATACATATTTAAAGATCTACAAACAAATAATTGACTTGTCAATCATTCGGAAATTCTTGATTTTATTATGGTTCAACGAACGCTCTGCTCTCTGTCTTGGCCAACTACTGTAATCTAATTAAAACATTAGCCAAGTTATTGATTTTCTGTCAACACATTGTACTAACAAGGTCTTTATTAATTAGCCGTCGTGTGGAAAAGACAGAGAAAGACAAAGAGAGAGAGAGAAAGAAAGAGCTGATGAAATATACCCTCAAAATTGTTCGACCTTACTTATGTTCTTAACTAAACCGGTTTTTGTATGCCACTTTTGCTGTTGTTTTTTATGGCCTGGTTAACTTGACAACACCTGTTTTCCTCCCTTCGAGGGTGTGGTAAAAGTTTAATCAATACATTTGTCAATTTCGCCAAAAAGAACTGAATCAATTATGTGAGAACATTTGGCAAGAAATGGCCAAGAAGGGAGGAGTTCAACAGCTCCAGGCGGACATCAGCTCCGATGAGGAGTTTGAAAAGTTTCTACAGCGACCCGGTCTATTGGGTAGGAGTTACCAGAGATCTATCAATTTTTTGCTTACTTTCTATATATGTACGAATTCATACTAGTTTTGGATATATATTCGGAATGGTGTGGTCCTTGTCTGGGCATGGTGGGCAGTCTGCGAAAGATCAAACTTGAGCTGGGCGGCGATAATTTGCAGCTGGCAATTGTAAGTGCCAACAAACTTTAGAAAATTTAAATTAAAATTTTTAAATTAAATTCAAAACTTTTCGAAAGTGCAAAGCGGGTTCCATTTCCTATTTGGAAAGATTCAATAAGAAAAGTGAACCGACTTGGATGTTTGTAGCGGTAAGTATTTCAAAATCTTTCAGTCTCTCCATTTTTACAGAAGATTTTTTCAGTTTTGCTTCGAAATAGAATTTTTAGAAAAAAAAAAGGTTAATTCCTCAAATATCTCAATACAAGTCATAGCAACGATCGATCGTAAATTTATTTTTTGCATACAAATTATTCAGTTTTCAGGAAATTTTAATTTTAACGATTATGATATAAAAAATCAAAATATTTGTAGTATATAACTTTTATTTATTTCTAAATTGATAAGTAAGTTTTCTTTCTTAATCTATTTTAAAAATAGTTTTAAAATTGTAATTAAATTTACATTTTACATTATAACAGATTTTTATCTATTATTATAAAATGTAGATTGACATATGGGCTAGTTACAAGTTTAATTTAAAGTTGTCAAAAAACTAAATGTTTTTTAGTAATAGTTGTTTTTTGGAATAATAGAAGACATTTTTAAGCTCCAAAATAATAAAAACATAATTATTAATAATTTGAAGTAAAAATGTGTGTAAAAAGCAACAGACAAAAATTACAATTTTTATTTAACAAGAATACTTATCATTGTTTTTTAAGCTAGATTGATATGGTCAAGTATTCCACTTATTTTTTGTTTATCATGCAAAATTCGCAAAAAAAATGCCATCAACCTCAAATCGACTTCCATTTTTCGTAACGTACGCAACTTTCAACAAGCTTAATTTTTTTCAAAAACAGTAAGGTTTAATTATTAAAATAGGTTTAAATGAACTTCCAAAGTTCTGCATTTTCCAGCAGATTTCATTTAAATTTACCGAACTGAACGGGAACTGTATCAGTTTGAACAGGAAAATATGCGTGCAAGTGTAACGTTCGCAACGCTGGATTAGCCCATATCTTTTAATTGAAGATCAACTATAACCTCTTTACTATGTAAAAGCCTATTGATGAAAACATTTTCATGCCCCAAAATTTCTGATATTTGTGACGAATAATATTAAGTTTTACATATGGGCATTTCCAGAAAAAGGTCCACCTTGCAAAAAAACGTAAAATTGATTAAAAACTCACATCTTGTGAAATTTTCTTTCAAAAATGTATTCAAGTTATTTATTTTATCAATATACGCTAGAAGAAATTCAATAGGATGAAAATATAGATTCTACATTGAAATAAATTCACTTTTTCCATATTTTTGCCTATTTTCTTAAAAATTGATTTTCAAAATGGACCGTTTGTATTTTAACGATTACACTAAGTCAGGGAGTAAGATTGTAACATAAACCATTTTAATATATAGAAATATATTGAAAGTTTAATTTAAAACAAGTTCTAAGAGCTATAAATCGGAATATAGAATAAAATTTGATGAACAAACTCTTGGAAAAACTAGGTGGAAATCTTGTCACGTTCGCGATGTCACGTTATGTCGCGTTCGTGATGCATTGTTTTCTAGAAATAATTAAAAAACGACAAGTCTTCAAAGATTGTCTTTTATCATAAAAATAGAGTTGATAAAATGTATTAAACACGTGAGAAAACATTTTTGAAAATGTCAATTTTTGCCATATTTTTTTTCATTTAAAGTCGTACAAATGTCGCGTTCGCGATCCTGGAAATGCCCATATAAATAATTTTCAAACAAATTTTTGACCTAGCAAATTTTCCATTCTTCCTGTGTGTACATATGTATACCATATATTGCTAGTCGCCTTTTGCACCCTTCGTGCTGCTTTCGTCACTAGCGCGGACTGCCGTCTGCAGTGACTGTTATTGAACTATTTTTATATAAATACTAAACTTTAATTATATCTAGACAAATAAAAAAATTATTTGTTAATGTATTTTTTTTTAATTTGGTTTTATTTTTAAATTGGATTACATTCAGAAAAAATAAATTTTCTTCTTAATATTTTATTTTAAATTAGAAATAAAAAAGGGATTAATTTTAAGGGTTCAATTTGTTTGTAATCTCATAACATTTACTCTCAATTCCTGATTTGATTTTGCCTCGATTGCTTGACTTTCTGGCGGAATTCAGAATGGCAAGGCAATCAATATAATGTTTGGCACAGATGTGCCCAAGCTGGTTGCCATGATCACCCGAGAACTGGAGCTGACATTGGCCAAGGAACCTCATCAGTTTTATGAAATAACCGAATTGCAGCCAATTGAATTGGAACAGCTGCGAGTTAAGAACGAGGCATTACAATTGGCCGAAAGAATCGAGCTCGAGGAGAGCAAAAGGAAACGCATCGAGTATTTGAGATATGTAACCGATACGATAATGGAAAATCTGCCCGATATTGGCATAACGGTATTTGGGCCACAAGTCAATCGGGATATGTTCAAGAAACTCTCCGAGCCCGCGGATCCGCTAAAGATCCAATGCAAAGATCGTAAAGTTTTCACAATAACACAAAATGATTTCAATACCGTGAATTTTGCGGCGGAAAATCCATTGGAAGATGAGGTCCAAAAGCATCTGTACGATAAGGAATTGCTAATGTGCTTCTGGAAGGTGGACGAGACGATGGGCAGTCCTCCAACTGTGCTCCATCAGTATGCCCATGAGCTGACCAAGGAGACCATCAAGCCACCCGATGAATTCAACGAAGAGGAAACGATTCTGCCGCCCCTAATTGTGCCCATTGAAATAACCATAGAGGTGCAAATTGAAGGTATGTACTGAAGACTACCTTGAATACGAATTTCGACAAATTATAAAAATTTAGAAACAAAAGTTTGGAAAAAAAAAAACTAGACAACTAATTTGGAATTAAAAATTATGACTAACGTTATTAGGAAATGGGGGAAAAAAAATTGGGAGGGCAAAATCTAGGGAAAGTCGCATTCAAAAATATTTAAAAATAAATACTTGGAAAATAAATTATTAAAAAATCACATTCAGAAATTACGATAATTGGAAATTTAAAGAACAAATAAAAAATTGTAAAGGCAAGAAATGGGAAAAGCCGCATTCAAAAATATTTTTAAAGAGGTTACAGCATTTGAAACCACAATTTGGAAATTATAACTAAGAAGCATATAATTTAATCAAGATAAGAAAAATGATATTAGGAATTTTAAAGATCAAATTAAAAATTGGAAGGGCAAGAAATAGGAAAAGACGCATTCAATAATCTTTTTTTTTTTTAAATCACAGCATTTTTTGTTCTACTTTTTAAATTATTGATTCAGTTTGGAAAATTTTTTAAATATAAAAATAAAATTTGAAAGCAAATTCGAATAACAAAGTTTTTTTTTCGAATATCACTAGAAATCGATTTTCCTCATTTTGAAATATAAAGATATTTCTTATATAAATTTCCTAATTTGTACACTCTAAAAGATTTTTTTTTAGTACAATTTCGTGCCCTATGATTGCTTTTTCATCCATTCTTACTACAATTTCTTAAAATTTTGATCTCAATTCTTTTTTTTTTGTTTTTGGAATTCTTAAATTAAATTTTTCACCCATTCTTACTTACAATTTTGTAAAATTTTCTACTACCGTACAGAAAACAGAGAAGTTCTTGAAACTCTAAAAGAATTTTCCGCTTTAGAAAAGTATTTTTTATCCATTCTTACAAGAATTTCATAAAATTATAATCTCAACAATTTTTGTATTCTATTTTTCTGAGCTCTTACAAAATCTCGTAAAATTTTCTACTCAGCTTTTTTTGCTGTCCATTTTTGAAACTTTAAAAAAAAATATTCTGAATTTATTTAAGATACCGTACAGAAAACAAGGAAGTTCTTGAAATTCTAAAAGAAATTTCCGCTTTAGAAAAGTATTTTTTATTCATTCTTACAAGAATTTCATAAAATTATAATCTCAACATTTTTTGTATTCTATTTTTCTGAGTTTTTAAAAAATATTTGGAATTTTGAGATTTTAAAAGAATTTTCCACTTAAGAGAAGTCGTTTTCATCCATTCTTGTTAGAATTTCTAACATTTTTTTTAAATCTTAAATAATATTCAAAATTTGGTATACAGAATATAAAGGAAACCTTAAAATTCCAAAGCAATTTTCCACTTTAAGAAAAAGTCGAGCCCGAGGCAGCCACTGAGACAGAGGAAACCAACGAAGAGAATGTGGAGGAAACTGCCGAGGAGGAGGAGAGACCCAAAAAACAAACGCAGATTATCAAAATTCCACCGATTTGGGTGCCCAGTGATCAGCGTACCCATGCCGCCCTCATCTATACCTATTTCCGTGCCCAGACCTCGACCTTCTTGCCACCGGATCCAACGCCTGAGCCACCGCACATCGTCATGACCTTTGATGCCTATAAGAAGAAGGATCTGATGAATCTCGTGGATGCCTGTCGGGATTATGTGCCCCTCTATGGTTTCTTCAACAGTGACAATCCGCAGACAGCAACATTTATAGCTAATTCCGTTGACAAATATAATGCTAAACCTTATGTACCGTAAGTTTGTAATTATTTCAACATTTGTTTTTTTGATGGGGATTCCCCATAAATGTATTTTGTATTTCTACTTTTTTGAAGCACTGATAAAATTGTGCTTAAGGTTAACAAAGTGCCGGGCGAGACAATACCATTGCTGATGGAATACGGTCCCAGTTATGTCAGTCCCAATTCTGTGGTGGGCTTCAAGGAGGCCTCCAAGTTCTTTCCCCCCACCTACAAGTCGGCGCAGCAGGAGGAAGCAGAACTGCATGCCGTCAAGGCCGAGAAGCCCAAGAAACGCAAAAAGGTCCACGTCACATTTATTATTATTTAGAAATTTTTAATTTCACTTACAATTTAATGATTAATTTTAAGTTGTACTTTACAGTTCAAAGAATAATCAAGAAACGCAAAAAGACTCAGAAAAAAACAAATATATTATTCAGGGATTGTTATCAATATAAGTCTTATTACATAGGAATTAAAAAAAATTTAATATATTTCATATTTTTGATTTATTTACAATTCAAAGAATAATCATAATTTGAAAAAAAAACCCCAAAAAAACGCATAAAGTTTTTCAGAAAATCAAATAAATTAATCAGTCACTATAATCCTTATCAGATTTATTATTATTTTGAATTTACTACAATATAATGATTAGTTTTTAGTTTTACTTTAAAGTTAATCGAATATTCAGTTTTTTAAAAAAGACCAAGAAAAGCAAAACGGTTCAGAAAATAACCAAATTCAATTATTTATTCAGAGTAAACCAAATATATTTATCAGGAACTGTAAATATTCTAAGTTTTTTTTACAGAAAAATGACAATATTATGATTTTTTTACATTTTTTTGATTCACTTACAATAAAATGATTAGGTTTAAGTTATACTTCAAAATTAAAGATAATCAGGCCTGTTCCGAATTTCACTTTCGATAAGATTTGTCGGAATTGAGTATCTTTAACCTGCTCTAATACCATTTCGGCGATATTCAGCGGAATGATATCACTTTGAGTTGATGAGTTTAAGTCCGATAATGCGAAAAACGATAATTTTCAAACACTAAGTCTAAATTTAAAGTGAATAAATCCATATCACTAAATGCTGAAAAGTAAAAAGTGAAAACCAGAACAGGCCTGAATAACTAGTTATTACTTATGAGATACTTTTTTTTTTTTTAAAACTATAATTATTCATTGAGTTTTGTTTTTTGAGTAACAATATTTATAACACTTGAGAAAAAAATAAATCTCTAGCTGTATTTTGAAATTATTAAATTTCATGAGTTAAAAATTAAATATTCCATTACATTTTGTAGAACAAAAAGGGCGCCGATGCCGAGGACAGTGGCCAGAACAACGCTGGAGCCCAGGACAATCAACAGGAAGCCGACGAGGCGACCAAGACGTCGCCGGAGGAAGGCGCCTCCACGACCAGCAGCGGGGAAGACAGTTGCGAGAGTCGCCCGGCGACTGCCGATGGCAACAATTTGTCCACCGAGGCAGCTCATTAATTCCCAATCCTCACCAGAAATACACAGACGTATTTCATTTATCAAACATAAACAATTAGAGTTAAAATACATTAACATATCTTGTTTATTTCTCTATAAATTCTAGAAAAGTTCAGTTTTTATACTTGAGTTTGATTCTTCCAAAAATTAGTTGACTATTTATTCAATAAAACAAAAAAGAGTTAACTCTCAAAACTTTCGTGCAGAGAGGAAGATTTCTTCTTAAAATCTTATGTTTTAAATTACAAAATTGATCAACACTCTCCACTTCATGGAATATTTTTGTATTCAATTTTAAATTGTAAACTTTAAGTACATACATTTAGTATGTATAACAATAGTATCGAAATAAATCCTTAATAGTTTAGATTTTAAATTACAAAATTGATCAATTAAATCTCCAATTCATGGAATATTTTTATTCAATGTTTGTTTTAAATTGTAAACTTTAAGTACATACATTTAGTATGTACTCGTATAACAATAGTTCAAAATAAATCTTTGTTTTTTAATTTTGAGCCTCAAGTATTCACATTAAGTACATATAAAAGAAGAGTTCAAAATAATCAAATTACATAGAAAACTATCTAAGAAATGAAAGAAATGTTTTCAAAATATTTTCAATTATCTAAGGAATGATAGATTATTGAAGAAATTATAGAAATTCTTTCGATATATTTTCAATTATCCAATAAAAATAGAAATCTTAGTCTAGGTGTAGGACACTTTCCAATTCAATTGCCTTTTGTTGGACGCGAACTGTATTTGTACTTTGGTATGAGAGGTCGCTTTTGATAGCTACCCTCTAGGTATTCCCAGACGCGTTTGCGGGCCTTCAATGTGCGCGTCGTCTCCTCCGGCTCTTCGAGCAGAATCTTTTGGCAATCAGCAAGAAGTAATTCGAGATCTTGACTAGAAGATTTCTTAGGTTCAGTTGTAGTTTGTAATTTGGATTTGGTAATCGCATCATCGATTTGATCGAAATCGATGTCAATGTCGGGTCCCCAGACGGATTCATTGTTGGATGATGACATTGATTGCTCCACAATTTCGTCCAGCTCATTAAGATCAATGTCAATGTCAGATCCCCAGTCTAAATCCAGATCTTTTGGCGTGGAATTGCAGTTCTTTTTGGGCTTAAGTAGCTTCGCCAATTTCGGACTTGGTTCGAGAACAATGCTCTTGGATTCAGTCTCATCGTTGTCCAGCCAACAACAACCCTTGAGCGTCACGTTTGGCAGGAGGAAACCAAATGCGCTATGGCCATTCCTTTGATACACATCTTGGATGTAACCAATTGACTTTAGATGCTCGGAGAGCAACTTATAAAAGCCAATTGATCGGTGTGAGCCTTTGGCAAAGTGCTCATGCTGACGGCAAACGCTGCTGACGCACTTGCTCCGTGATCCACGCACGGCAAGTATCACTTTTCTCAATCCAACTCGGCCATTGACATCACGCAGCATGCCCAGTAAGAGTCTTGACTCTTGGCTCACATCCAGTTGGTCAGATTTCTCTTGGATTTCCGGAGATCTCATGTGACGCGATTTGCGGCAATTATCACAGCAATTGCGACGCCACTGCAACGTTTCCAATGTGGCATAATCATCAAAGTATTTGAGTATAAATTGACGACGACACTCGGTGCTCTGTGTGTATTCCAACATGCTACTCGCCAGCTGTTGCAGCTCCAGACTTCGCTGTGCCGTCAGCGGTTGACTTTGCTGCATTCGCTGATGGGTCGCGGCATCCGATTCGCCATAGAAGAGCACACACTTGGCGGGCTGGTTATCACGGCCGGCACGTCCAATCTCCTGATAGTAGCGTTCCATATCACTGGGTGCACCATAGTGAACCACCAATCGCACATTTGCCTTGTCTATGCCCATGCCAAAGGCTGTAGTTGCGGCCATAATCCTCACTTGATCTTCGCCAAACTCCTGCTGATTGCGACGCTTCTCCGCCAGCGTCAGTTTGCTATGATAACTATGACATGGCATCCCGTGCAGCGTCAACTGCTTGGCCATGTGCTCTGCCTCCCGTATGGTATTGTTGTAGACAATCACCGAGCCATTTGCTTCGCTCGCCCAGCTGAGATATTGCTGTAGGTCAGACCATAAATCCGTGCACTTGGCACGCACCGTCAACTCCAGATTGGGACGATCCAGGCCGCTGCACAGGATCAGAGGATTGCGCAAATGCAACTGCTCACAAATGTCCTGGCGCACACGCTTGGTGGCTGTGCCCGTCAGTGCCAAGAGACGCACCTGGGGCACTGCCTCTCGTAGCTGACGCAATTGACGATACGCCGGACGAAACTCGTGTCCCCACTTCGAAATGCAATGCGCCTCATCAATGGCAATCAACGCCAGATTGTGGCCCAAATCCCGCAACAATTTTAGGCCATTGCCACGTGTAATATATTCCGGTGTTGCGTACACCAGTTTGAATTGCAGTCCAAGTATGCGCTCCTTAATCCCACGATCCTCCTGTGCTGTGCCCAGCAAACAGGCGAATTCTTGACCATCCGATTTGCAATTCAAGGCATTCACCTGATCCTCCATTAGAGCTATCAGCGGTGATATCACCACAACCACTTTGTCTAGGTAAAACGCTGGATACTGATAGGTCAGCGACTTTCCGTATCCAGTGGCAATTACGGCGCAAACATCGCCGCCTCGTGGCTCGTTTACAATAGTGCGTATTATTTTCCATTGCAGTGGCTTAAACGTGCTCAAACCGAAATGCTGCTGCAGACAGCTAATGTACTTCTTTGGTTTTGGCAGCATATATATGTGCTTTCATATATTATATATTAACTTGTATAATTCTAAAACAAGAAAACAGTTACTTTATAAATTGTTCTTATGAGAATCAAATTGGAGATGTGCAATTTGGCAGCACGTGCGAGCAGATTTTACCGGCACTCAACCTTTAAACATATGATAATTCTCTATCTTTCCATGTGTTTGTGCAACATATGGTGTGGCTTTTGTACACAACTGCATGTTTGTTGTGATAATAAAAACAAGTGCATTTACATTGCTCTTCATTTATCATCCATCTATCATTGCCAGTGCTGCCAATTTTTTATCTAGAAAAAAAGCTGTTTTTAACTGGAGAGAAGGAAAAAAAAGCTGAAAATATTTAAAAAAAAAAACGCAAAAAAATAACGGGTTTTTTATGGTCTTAATTTATGTGTTTTATTTATAAGATTTTTATCAGGTCGTCTAATTCTTCGCAATCTATTTTATTATTTTGTTGGACGCCGCCCATCGCACTTGTATGTTTTTTAGTGGTTTCATTAGCACGCAAATCACGTTGCTTTGCAGCAAATGTGGTCTTGCAGTAGTTCATAGACTCTTTTCTCGTCCGTCTCATCCCTGCGAAGCTATGCCTTAAATTACTCGCTCTTTCGCCAAACATCTCGGCATTTTTGTTTATAAAATTTTTTGGCATAGCAAAATATGTGTAAATCACACATACGCTCATTTTTTATAGTAAAGTTTGCCTTAAAGTAGTGGTGGTGGTATTAGCAAATATCGATAAAATATATGATTAAGCATTTGGTATATTTCGACCAAAACTGGTATATGTTTAGCTAATTAGTAAACTTTTGTTTTACAGATTTTTCAATGGAATATTTTTGGTACCAAATTTGTTTTCTTGCAAGTGACAACCGTTATGCTACATATTTTCATGAAATTTGTGGCAACATTAAAAAAAGGGGAAAAAAATCCAATTGCATTTCTAAAAAAGCCAGAATTCCCGCTTCCCGCAATTGCCAAATTTTTCAAAAACAGAAAGATTTGACGGGAAAAACGATAAGTTGGCAGCACTGTTTATCATCCATCTATCATTGCCGGCAAAGTGCACATTTATCGATAACATTATCGCAGTTGCTCACGACTGAGTGTGTATGTCTACTATCGATAGTGTTTTCATAAACAGTCAGCTGTTGCTTGGTTAAGCACTTGAGAAAAGTAGAATTAAATTAAGTAATTCTTTTCATAATATTGCTACTGTAAATAGCTTTTATTCAGTTTGCTCTCATAATCTGCATTGCCGGCAAAGTGCACATTTATCGATTACCTTATCGTAATTGCGCACGAGCGAGTGTATCGATAGTCGTATCGCCACAAGTCACATACACAGCCAGTCAGCTGTCCAAAAACATTTTAATTAAAATTGAATTTAGTTAACGTTTCTAACAGAAGTCTGTTATTTGTTTTGTCCAATGGATTCAAATTTGCGTAATGTATGCACATTTCATATTTATTGCCACAGCAAACAGTTTTAATTCAACAATGTTTGCTTGCAGCTGAAAGATTTCCTCACATTATACAACAAAGTGACGGAATTGTGCTTCAATCGCTGTGTTGACAATCTCAGTCAACGCGATCTCTTCGATCAGGAGGTAAGCATATATTATCGATAAGTTCTAAAATAAAATTATAATAGTAAAATAATAATTTATTTGTGCAGAAAACATGCGTGGACAGATGTGTAACAAAATTTGCGCGCTTTAATCAAAATATGATGAAATCCTACGTTGATGTGCAAACAAAAATTAATGCAAAACGAATGGAAGAAGCTGAACAATTGGCCAAAAAACTGGAGCAACAGCAGCAGGAAGATCTCATCAAGGAGCAGCTAAAAGAGAAAGAGAAAGAAGTTGCCATATTAACGCCAACAGAGACAACGGAGAAATTGTCCATGTAGCAGCAGCAGCCGCAGCCGCATGACAATTGCAATGCAATGCCCCAATTGTTATTTGCAATACTAGATAGTTAAATACCAAAACAACAATACTACGATGCTACAGAAAACTACTACAGACAGATATCCTTAACCCGTCAATGCCGCGAATTTGTCTGCTTGCGCTCATTGGTCTGCCGGCTGCTGGCAAAACAAATCTAAGCAATTATCTACTGGAAAATCACTTAAATCTAAGCGACTGGAATATTCTACACCTATGCTACGATGATTATTTTGATGTGGCAAGTAATGAAGACTATAAACAGCAGCGCAATAACATCTTTGAATTGGTAATTCAGCTTATAGACAAACTTGAAACTGGAAATTTAAATGAGCTGCCAACAAAAATTCGACGTTCAACCAACAACAATGACAATTATTTAATTATCTGCGATGATAATCATTATTATCGCAGCATGCGCTATAAGCTCTATCAATTATCACGCTCTAAATGCTGTATTTATGCACAAATTTACATACGTCAAACTTTAAACTCATGTCTTCAGTCGAATGAGAAACGTGGGTTAATTGTACCCCCGACTATCATTCAACAGATGCATGCTCGACTTGAGGAGCCCAGTGGAGACAATGCCTGGGAGTGCAATAGCTTGACAATAAACCACTTGGACTTACATGCAATTTGTGAATTTATAAAATCCTTGCTGCATTGTCAAATTGAACAACCACAGAATTTGACAAAAATCAAGCAGCAACAATTGCAAGCGTTGCCACATCAATTGGATTTGTTGTTGCGTTCGCGAATTCAAATCACAATGCGGGACAAATCCATAGAGACACTTGAAAAGCCAGCAATAAGTCGCGCTTTAAATGAGAAACGTAAACAGATTTTGGCACAATTTCGACAGGACATCAACAACATCGATAAACAGACGGCAGCAGCAGTTAATGATTTGCAACTGGAATACTATGTTAATTTGTTAAACTAGTCTAATGATACTACTCTATAAGCTTCCATTGTTTACATGTACATACACATATATATTTACATAAAATGAAATCAACATGTAAATTCGTAACTTGCCGACGTTGTTAATTGTAGATATTTAAATATCATTGGAAAAAGTAGTGCTAATGAAATTTAATTTCACTAGCATTCAAAAAGTAGTGCTGGTGTAACATTTTTAAAAAAATTCTTAACATTTTATAAAACTTGTAACATTTTCAAATTTTTTTTTGTAGCTATTTTTTAAATTTTTAAAGTACCAAAATGTTCTTGTTTTCTTCCAAAAATTTAATCATAATGCTCATTAAAATGAAATTTCATTATTTTAAAATTTTCTAAAATTTCCAAATACTCAACAGATTCTAAAATTATATCAATTTTAAATTTTTACTTATTTTTAAAAAAAATTTAATATTTTTCCAAAATTGTAAGTATCAAATTTCCAAAATTTACTTCCACAAATTTAATTATGTATAATGCAAATTAAATTTCATTTCATAATATTTAATACTTCAAAAACTTGGTATCGAACCAAAACGAATATCGGTTTCGGTTATGTTTGCATTTAGATTTTCAGTCATCGATGAGGCAAAATTTTTATTTTTCGGTTACGTAACGTTTACCGGTTTTTTGTATGTTTCGGTTTTGTCCGGTATTATGATTTCGGTTTACAAATCAGATTTAAAAACTGTTAAGAATATGTAAATTTGAAAACTAATATTCAAAAATGAAGATAAAAATTAAAAAAGGGCAGAAGTAAATTTAGTTTTAAAAAAACGATGATTACACCTTAACTTAATTAAATTTAATGCTTGAGCGAAACGATACTAATTATTATGCATGAATCGGTTTCTTAACGGTTATTTCGGTTGGAAAAATTTCGGTTTTTGGGTTTCGGTTTTGTTTCGGATAATGTGTCAGTTACGGCTAATAATGTCAATCGGTTAATACCGGTTGACGGTTTTAATCCCCGTTTTAAATGGTCTTTTTTTTATTATTCTCTCCTATAGAATTGAGTTTTTAATTACTAAAAAATATTTTACACATACTATTTTTCTTTCTCTTTTATTTTCAATGTTTATTTGTTAGCTTTTAATAAATCAATATTAAAAAAGTTACAAAATATATTTATTTTACTAATGTAATAATACTAATTTTTTCACTTTTATTTTTTGGGCTTAGCTTTTACAAAATACTAAATAGTCACAAATTATATTTGCTTTTTCCTCTTTTTTTTTGTTGTATTCTTTAGTAATGTTTATTTAATATACATTTTGTTTATAAATTTTTTATTTGATTAATTTGAGAAACGCAGGCTGTAAATCTTAAATGCAGTCTGAAAAATTATTTGCAAAGTATAAATTCAAGGCACAACTTCTTGTTTTTTAAATTTTCAATTTGGTGTTTATTTTACAAAAGAATATATATATTATAATTTACATTAAATGGTATTTGTTTACACCTTTTGAGCGTGCTTGCGCGCGCGTGTGTGTGTGTGTGAGTATTTATGCGAGCTCACTTTATTGTACATATGCATGTGTGCGTGTGTTAAAGCTCTCTTTCGTTACTGTGCCCAGGATTTAAGCTTGCAAGCCGGCACACAGTCTAATTATAAGAGAGAGAGAGAGAGCTTTTCACATTTTTGTTGTTTATGTTTTGATTGCATTTACATCACAATTGTGTTTTTGTTGTTGTTCAATAAATATTTGTAGTATACGTATTTGTATTAGCTGTTGTTCTCTCGCTCTTGCAGGCGTATTAAGAGTGAGTGTTTTGTGTGTGTGTGTGAATGCATAAAGCGCGCAGAGCACAAAGATTATTTCTATCATTCATGTTTAAATCTACATCAAGTGTTGCATTATTTGTTTGTACTTGTTTGGCTGTTGCTTTTCTTTTTTTATCAGTCGCTGACATTTGACAGTTCGCCTTTGCATGTGTTGTGTGTCTGTGTATAATGTCAAAAAAAAAAGTCTAGTCACTTTTGCTCTCGACGTTCAAGCAACAAACATTTGGCAAACTTCACACAACGGACGTTCAGCTTCCTCAGGACGATTTCCACTGCAAAGAGTATAATAAATAAATATATATATATATATTGTGTTTAAATGTGTGTTTACTTACAACAAGGTAACACATGTGCGACATATGAACTGATTGCACTCAACACATGAATAACCGCATTCCTCGCACAAATCAAATGTGCAGTTAGCACAAGTTCCTCGTATAAGTGTCAATCGCTGACAGCATGTGGATAGGCGACGTTCCAGCCCTGGATTTGAGACATCTGGATTTAGGTCACGCAATATGATATTGCCATCGCCAATTAATTGATATTGTTCATACAAATGGAGTGCTGGTTGTTGTTGTTGGGGCTGCGCTGGCTGATTTGCAACATCCTTGGCTGCATCAATATTTGCAGCCGCTTTGAATAGCATCTTTGTGGTTTTATCTGTTACTTGCATTAAGGTTTAAATCAACAAATATACATATATATAGATTATCAATCCAAATTAATGGTACGCACCGTGCACCGCTTTCATTTTGTCTGGATCACGCAAATCGTTGATTTTGTCATTGACCCAGACTTTTGTTTGAGGAACATTATTATTGTTACTCTCATCGTCTTCGGAGCGCAGGCGTTTCAAGGGATTGCTTTCCATTTTTTTTTATATTATTCAACTTACGTTTGGCAGGAATTTAAATATATAAATATTTTCTTCTAGTCCTCTCTCCTTTTTTTTTGCCGGTCTTGTTATTTTTTCCTCACTGGTTTGTTGTAGAGCTGTGTCGTTTCGTTCTGAAAAAGTTAAAATGAACGGGTCATTAAAAAGAACTAATGAACTTAGTCAGTCTTTCATGAACTAAATCGTTCATTTCGCAGTTGGTCAGTAATTTCTTTAAAAAAATTGTAAATTTCTTAGAGAAATACAATAAATACATGGATGTTTACCAATTTTGTTCCGCTGTCGAGACACTAGCACTGTCAATCATATTCATAATCATAATCATAATAAGAGATAATCCGGAATCTAGTTGGCATTTGTCGTCTATTTAAAATAAAAACTTAAAACACATTTCACGTTCCACTAAAAGGAAACAGTTGTACTATTCCACATCCGTTTACTATTCATAAGCAAGCAACTGATCAGAATGACCTTTTTTTCTTCGTTCATGACCTTAACCATCTTGGCGTGGGCAATTTGCGTAAACATTTTGCAGAAAAAGGGCGACAACACCAAACGGTGCGCCTTTACTATTTGCCCCTCCGCGTCCCAGATCTCCACGACATTCGTGATTTTGTGTTGAAATTATTCCAGCACTTACGAGATTTGTTTCAAGACCAATTTCACAATATTTAAGCAAATAACGGCACAATAACTTACTTGCTTAATTTGAATAATATATATTAATTGCCAACAAGTTTCATATCAAATACGTGTATACGAATACAAAAAAATTTAGATTTTAGTTTTTATATCTGATTTATTCGTGTGACGAACTCAAAATTTTACAAAATCGAAATGAACTTGAAATGGATATCGAAATAACTGAAGGCTGTGTCTTTATATACATAATTTGAATTTGAATTCTATATATACTACATGCCTACTTTGATTTACACCTTAAGCATGTCATTTCGTTTATTTCCATTGCGTCCCTTGATCAATTTTCTGATCTCGTTATCGTTTTCATTGTCGAATCGAAAATGATTGATTGAGCCAGTAGTTGCATTTGATTTGTGCTTTTGTCCCTTCTTCTTTATGGACATATCCGATTTGGATTTGACAATTGG
Source organism: Drosophila suboccidentalis (assembly GCA_037043435.1). Taxonomy (NCBI): domain Eukaryota; kingdom Metazoa; phylum Arthropoda; class Insecta; order Diptera; family Drosophilidae; genus Drosophila; species Drosophila suboccidentalis. The sequence continues at coordinate 1,045,769 of JBAMBK010002558.1, read as the reverse complement.
TGTCACAATTGCCAGACTGTTGAATTTTTTGGCAGCCAAGCGAACTTCGGCAGCCGCTTCACGTTTTTTACGCACAAGCGCCAGACGTTCAATATCCGCCTTGATTTCACTCGCACTCTTCAGATTTGTTGTTTTGTTGGTTGGATGTGATTTGGGGCTTTTTTCGGGACGATCTCCGATTTGAGTTTGAGAGTCTGTATTTAATTCCGAGCTCTTTGGAATAGTTTTTTGTGTTCGATTAGGATTTGATATTTCAATAAGGCCTTCAACAGCACCGGCCAATTTCTTGATCCTTGAGTTTTCAATGTTGTTGTTGTTGGTTTTAAAACTGTTGTTAATATTATCTTTGGCATTTCCATTCCCTTTATCAAATTGCGAATGATTGAGTTTCCATTCCAGCTTTTCCTCCCGCTGCAGTTCCTCTACCGGCGTAAACTGGCGACTTTGACCTTTGTGGTTCAAGAACTTACCACGTGGCATTTCTCTTTGATCCGGTTACGGTTACGGTTTTCCTTATTGCTTTGCTTATCAATTGATTTTCAATTATTTTTTTTACAGTTCAGCTTTTTTTCACTGTTGACAAGCCGTCTGCCAGTTGGAAATGAATTGCAATATCTATCATTTGGGCAATTGACAGTTAAAGCCATGGCAAAACAAATATAACTTATGTGTCGACTCTTAATTATTTTACAAATTTTAAAAATTGAAATATTTAAATTTAAATTCGATTAAACATATCAGAACCAGCTATCGATAGTCTGCTTAACATGATTTGTTAATTTGCTGCTCTGTAAATGGTCTTCTAAAATGTTATTCTTTGACTTTTGTTAACTGGAATTCGTTGTAATTATTAAACAAATGATAAGTTTTAAGTATTCATGAGTATGATACCCTTAATCACAGCGGTGAAATTATTGCTCATATATTGAAACCAATTAACAGATCACTACTCGCATAATGCGATAGTAATGGCATTATTATTATAAGGATTCGCTAGAAATTAAAACATTTAAATTATACTTTCAGTAATAAAAATTTATTATATTGTTCTCACTGCTTCGCAATGTGAAAACATATTTTGATATGCTTTGTGATGATTTGCGAAGCACGTCAAACTGTTCTCATTGGCAACACAAAAATTGTGCTTCACACAATTGTGAAAAGCCTTGTGAAGAGCCTTCAGTGTAAACACTAGAGGTGGAGAACTATCGATGGCACTATCGGCACTATCGATGGTCAAGCGCTATCGAGCCGCCATCGATGGCAGACCTGCACTATCGATAGTAGTCGATAGTTTTTTATGACGTTCAAATCGTCCCAGAATGGAGCACATTTGGCATCTGCAGCTTCGGAAACATTTAAGTTTTGTGTTTAATAATAATATATTTTGTTGACATGGATAAGTTCCTTACTATAGTCGAAATAAGTAAAGAAGAGCGTTACGGAACTGAACCTAATACAAATTTTAATGTTTTAATATATGTGTACCCGCCACTACAGTCGAGTCTATTACAATAGCTCATAGCGAAACATTTTTGTTGATAACGAATTTAATTTTTTTTTTAGTTTTATAATATCTAAATTAATACCAATTTTAAATTTTAGTTGGAATTTTATATACAAATTTCTAATTTTTGGAATTTAGCATATATATGCTCAAATTAACACACTATCGAAAACTATCGATAGTTATCGATGGTTTGAAAAATAATATCGCTGACTATCGATGGTGCCGACTATCGATAGTTTTCCACCTCTAGTAAACACTACCAGTCAATGTGACACAGCATCGCAAAACATCACAAAGAATCAAAATGTTCACAAAATGTAGAAATTGAACAATTCACAAATTCCACAAAAATAATAAAAACAAAGCGATGTCACTTTGAAATTTCTCATTCAATTGAAGAGGTTGCATTTATTGTAAAGTGTCGAATGTTGCTCCGTCCATACGAAAATAATTTTTGAGCTTGTGCGGAATACTTCGCAGCTTAATTTCGCTCAGCTTTCCCTAAATGCTAATGCTAAGGTCCCGAAAAACAACAATTAAAATTTATGGCTTGAAGTTTATGTTTCCACAATGTGAAGGAAAACCAACTTCCTCGATGTGCTTTGGGATTGGGTTCATTTGAGCTGCTTCAACTTTAACAGCTGTTCAAATAGTTTTTATCAAAATTGTGTCAATCTCCTTATGTGCGTCAAGATAGCACCGGTTCTTTAGCAACGAAAAACGGAACTTGGTTCATGAGTCGGAACCAGTTATGAACTTTCTCATTTTTAAGCGTTATTAGACCTTTAATCAATAAAGTAATGATGCAGAACTGTAGAAAATTGATTTATCTATAGTTTAAAGCAATGTTTTTTCACTTAAAGCTTTTCAAATGGGTGTAACAAGTGAATAAAGAAAGTGAAAAGGTGAACATTTTCACCATTTCTTAAATAGGTAAGCACAGGAGGAATGGCTTCGAAAACCGCTTATGCACGATGAAAGCCTACAATTTCACCTTTCTAATGGTACAATAAAATAAGACAAAAAATCGATACGTTTTTGAGATATTTGGAAATGAGCGAAGCAACCTCGGTGAAAGTCCCATACAAAATGACCGCCAAAATACATACCTTGTTCTCAAACCATTATAGCTTATCTGAGGTCGAACGGCGGAAAACGCGGCATATAGAAAATTAAAGGTACAAGTTTGGAGAAGCTATTGCAGTAAAATTTAGAGAATGTTAATGTACAGTTTTTTAGAAAATTAATTAATTGTAAATCAACCCCCAAATAGTTCACGAGCAAGACCTATCGAACTGGTAGCTCCAACCTGAACTGAACTACAGAAACTGAACTGAACCAACGTGAATTGAACAACAGAAAGGTGGCACCCTCCACAATTTCGTTGCTAACTAAAAACTGAAAAGGCGTAAAATGCACGGTATATGAGAGCATTGGCGTTAATTTTACGAGCATTTTTTCGTTCGAATCATCAAAATCAAAAGTTAAATGGCTGAGAAATTAGCATTTTTGTTTTTTATCCACCTTAAGAAACATGCATGTGGGCTGCCAACCTGATATTAACTAGCTGGCAGCCCTATAAAATATAAATATATATATAAATATATAAAAAATATAAGAGCCCAAATCCCTTCAAGGTTCTTCTATTTGTGCCAACCAAGAATCTGTTCATCGGGCCACGACAAACGAATCCATTCATGATTTCTCCAATTGTGCCAACCAAGAATCTGTTCATCGCGTCAAAATTAACGAATATATTTGCATGTTGACAACAGCGGAACCTCAACATCTGACGTTTCAACTGCTTGCGGATCATTGTCTGGGATTAGACCGAGTAACATATCCATGAAACATTCAATGTATTTAATGACTTCATGAGTTGTCTTTTTAGCAATCAATCTGTGAATCTCCGGACATTGTTGGCATAGCTCAAAGAATCTGTGATCATCCTCTGCTGCTCAAGCACATGGAGAACCAACCAATAGTGTCGGATGTATTACTTCCGCATTTGCCGCCCTGGCAAGAAATGGGTCTCTAAGACTCCGCCAAGTTTGAGTTTGTACATCTCATGCTGGACATCTTGGTTGTAGCTCGCGGCGAGAAATGTGCCATTGTGGCAAGCAGTCAGATGTGCCTGGACATAATCAGGGGATACTGTCAGTGCTGGGAAGTGTCATTCATTCAAATAGAGGACTGCGTTCAAGCTCAATCTTTAAATACTCCCAGCGAGGAGGACGCGAAGCCGCCAATGGTTGCTCTTCTTATGGCAGGCAAGTTGCCGCCAATCCCCTTGAGGGGCTGCAAATACATGATACTCTATAATTATAGCACGCGATCAGCAGCGACTCGGCTTTTAGCAGTAGATGGTGACACACAAATATATACCCTAGTCACTGCTGGCTGCTTGGAGGAGCGACTGTTTCAACAGCACTTGGGATTAGTCGAAGGCAGCGATTCTTTAATGGATTTATTAAATATGAAGATGAATTCCACCCGGGACTTGCTCGGAGTTCGACACAATGTGGGTATAATTTATATTTATAATTAGACTGAAGTTAATGTGCATATTTTGTAGACACTGTCGAGCTGGAGCCAATGGGAAACCACCGTTTAGTAAAGCATTTTTAAAGGTATAAAAAGATGCAGTCCAGGAGGCCTTTCTATGTGATGAGTTGCCAGGCTTAAACTTAGTCTTTAGCAAGCAGAAAGTTGTTGTTGCAGGATCCGAAATATAATGATTATGTCAAACAAAATGTTTTAATGTTTAATTATAATTATATTTGGTCTGCGCTTTTCATAGGCATATTTAGAGATTTTACTCCATCAAGGAGCTTATGCGCAGTGAATAATTGTTATCCTGCTTGTTGTAAATGACCTCGTCGAAGTTGACAACAGCACCAACGGCCAGTTGCTTCTCCAGTCGGGCCAACAACTCGTCACTTGGATCAGCTGGCAAGTCAATCAACTCGTATTCAGTAGTCAATATACGGAATGTAAACTGTGGTGGATATGGGCGTATGTGCTTAACGTGAGTTGGTACAAAACCATCGCCCACCAGTTCTATGCACAGTCCTCGGCACCACTTGTCCTGGTATTTGGCAATGCACAAGATGTTTTTTTTAATAAAAAGAGTTTAGAGATGGATTCAGCATAGTGCTGAATGTCGCGTTGCATCCGAGTGATCTCGTATGCCAAATCCAAAATGGTGCAGTGAATGATACCATATTTGAGGAATGTGTTATCCATAACGACCAAATCCAAGTTCTTGCCAGCGGGCAAAGGAACGTGCTGCAGATACTATAAGACAAAACAAAGATATAGACATGCAGATGGGTGCATTCGATTTACTCACATCCTCTGTAAAACAATCTTTCGATATTGAAGGCTGTATCGGTGTCAGAATCGTTTTAATTAAGCGATTTAAGCTGCGATTCAAATCACTCTCAATGAGGATTCCACGCTGCATGCCGCGCTGAAAGTCAAACTCCCGCTCGGAGTACTTAAGGACAAATGTATAATCGTGGTCCAGTTCGTACATCATCTCTAGCAGATTGGGGCACATGTAGCGATTGGGAACACTGCGTAGCAACACGGGAACAGCATAGCAAGGCAAAGCTGCCAAGTAATCGTTGCACTCGTAGAGATTCTCAAGTGTTGTGATCTCCACGCTGCCGCACACAAAATAAACATGCATAAAACTGCGTGGCAACATTGGTAAACAGAAATCATCAAATGCACGGTATGTGGGAGTATTGGTGTTAATTTTACGACCATTCTCATATGCCAATCATCTAAATCGAGTCAGAAATGGCTGAGATATTAGCATTTTTGTATTTTTTTTACCTAAAGAAACACGCATTTTTGCGCTTCTGTATATCAGGTTGGCAGCCCACATGCATGTTTCTTAAGGTGGATAAAAAACAAAAATGCTAATTTCTCAGCCATTTAACTTTTGATTTTGATGATTCGAACGAAAAAATGCTCGTAAAATTAACGCCAATGCTCTCATATACCGTGCATTTTACGCCTTTTCAGTTTTTAGTTAGCAACGAAATTGTGGAGGGTGCCACCTTTCTGTTGTTCAATTCACGTTGGTTCAGTTCAGTTTCTGTAGTTCAGTTCAGGTTGGAGCTACCAGTTCGATAGGTCTTGCTCGTGAACTATTTGGGGGTTGATTTACAATTAATTAATTTTCTAAAAAACTGTACATTAACATTCTCTAAATTTTACTGCAATAGCTTCTCCAAACTTGTACCTTTAATTTTCTATATGCCGCGTTTTCCGCCGTTCGACCTCAGATAAGCTATAATGGTTTGAGAACAAGGTATGTATTTTGGCGGTCATTTTGTATGGGACTTTCACCGAGGTTGCTTCGCTCATTTCCAAATATCTCAAAAACGTATCGATTTTTTGTCTTATTTTATTGTACCATTAGAAAGGTGAAATTGTAGGCTTTCATCGTGCATAAGCGGTTTTCGAAGCCATTCCTCCTGTGCTTACCTATTTAAGAAATGGTGAAAATGTTCACCTTTTCACTTTCTTTATTCACTTGTTACACCCATTTGAAAAGCTTTAAGTGAAAAAACATTGCTTTAAACTATAGATAAATCAATTTTCTACAGTTCTGCATCATTACTTTATTGATTAAAGGTCTAATAACGCTTAAAAATGAGAAAGTTCATAACTGGTTCCGACTCATGAACCAAGTTCCGTTTTTCGTTGCTAAAGAACCGGTGCTATCTTGACGCACATAATCTCCTTCACCAAAAGTTTTTAACAGAATGTGAAAGTGGTGCTCACATTGGAGTGTCACATTTTTGTGACTTCATAATTGTGACAATGCATTTAGTGTTCACATTGCCTTGTGACATTGTGAACTGCTATGTGCAACGTTTGTGAAGCAGTGAGAACAGAGATTTAGTTCGTTCGTTCACTTTGGTGAATAGTTCAATCGAACATAGTACAAAAGATACGATACAACTCCAGCATTTTCATCGCGTTCGCTTGCTTAGTTAGCAGAGTGTGTTTACTTCTCGCCCACTTTACATATCACATAAAAAAAAAGTTATCGTAAATCGACTGTGCCGTGGAAGTCAGCATTTTTTTTTGTTGTGTGATATTTAATTTCCAGAGAATTAAATTTAAGCAGACGCCACTTAAATTTCACGTACAGTTCAGGCATAGACGTCGGCAACAGGTAACCAGACCGCAAATCGATCGCACAGCGTGACATTTTTGCAGCAACAGCTGACGAGACAACAACAAAAACAACGGCAATTACAGCAGCAAGTGAAATAGAGAGTGAAATAAAGAAAAAACAAAGAGGAATTAATCATGTCCGTTGACGACAACACGCCCATATTGCGCAGCTGCATCAAACTGCCCTTGGCAACCGACGAGCTGCTCGAGGTGACGGCCAAGGCCAAGGATTATGCCATAATGCATGGCGCCGCAATGCGCTCCAAGACAAGCTTCAGTCCGGATTCCCTGAATGTGAGTGAACAGTGTTGAAAGAACAGCTTTTTTCCGTCAGATCTGGCTCTCTTTTAAATGGGGGGAATGTGGGACAGCGGGCAGCGCAAATTCTGGCTTTTTTTCGCTTTATTTTACTCGAAGAAAAATTTAGTAAATAGTAAAATATAGAAACTCTATTCCGCTCTTTTTTTTTTTCCTTGAAATTTAGGTATTTTTCAATCTTTATTCCACCAAAAACTGTTTTTGGCTTTTCAAAAACTAGCAACTCTGGTAAGCACAGACAGTTCCAGTCAGTTCTGTCTGATTTGGTGGGTTTCCCCACCACATTTAGAGGTTTTTTAGACCACCTTGTGCCAAAACACTACAAAGGGTTTATTGAGTTTGTCAAGAGAGGATCAAATTTGTTTGCAAATTTGGCCGGATCTCATTAAGACCTAAATATACTTGTTACAATAAGCTTTTTAGAAACAGTCGTAGTAAATAATTGATAGTTTATTGATTATTTCGTGATTTTTTGATGATTTAAACAGAAATCGATGTCATTCTTTTTCTATTCTATTAGTTTGCGCCCTTTGTGCTGGTGCCGTCGGCGTTTCCACGCAAGGAATTTGAAAAGGCGGTTGCATTGCAACCGATTATAAATCGATTAATGCACAATGTGGCCCATGATGAGGAGTTTATAACAACAACGCTGGCGGAGACAATTAAAGTGGATGAATTTACGGCAAATTTATTTAATATTTACCGCAAAGTGTTGGCACATGGATTTACACAGGTAAGAGCATCATATTTTATCTAATTGTTCCACAAACACATACATAAACACACACACACACATACATCCAAACCAGTCACACCCGAACCACCCAAGCATTTTCTTTTTTATTTTATTATTATTATCATTGGTCATTCCATAGTTCAGATGTCATTCTGCAACCGCATTCCATATCCAAATAATAATCAAAAAAAATCCCATTTAATAAAAGGGATTTTTTGCAGGCTGCTCTAGGTGCAGGTTTTTGTTTTTGGTGGACAATAGATTCTCTCGCTTTCTCTCTCTCTCTCTCTCTTTCTTTCTCATTCCTTCTCACTCTCTCTTTCTCTCCTCTTGACTCTTTCCTAAATTGGGTTGGTCGTACCACTAAAAGTACTTAATCGGCACTATCGATTGACTTCGATTGACTTTTCGATATGACTTCTATCTTATCGCCCCCTTATCGCTAATCTCAAGTTGCGCACTTTTTGATTTATGCGCTCATCCTGGTTCTTGAATATACATACAGCTGAATCTGCTGCTCCCGCTGCCATTTCCTTTCTTAAATTTAATATTTATATTATTATTTACATATTTATTTATTTTGTTGTGTCATTCCAAATGTTTGCCTCGTCGTTGTTTGTTTTTTTTTTGTAATGTTCTTGCTGTTGTTGTTGCTCTCTGATTCGATTATGACGATGATATTATGTTTATTTTTATTTAGCCAAGATTAATAATAACTCACGCATTTGATTTGCATTTTCTCTGCTTTCCTCGTTTCAACAAAAAAAAAAACAAATCAAAACTAATCCCGAAAATGAAAAAACCGAACCAATCCAACTCAAATAAAATAAAAAACAATCCACACAATATTCATAATCTGGTGTTGCCTTGGTATTGTCGTAATCCGTTATCCGTATCCGTATCCGAATCATACATTTGAATCCCACACACGACGCTACGCAACAAAAGCGCATTTCATTGGGCATGCTGCGCAGTGATCTGATGCTGGAATCTGGTTGCCCGGAGTTGTCGCCACTGTTGCATCATTTGGAGGATACGACGTCTTCAACTGCTGCTGGTGGAGGAGGCGATGACGATGATGTGGACGTGGAGCAGGCGGTGGTGAAGGCGGCGGCGGCAACGGCGAAGGCGAATACGAATAAAGTGGGCGTGGCGCGCACCATTAGCACTGCATCGGCCTATTGCTGCTGGAAACAAGTCGAGATCAATACGATAGCATCGGGTTTTGGCCATTTGGGACCAGCAAGTAAAACCATACAAAGGTGCTGTCTCTCTCTATATCTCACTCTCTTTCTATCTTCTCTCTCTATATATATATTTATCTTTTTATAAGTTTATCTCGCCCTTACATATACACGCATTGCCTGTAAAAAAAGCCTAACCAAAAGCCATACACACAAATACACACAAACAGACATATTACTAGAAATATTCCATAAAAAAAGCTTTAAAAATCTAGAGAAGTACTTTTTAAGGGGTTACCCCCACTTGTAGCTCTTAAAAAAAATTATTTTTGATGCATTCTTTTAAAATTGAATGGTTAATTATACTCTCAGATCAGATCCACAAAATTTCAAGTCGATCCGAACAAAATTGACTGAGATATGAGCGTTGAAACGACTGAAATTGAAACTTTAAACACGCTTTTCTCGATATCAAGACGGTGACCAAAATTACTCGAAAACTACCTAACCTATCTTTTTGAAACTCGGCAGTCTCATTAAATACATAAAAATGTAGTGTTTGATTGTACGATTTTGTTTTTTTCGAAAGAAACTGCTTATTTTATAGCTAAAAAACGACCTTTTTTTAAAAAAAAAAATCTAAATTTTAACTGTCTGTCCGCCGTTTTGTAAAAAATTGTTTTTTGTTTTGTTTTTTTAATTAAACACTCGTTTATACTTTTATTTAACTAAATCCATCGACATTTATTATTTCGGATGATCCTGTTTGCCACAATTTTAGTCACCGAAAAACGTAAAAAATTGGTAATTTTTATGCGCTACAAGTGGAGGTAAACCCTTAAAAATCTAAAAAAGTATTTTTAAAATTTCTACAAATTGCTTTTTTTTTATTTAAAATTATTTGTAATTTACAAAAGTGGGTATTTTGTTTTTATTTATTTAGTCAAAGACTCGGCAAATTATAATATTTATTTATAAACAAAATGATTAAGGGGTTTCCTTGTATTTCAATTCGAATGGGGATTTTTAATTTTATCTGAATTTTCTGTGACAAATATTTGAGTTTTATAATTAGCATTATGATTGGGCTATATATATAGGGTTAATGAATAATTGACCAAGAATCGATATTAAACTCAACTAAACAATTACTCATCACTAACATAGCTTTGCCTCTTTCTCTCTCTCTCTCTTCTCTGTTTCTCTTCTCTTCAGTATGCGTATGTGTGTGTGTCATTTAATTATCCTAGTAATTTCCTTTGTTTCTTTTTTGAATGTTTGATTTATTTTTGTTGTTGTTATTGTTAAGTTATTGAAGAGTTTGTAGTTTTTTGTTGTTGAATTGCTTGAAACGCCGCTTCCCCGCCCACTGCCTAACGCCTGACGCCTGCCCGCCCGTCCACCCGCCCGCCTGCCTACCTGCCTGACTGCTTGCTTGCTATATAACAGTGCAATGCTTCTTCTTCTCTCTTATCCTTTGCCTAAAGATATATACACATACATATTTATTTATTTATCTAATATGTACATATTTCATATTTGTGTGCAGAGATCGCAAGATCTTATGTTGTGCTCTCTCTCTCTCTCTTTCTATCACACATTTGTTGCGCATTCGCATGACGTTTGTGCTCTCTGCTCTCTTCTCTTTACCGCCTCCCCCGCCCACAAGTGTTTTGTCTAAAAAGTGCTCAGTAACGATTAATCTATCTATCTATATTTACCAATGGTGTCTAGTTACTGTGTTTTGTTACAGCGAAAACAATATACAATAGAAGAAAAAGAAACCGCAAATATTTACAAAATATGTTGAAATTCTTATACAAATGAGAAATTTGCTCTGTCATTCAACCATTTGTGTCTTATCGCAAATTGGCCGCAAAACTCGGTTGAACACATACACACGCACACACGTACACACAAACAAGTGTCATAAAATCGTCACACGTTGAGTTGTTGTAAAAGCTCAAATTTTTGTTTGTAATACAAAGTTTTTAGTATAGATACATACATACAAATATTTAATATTATTTGGAGTTTATGCAATGTAAGCAACTGCTGATCATAGTACATAAACTTAAAAAAAAAAATATATCAGTTGAATATCCATTTCGATAAATAAAATTTTGTGGTATCCTTTGTTAACCGAGACGATAAATGTATAAATCGATGAATACAATTGTGGTAATCCTTTGTTAAGCGAGCCGATAAACACATAATGGCGCATTCGTTCAAAAACCGTACCAAAAACAAAAAATACTTAAATATCAGTTTCGATAACTTCAATTGTCTGGTATCCTTTGTTGATCCAGCCGTTTTATTTTATCGTTAAATATAATAATTTGAAAACATAACTGCAGGTTAAATGATCATTATCTCAGATGTCCTTACAAAAAGAACAGAATTTTCCAGACCCTACTCAAGATTTAGATATTCTGTACTTTGGTTCCGCCTTGTAAAATTTGATGATGAACACACAGCACACGTTGTAGCTATAAGTCGCGCGCTTTTAGCCAAAATTTGGCAGAAGAAATGAGTGAGTGTCATACATTTTGCCAACCAGCCATTCATACATTAATCCACCACAAAACGAACCAAACCCAATCGAAATCAAAAACAATCAATTAATTTAATTTATTTAGAAACTACAAAAATCTAGAATTATTTACAAATCACATTGCTTTCGCTCTCATTCACTCTCACTTGAATCGCTTACGGATAGCGTTGCCACTCTCTTTTTTTCTCACTCGCTCCTCGATATACAATTTTGTATTTTTTTTTTTCAGTATTTTTTTAATTTACATACTTTATTTATACAAATTGGTATTTTGTTGTGTTTTCATCATTCCTGTTAAATATATATATACATAAATTTAGTTTAGGCTAAGGGCTGTATATATTATAATATATATAATGTAAATTGAACATAATTGCAGGCTTATAGCGTCGGTCTATTACGTTCTGACTATTTGGCTCACGTGTACGAGGGCTGTGCAATAAAGCAGGTTGAAATCAACACGATTGCCTCCAGTTTCGGAGGCATTGCTACACACTTGGTGCCTCTGCAGAAGTATTAATCGCTCTTCTCTCTCTCTCTATCTCTCTCTTATTCTCCATCACTCTTACTTCACTTTCTTACTGTTTTATAATGCACTCTTAGTATATGTACAGTATATTACCAATTTTATAGGGCAGCTAAATCGAATTTAATCAAATCGTTTTATGTTCAGTAATCTTAAAAAAGGCTCAGTTCTCTGGTTTGGGTTGGATCGAAATCTGCTTTAATTTTAAATAAAAATATATACATTTTAATAGATTTTATTAGAATTATGATTTATTACTTTATGAATTTTTAAAAAAAGTCTAAAAAAAATTGGTTTAATTTTTTGTTTCAACGAACCTTAAAAACAGTGTTTATAAATACGCCGTAACTCAACACGATTTAATTTAAAGCGACTTAAGCTGTCGTATAAACTTGGTATAAATGCACACACACACACATGTATACACACAGCACTCCATTAGCAGCACGCGCACTTCTGAGTTCTCATGTGGCCCACACACTAAACGATCATATGTACATATACATATATATGTATATAACATATGTATATATTATTTATGTTGTAACGTGTATGGGAGCAGTTAGTCACATTTTGCCCCCATTTTTAAATGTTGCTGATGTGCGCGCCTTTCCCCCACCTCCTCCACTATGTCTCTCTCTCTCTCTATCTCATTGGCATGCACTAGTTGTACTTTTTACTCTATCTCTGTCTCTATTTAACTCACGCATAAACACTGTTGTCACACTCTCGCATTTTGTTGGCTTACAAACGGTTATTGGCTTTGACTTGAGCTTTGTGGATGCTACTGAAATCCCCGTTTTACCAACTCTATGATTTCCTTCTCGCTCCCTTTCCACACACCCTCTAATTTGCCTGCCTAATCAAGTTAATTTTTTGAATGTACATAACCTCTTCACCTTTACCGTTACCTTAACCTTAACCTCACACTCCCCCTCCCCCAACCCTTTACCTGTTGTTGTTATTACTGTTGGAAATTCTCTGTTCTTTACTTTGTCTCTACGATTTAACTAATTCTTCTCTTTTCTCTTTTGCCGCTCTCTCTACTTCTTCACTCAAAATCAAACAAAACAGCTTTGTGCTGAGAGAATTGGGACATGCCGAGAAACTGAAGCATGTGAGTATTAATTACAGTGTACATTTAAAAATAATTATAATTAACTTTGTAATTTTCATAGTATGTAATTGCTTTGACAATTACATCGGAAAAATACTTAAACCAAGAGCAATAATTTAAAATTGTCAAAAAAAAACTTAATGATTTTTAATAATAGTTTTTTTTTTGGAATAATAGAATAATAGAATACATAAAAATGTGTGTAAAAAGTGTAACGTCCGCAACAGACAAAAATTGAGATTTTTATTTAACGAGACTATTTATCATTATTTTTTTTAGCTGAATTGATATGGTCAAATATTCCACATAATTTTTTGTATACAGATATTCTTTGTTTATCATGCAAAATTCGCTAAAAAAAAAAATGTGAAAATTCACGTTAACCTCAAATCGACTTTCATTTTTTGTAACGTCTGCAACGAAACTTTCAGCAAGCTTAATTATTTTCAAAAACAGTATGGCTTTATTATAAAAATAGGTTTAAAAGAACTCCCAAAGATCTGCATTTTCCAGTTTAAACATGAAAATATTCGTGCAAATGTAACGTTCGCAACGCTGGATTGGCCCATAAGCTCAACCTAAATCAGAAACTTGTTGGAAAGAACGTTAAAAGAATTACATTTTACTATGAAAATCTATTTTCTTTTAAACTATATTAAAAATAAATACATTTTTAAATAGCTAACATATTTGTAAACAATATTTTATGAAAGGATATTCAGTTTTCGGTATGCCGAAGATAAGCAATACTTGCCTGGTTTTAATATTATTTATATATGATACACTTTGCAGATGCCCAAAAATGATGCACTCGCTGGATTGTGTGATGGCATGGTCAAGGCCTGGGATATTTATGGCAAGCCGGAGTCGGTCATTCTGTTTATCATCGAGGATGTGTCGTACAACATTTGCGATCAGCGTTTCCATGAGTTCTACATCCGGGAGACATATCCGCATATCAAAGTCCTGCGTCGCACGCTCACCGAGGTGCATCGCGAGGGGAAACTGGGCCAGCGCAAGGAGCTGCTGCTGTACGTATTGAAGCAACCAATGAGATGCACTTCATCATAATTATCAAATTATGTTTTCTAGGGGCACAATCGAGGTGGCCGTCATCTATTTCCGGGCTGGCTATGAGCCGGGTCATTATCCCACCCAGGGCGAGTGGGATGCGCGCTATTTGATGGAAACCTCATTGGCCATCAAGTGTCCCTCGATCCAATATCATTTGGCTGGCACTAAAAAGGTGCAACAGGCATTGGCACAGCCGGCGGTGCTGGAGCGTTTCATCAACGATCCCGACGAGATTAAGGCCGTGGGCAAAATCTTTACCGGCTTGTACTCCTTGGACGACAACGAGGTGGGCAATGCCAACTATGAGATGGCATTGCGTACGCCCGAACGGTTTGTGCTGAAGCCGCAACGCGAGGGAGGCGGCAACAATGTCTATGGCGTCGATATACCCGATGCGCTCAAGGTGAGTGTAGTCAACAAGGAATCCAGATAATTTAGACTCGTATTTAACTTCCTTTATATTTATAGCGCATGTCGCGAGTGGAGCGTTCCGCCTGGATCCTCATGGATCTGATACATCCGCCATTGACACAGGGCTATATGGTGCGTCCCGGCAGCGATATGCCGCCCCAGATAATGGACATGGTATCGGAGCTGGGCATCTTTGGTGTGATCATTGGCGATGCTGACAGCATTGTGCACAACTATCAGGCGGGTCACATGCTGCGCACAAAGCTGTCCACTGCCAACGAGGGTGGAGTTGCCGCCGGTCTGGGAGCACTCGACAGTCCCTACTTGATTGACAGCGACGATGAGGATGCCGCCAATTGAATGTGTATAAAAAAAATCTTATCAAAATGACGCATTCCCTTGCCTTCTTTCTACTCTCGACTACTACTTAACAATTGTATTAAATATATAAAAGCAATTATTTTTGTAATGCATATAGAATTGTGTAATTGATGCAATAAATTTAAATGTAAATACTTTAATACTTTAAAAAGCTTTACAAATATCGTAACTAATGCTAGAATGTATTAAGAATAGATAACAAAAATTAGCCTTTTATGTGAATTACTTTTATCAAAGCAACTTTTTCTGATACAAAGCAGATTCCATAAAAAAAATCACGTTAAAAATGTTTAATTCGTAAACATTTTTAATGTGTTTTCATCGCTCATCTGAGGCTTCAAGTATGTATCAAAATAAGTGCCATTGATAAAGGTTATCATCTGGCCAAGTTACCTAATGTTTTTAGCTGTTTGGAATGCATTGCCAATTAAGCTTTTAACAGGGAACAAAACTACACTAATTAGCACCATGGGGAAACTCCATCCACGCCCAAGAGAAACTACAAATTGCTGGGCGCCTTATTACCGAACCATTTGACGGAAAGTGGCGTCCATGAAGCGGTCAACGAGACCATCAATGGGATGCACAATCAGTGGAATGCTGGCCAGTCCAATAATCGTGGGCAGCGTCTTCAGCAAAATCGTTGGCGATCGCCTCAGCAACATTTTGCTGCCGGCGGTGATGCTGTATGTGCAAAACAAAATCAAGAGAAATCAATTAATATTTGTATACAAAAGCTGCAAGAACATTACTGTCCAGTTACCGACTATAAGATACCCGTTACTCTATTTAAATATAAATACATTAAATGTATCTATGCATATATGTATGACATTTATGTAAATTACTGCATACATTTTAGTTGTGTTTAAAAACTAAAAAAATTATAAATATCGGTATATTTAACCAAATTAAATGATTGACAATAATAAAAAGAAATGTTAAGCATGAAAACTATGGGTGTGATTAATTTTTGCCGATATGTGGAGGAGGCGGGAAGGAGTAGGAAGGCGTGGCATTGTATGCAAATGTTTTGATGTTTGTGGAGATAGTGAGCATCTGTTTACTGAGTTTGGAGTCGCCAGCTTTTGTGCAACATTCTTCAAAATTTTGAAAGCTTTTCAAAATTTTGAAAATTTTCTAAAATTGTCACATTTTGAAATGAATTAAAATTTTTAAAAGAAATTTACATTTATAAACCTTAGGTTTTTTTTTAAGTTTTTATCATTATCTAAAATTTGAATACTTTTTAAAGTTTCAAAGTTCGCTATTTAGATTTTAATATATCTCAACATTTTTTTTTTAAACATTTTAACATTTTTCAAAAGATTTATCATTTTCTAAAATTTTTACATTCATAAATTACAAATTTTTTTTTTAAATATTTTACATTTTCAAAAATTTGCATTTTTTTTTCAATTTTTAAAGTACCTAATTTTTAAAATTAACTTCTTCCAAAAATGTAGTTATAATATTAAATAGTTTGAGACTTCAGTATAATTATTCAATGCAAAATTTTTCGTTAGCACTACTTTTTTCCATGCTACTGAAATGACAAATGCATTCAAAAAGTAGTTAATTCTCAGTCAGTCGGTGAATCAGTCGGTCAGGACAAAGAGTTTAATATATACGTATAGACTAATACAATATACCCTCACAAGCTACGAGTGACGGGTATAACAAGGGTACTTGACCTACCGATTGATGACTAAGCCGGGTATAATGACCGATGCCAGCATTTGCCAACTGAAAACATCAGCGGCTGCAATGGTAACTTCACGTCTCGATGCGCCTGACATACTTTCACGCAGGGATTTGTCAAATGTATCCGTGCATACATAACCAATGGCCATGCCATAGGATGCGGCTACAATTGCCTTGGGCACCAGCGGTCGAAATGCCTCGCCAACCTCATTGCTATAGCCTGCAAAATAAGAGTGATCATGTGATAATATGACGGCATCTCTCACCCAAGATGCATTTATATAAAGTGACGTCTTCGCTGACAGCTGAGGTAGCTAAACAACTTTGACGTGCTCTCTCGGCTGTCAAAGAAAAGGGAGAGTGAGACGCTAAATACAAATTCTGTCAAAATAGCTACCTTAAAAAGGGCAACAGTGTTGTAGACGTCACCTTATATATGTACATACATTTGTAAACACATCTTTCTCTCACCCATATAGCGTATGAAGGTGTCCCGATAAATGTCCACATTGATGTTCTGAATTTGCCTGCGACCCGGTCTTTCCGTGCTTAGCTTTGCTTCCGTTGTGCCTACTGCAGGAGTTGGGAGGTCCAATTTTGGTTTTGATTCATCCATGGCTATTTAATTCGTTAACTAAGTTGCGTAATACAATTACTTAGTTCAATTAAAAACATTTAAAAGGGGTAGCCTTTTAGAGGTGGATTGGAAGGAAAGAATTTCAAAATATTATGAGAAATATGTTTAATGCAATCCCTTTTACAGATGAGATTACGGATTTAAAAGCCGTGTCCAAAAAATGTTTGTGTTTTCAGCAAACATCGAGCATTGGAGAGATAACACACACACACACCTCTAATAATATAAATAAATGCATTATCAGCTGATTGCATTGGCAATAAAAAAGGTGGCAGTCTTGGCAACGGTATCATATTTGACATTAATGGTATTCCGGGAACCGTTTTAGATATGGCTAAGATTATTTTTAACCAAATCTAAATCAGCCTCAGAGCAGATTTCACGAAATCAATTAGTAAGACCACATTTCCCTGATTTGCTCTGGGCACACTGAAAATTTTGTATGGTGCAGCTGTGACAGCTGGCTGTGAAATCTAAAACTAATCTAAAACTTTTTCTGGAATCCCATTATTATGTCGTTGATTAACATACTTGGCAAAGTTTTCAAAATATCTATCATTCTGCCTCCACATTTAAATCTGGCAACGCCGCTACGCTTGATATCGATATCCAAAGATTCGATTTGTCTATCGCTCTGCCACCACATGTTATCGTAAAAACGTCAAGCGTATCATATAGTTAATTTTTTTTTTAGTGAGCGTGCGTGCGAGTGCTGCTTTTGAAAACCAAATATCCTTGAAATTATTGCAATTAATTGAAACAAGCTGTGAGTATATAAATTATCATATATGTTTCTAGCAAACAGAGCTCAACAGCAATCGCACAATTGTTGGATGCGCCGCGCGCGCGGCAAAAGGCCACCCAAAAGCCACAGAAACATACAAACGCTCACACGCACACAGACACGATTACAGACACATGCAAACATTGACACACACACACACACACATGCAGATGATGCAAAAACACAAACAACTTGTAAAATATTATTAATGCCGCTTACTGAACATTGTACATTTGATTGATTTATTTATTTTTTCTCTGATTATTATTGACAGCTTGGTAAACGCGTACACTTTGATTGTGTTTTATTTTGTCAAAGGGCTGCTAAGTGAGAGTGAACGACGCTCCTTCCCCGCGCTCTCGCTCGCTCTCTCTCCCCCTCACCCACTCCTGACGGTCCAACGGCAACGGGTGCAACGGTTGTGTTGTTGTTGTGGTTGCAGTTGTAGTTGTAGCATTTACCATGTCAGACTACAGCGACCTGGATCGTCAGATTGAGCAGCTGAAACGCTGCGAAATCATTAAAGAGAATGAAGTGAAAGCCTTGTGCGCCAAAGCGCGCGAAATACTTGTGGAGGAGGGGAACGTGCAACGTGTGGATTCCCCCGTAACCGTTTGCGGTGACATCCACGGTCAGTTCTATGACCTGAAAGAGCTCTTCAAGGTTGGCGGCGATGTGCCCGAAAAGAATTATCTATTCATGGGCGATTTCGTGGATCGCGGCTATTACAGCGTCGAGACATTCCTGCTACTGTTGGCCCTCAAGGTGCGTTATCCGGATCGCATCACGCTCATACGCGGCAATCATGAATCTCGCCAAATTACCCAAGTGTATGGCTTCTATGATGAGTGCCTGCGCAAATATGGCTCAACAGCCGTCTGGCGATACTGCACTGAAATCTTTGATTACCTCAGTTTGTCGGCCATCATTGATGGCAAGATATTTTGCGTGCATGGCGGCTTATCGCCATCAATACAGTATTTGGATCAAATCCGGAGCATCGATCGCAAACAGGAAGTACCACACGATGGCCCCATGTGCGATCTACTGTGGAGTGATCCCGAGGATCAAACTGGCTGGGGTGTATCGCCCCGTGGCGCCGGCTATCTGTTTGGCTCCGATGTTGTATCACAATTCAATCGCACCAACGACATCGATATGATCTGTCGTGCCCATCAGCTGGTCATGGAAGGCTTCAAATGGCACTTCAATGAGACGGTTCTAACTGTTTGGTCAGCGCCCAACTATTGCTATCGGTAAGCGCATATTCCAATCTATCCATTACTCATCCACATTATCTATGCACTTTGCAGACACGAGTATTCTGTATAAATGTGCAACGCATTTGAAGAAACCATAACAAACCACATTAGGAATACATCGATGCATTTCCACTAAAGCTAAAAATAAAAACATATTCTTTTAAAGATTATCATGATCATACCAAACCAGAGAAAACTTATTTAACATACGTTATTATCCGGGAAATGCGTCGATATATTCTTGATTTAGACGATTAGAAGTAATATAAACATATTCCTCAGTCTCTATGAAAACTAGGCTCAGTTCTAAAGGCATCTTGACGAAACTTCTCCTTTTTTAAATGCAGACAGCATTAATTTGTTTTGACAAAGAAACAAAATCATAGAATTCATTTGGCACAAGGAAAGAACTACTTATTCTATATATTTGTCCAAAGTATTTTTAAATAAGAAAAACAGATACGTGAATTGTTTTCTATGTTAAAAGATTTACTTGCAATCAAACAAGCCATCAAAATGTTGGTAAAAGTTCGGTTTATGGGTTTCGAGCCATAGAGCATGATTTAGGTTCGGTTCGCAAACCGGTTTATATAGCCCCTGAACCAAAGGTGTTTGGTTCGAACCTTGGCTCAATTGAATACCAGAAAAATATTATTATTTAAATTTTTTCCTTATTTTGTAGTTCAATATTAAAAATTAGAAAATGTAAATAATCAAATTAATTTTAAGATTCAAATATGACTTAGTATATTATAATACCTATTCAAAGTTTTAAATACTTGTGCGATATTGGAAAAACCTGAAATCTCTAATAATTTTATTTTTTAGAACCGTTTTAAATCAGTTGAAAATGAATCTTCACATTATAGGCGAGTTTAGTTAGCTCAAAGTCTAATATACACTCCTGCCCAAAACTATACGACACCTCGAAAATTTTAGTTTCGACTCTCGTAGGAAAAGGAGAAAACATAATGAAATAAAATGAAGTATGCAGAATAATAGCAAAAAGAGTTCTGCACAAAAGCTGATATTCTGATCTCTGATTGCATCTCGCGTTTTCAAGTAACAGTAAAAAATGCTGAAAAGGTATGTTTTTCGCTTGCCTGCAAGTGTATCAAAACTATACGACACATTTGAAATATAGCGTCTAGAGATAAAGGTTTGGTGTCAATTATTTTTTTTTCTTTTTCAGTTAAAAATTTAATGCATTTATAATAAAATGCATCGCGAAAGTTTTTTAAACTATGAGAAAAAGAGGACAATAAGAGCTTACAATGAATCTGGCTATAATACAAGCAAAATATAGGGATAATTGGGTCGTTAACGCTGTGATATCACTTAATTTTGAAATGATCTCGATAAATATGGTGTTAAGCATAACTCAGGAAGAAAACCCAAGCTGTCTGACCGCGATAAACATCGCACAATACTCAAGGCGAGCAATTCATTTGAATCATGCCCCACACTTTCTGCATGTTGCAGGCAGCCTGTGGTACGGATGACTGTTTGGTGGACGCTGTAATCATCTGAAAACATTGTCAGAGGATATTTAAAAAAGGACACGTTCTTAAAACCCCACCACAAAAAAACCCGACTTCAGTTTGGGGAAAATAACTTGGAGAGAAACTGGGTCTCAATATAAAATTTTAACTTTATTTTGTTTATAAAGCTTTGTTGAATATTTTTCATTTAATTCATTTTTCCGGATGAGTATAAGTTAAATCTTGACAGTTTAGATGGGTTTCGGCACTATTGGCGAGATCTGCCTCAGAAACAACTTATTTTTTGCAAACCCCATTTCAGAGGTGGATCCGCAATGGTTTGGGGAGCATTTCATAAGTCTGGAACGTTTAATCTGTGCTTCACAAGCTCAAAGATGAAGACTGGTGATTGTGTAAAGCTATTTGAGGATTGACATTTGCCATTTTTGAAAGGAAATGAAGAAACAGAATTTATTTAATGCATCCATCCACAAGATCAGAAAGACCCTGCGCATGTAAATAAGCACTCAGTCAATGTGTTAGATTGGTCAGCTTGCTCCCCTGACTTTAACCCAATCAAAAACAATTTAGGTATCTTAGTCAGACGAATTTATGCCAACAATAAAAAATTTGAGAACGTTGGAAGTCTCAAAAGCGAAATCTTGACGCAATTGTCTCCTTTAGACCAAAATATTCTAAAAAACTTATTTAATTCAATGCCTAAGAGACTTTTTGAGGTAGTGAAAGCTTAAAGCGTCTCTGTTAACTAATAACTATATTTATATACCAAAATTAATACAAAATATTAAGTAATTTCAAAAAAAATCAAATGTGTCGTATAGTTTTGATACACTTGCAGGCAAGCGAAAAACATACCTTTTCTGCATTTTTTACTGTTACTTGAAAACGCGAGATGCAATCAGAGATCAGAATATCAGCTTTTGTGCAGAACTCTTTTTGCTATTATTCTGCATACTTCATTTTATTTCATTATGCTTTCTCCTTTTCCTACGAGAGTCGAAACTAAAATTTTCGAGGTGTCGTATAGTTTTGGGCAGGAGTGTATGTCGATATGACATTTTATTAGGAGCAAGGCTCGCTATACAGCTGTTTCACAAAGAGCTAGATAAGCCTTAAACCAATTTGGTCACTTTTGCGACTTAGAATTCTCAACTGGTTCTAGCTAAGCTCACCTATTAACAAATATAAAGGTCGCCGAACCAACAAAAAAACATTTATAATGGTATTTTGTTGTTTTATTTCGATTATTAATCTTCACTAAGAATAACTTTGTTGTTAAAGATTATATATGTGATATAATCTTCTATATTCAAACCAAATTGAATAAAATTTTTCTAATAATATATTTTCTATCTCTTCCAATTAGTTGCGGCAATGTGGCAGCAATATTGGAACTGAATGAGTACCTGCATCGCGACTTTGTCATCTTTGAGGCCGCGCCACAGGAGAGTCGCGGTATACCATCGAAAAAGCCGCAGGCTGATTATTTTCTTTAAAAAATCAACAACAACAAATGCAAAACGAGCAAACTAACAATACGCAATATGCAATGGAAACAAGACAAACAATAACAGCTGCTCCAAATGGATTGGATTGATTCGTGTGATTGACGATGATGACGACGACACTCGGAGCTGCTGTAAAACTTTGAAAACATTGATAACATTGATAACTGCCTGCCTGCCTCAAGCAAAAGAAATTAATCAATTATATACAAATTTAATGAAAAAAGAAAAAAAAATAACAATATAATTAACACAAGACCAGAGTGTGACACACAATCCTCCACAATTCCCAACTCCCAATTTCCCCTTGACTTTCTTTCACTTACCTTTCATTAAATATCCTGCAATCTAGTGCATTCATTGTCTAAACCACTTGGTCTTCGATTATGAATACCCTATGTTTAAGTTAACACTTAAGTCTTAGTAATTTGTGTGTTCTATCTTTATTATTATTTACATTTCTTGCGCTTTTATTTTTGATGTTTGATTTGTAAATCGTCTCACATTATTTTTCCTATATCATTTTCTTTATTTTTTTTTAAAAAATTGATTTTGTCATGTCTGTCTGTGTGATCGTTTTTTTAAATTAGATGGCGACACATGATTAACTAGCCGGATAACCTATTAGATCTACAAATGTCGCGGAAAGTTCGCAAGTTCGCGGCCATTAGTTTTTAAGCCCACAAAACAAAACAAAAAAGAAAAGAAAGGAAACACATAGTCTTTAAGTAATGATATTCATATACATATACATATAAATATATATATATTTAGATATAGTTATAGTCTTTTTAGCCTGTTTCAGCTGTAGATACAACTCTCTCCGTTTGGAGCTCAAGATCGTGAAGTTCCCGAAAATGTCGACAAATATCGAGCTGAATAACAAAAAATGCATTGTAATAATAATTATTATTAGTAAATAAGCTGAAATTCTAACATTATGTTAACACACACACATACATCCTCACTTCACACACACACACACACATTGAAATACATATATGTATCTATATACATATGTGTATTTATACAGATATTTAAAAAAAAAATAGAATTTGTAAGCTATATAATGTAAATGCGTTATTCTTGTATCCTTGGATTAAGCTCGTTTTTGGGTAAGTTTTGCCTTAATTACTCCTGTATTTTATTGAACCTCCTTGCATTAATCATTGTTTTCAATGACTACCCCCTTGAATGATCCCTACCTTAGTTTACCTCATTCTGGAGCTATTTCCTCATTGAATTTCTTTTCTACCTGGATTTCCTTCTTTTGGCTAACCCTCTTCTGGAATTACTCTCTTCTTAGACAGTCATCTCTTCGAAAATTCTCCCCCTGGACTTACCGTCTGCTTAGATTAACTCCTTCTTGGATTACTCCCTTCATCATTTTCTTTAAATTACTTTTCACATGCAGCTTACACAGATTTATTTATATTGACTTAGGAACTAGTAGTAGTAAAAAGAATATATATTAATAAGAAAAAGAGGATAAAAAAAACAAGTTGATAGAAATGTGAATCCATTTAGCCAGCTCGGCGCTTGTCGTACGGGAAGGGACATGGGACATGGCTTTAGTGCTCCTCCAGGGACAGACCGTGCTCATGCATGTGCTCCACAATGCAGGTCTCGTAGGCAGCGGCCGCATCGCAGCTAAAGGAAGAAGGCGGAGAAATTATTAAAATTGTGGATTACAATTAAACTACATATTAGTAATGTAAAAGTATGCATCGAAAAATCGACAACACGATTTTTATTGAACCTATTTTCAAATACTTTAACTCGATAATTTTTAACGATATATCGAGTAAAATAAATCGATTTATATGAAATATCGACAGCTCCGTGGAGTTTGTTCAACTAGATTTTTTTTTGGACCATATGTCGACAATTCGATAATTTTTTTTTACGATATATCGACAACTCGATTTTTGCTTTGACGATTTTAACATTTCCATTTAAAGCTCGATTCATAATTTGATTTTACATAACTAACTACATATACATGTTGGAATACTTACTGATCCTCGGGCACCTCAAGAGCCTCGCATTTGTCCACGACATCAGCGCCAGCGGCTTCCTTGGCCGCATCATCCTTGCTAATGATCTTGACCATTTCCAGAGCACGTTCCTTGTTCAGTTTGCCGGCGTCGTCCATCTGCGAAAGAAATCGGAGTAAATTCAAATAGAGGATTCGATAATCGTCGAACGGGGAAAGCTATGCGCGGATGGCTTTTTTTATGCACTGTAAGAAATAGCTGAGCAACTCTATTTGGTGTTCATTTATTTGTTAGATTGAATTGTCATTTCAACTACGAAATTGAAAATGAATTTATCTATTTCTCTCAGTGCAAAAAAAAACGACTGCGCTCCCGGCAAGTTTAGCACCGATTCAAATCGTACTTTCCCAGCAGGTGCCAGCTGTTGGCAACTTTGTCCGTTACAATAATGGACAAAGTTGGCAGCACTGGTGCCAGTCTCGTATTCGGCATGCGTCGGCTCGTCTCTGAGTGGGCAATCGATAACGATAACTGTTGATCAACTTACAATTTCGAATTTTTTCATCATGCAGGCGCGCAGACATTTGCCCTCGTGCGAGTCACTTGGCTTATGGTGCATCATGTGCTCCACATCCTCATCGGTGGCGCCCGTCTCCGTTTTGCACTCCTCAGCCACCTCGGCGGTGTGCTCCTTGGTGAAATCCTCGTGTGGAGCCGATGAGACAACGGCAACGGCAACGACAGCCAAAAGGAGCAAACAAATTAAACGCGACATGTTGATTGCTAGACGAACAATTTTCACCTGGTTGCGGATTGTTCAAGTCGCTGGAGTTTTATATGCTTATGGGTTTTTTGATGCGTCTCAGCCGACATCTTGGTGTGGATTCCAGGGGGTGAATGGATGGAAGGTGAGGGGACACATCAATTAATTTGCAATTATTAGCATGGGATGCAGTTTGCACTACATGAGCAGCACATGACACTCGGATCTGGATGCCGGAGATCAACTTGACTGGGCGACGTGTGAAATCTCGATTTACCCCCAGCAGTCACCTTCCTTTATCCCCTCTCTCTCTCTCTCTCCCACGCTTCCCTTGCTTCTATCTCGGCTATCTCTATAAAACCCTGTAGTAGGAGTATAACAAGCGAGTGTTAGTGTATGTGACAGACTGTGATTTCGACCCTTTAAAGTATATATGTACATATATTCTTGATCAGCAATTTTCACATTTGGTATGAAGACTTCATGGCGCCTCTTAAGAATTTCGAATATTTTTGTATGAAATAGAAAAAAATAAGTATATAAACTCGGAAAATCATTTTATAATCCAAAATAAGGCTGAAATTTGGTACCAAATTTGGTATTTTCGTAAGAACTACGAAAACAAAGATAAATAAACTAAGAAAATTACTATAGAATCCAAAATAAGAATGAAAAAAAGAAGCATAAATTAGAAAATTCAACTCAAATCTATTTAGAGTACATTAATAAGAAAATGAATTAGGAAAAGCATTAAGAGTAAAAAAATCTACGAGTATTTGATAAATCTTGAAAAAAGGTATAATAACACTGGAATTTTAATTTGCAAAGAAGGTGAAAGCAAATTTATTTGTGGACAGTACATTATTCTAGAATCTAGATCATTGCAAATAAATGGTATTTGATTTCTACTAAAATAGGTTTAATTTAGGATTACTCATATTTATGCCTTTCCCTTTTAGTTTTCAAATACCGAGATTCAAAGTATTTTTTGTCAAAATTCCAATAGGGTATCTCATCGTCGCGCACACTCGACGTTATTAATTTTACTGTTTTCCCTTTGTTCGTTTGTAATTGTTCACTTAATTAGAGGCTGGCGAAAATGCAAATCTTTCAAATACAATGAAAACCGATCAAAAATTTCTGATTGCTCATTAAATGGATGAGTGACAGGGAGAGCAACAGTTGCTTGATGTATGTAAGTGGTTCAACAATTAAAATTAAATTCTCACTGCTCTTGACATACTTCGGCCGCAGTGCTTGACTAACAGATACCCTATGCTATTAATAAAATAAAAATAAATAATTATAATTAAATATAAAGTATTATAATAAAATATAAATTCTTGCAATTTATTATTGCATAGTTTTGGGCTTCGTTCTTAAATGCACTTAATCTCCCTGTACAAGCAACTGTGCAGCCCTGTGCCTTAACGGTCAACTAAATAAATATTGCCGTCAAATTGACACGACAACATCACTTGCAAGCCTTTTCATTCAAAGCTCAAAGCGAAACAATTAAATATACAAATTTCACATTAATTAAAAAATATATTTTTGCTATGATAAACAGACTTCATTTATTAAATACATGTGTCATGTTATTTACAATTTGTTATTATGCTATGTTATCGATGATCGATAATTGGGATTATCAATTTAATGACGACTCGTCACACTACAAATAAACGTTACTTAAGAAAATTAAAAATTGACAAAGCTGACTTAAAAAAAAAACTAGAAATAAATATGAAATAAATAAATAGTAACTTATATCAATTGAGGTATTTACAGCTGCCAACCGCATTAACTGTTCACAGGAGTCTTTGGCGCCAGCGGCGGCGCCTCCACAGGCGTCTTCTCAACTAAAGATGGCGGCGCATTTTCGTTGCTCTCTTCGTCAGTTTTTGGCTGAATTGGAGCAGCTGCTTGTGGTTTAGGTCTGCCGCTCGGTAGCAACAGCATCTGTATGCCACCAGTGGGTGCCTCCAACAGAATATACATGACATAGGCCATCAGAACGGTAAAGCCAAAGTCCGACCAAAAGCGAAGCATCTGCGGTTAGTGTAAGAAGTATGTTAATATACTTACATACATACATATAGTGTAATTGATAAAAATGTCAATTTAAGCTTACCACTTGATAGTCGCTAAAGTAAGTGTTTGTGTGCGTGATGACGGCATTGAACTGCTCGACAAAGAAGTGCACAATATACGCACAATAGGAGAGCTTCGACAGGGGCTGCCACATGGGGGAGGAGAGGAAGCTGTTGGCCAGACCGCCATAGCCGTATTTGCAGGCAAACACAATCCAGACCAGGGCCAGTGGCCAAGCAATGCGTGTGAGCGTCACATAGAAGGCCTCGTCAAGAGTGGGCAGAGTTTTTCCATTTGTTGTATATGGATAAAGGGCAAAGAGGGATGTGAATATCAAACCCAAGCTGATGATCCAGCCCAGCCAGACAGTAAGGCGGTTCAGCTTGAAGGATTTTCCGCGATTCAGATGCAGATAGTACCCAAAGAGCAGACCAATTATCCAGGGCGAAGCGCGTGTGTGAGTTGTGAAGTAGAGTTTATCTGAATCTATCATATTTTGCCTATTAAAATTATTATTGTTATTAATAGAGGATCATAATTGCTGTATTATCGATGCACTTACATGGTATATCCCCCAACCATCATCGTGCTGAAGAGACAGGCGGCGAGAAGGAGCATTATCACCACAATTCCAGCAGCGGCCTTCTTGCCCCATTTGTAGAGCGCAAACAGTAAAAGCGGCGAGATGACATAGAGCTGCATGTCCACGCCCAGATACCAACTGTGAGGCAGGCACTGCAAACAAGATTACACAATGTAAGTGTTTGCCAGATCTTTGATCTGTTGGATTCAACTTACCATCTCGTTTGGCACGACATAATTCTGCACATATAACAGAGTCCAGTACCAACTTTCCTCGCAAGGCTTGGCGTTGACATCTGTAAACTGGTTATAAACTGGTCCACTGCCCAAAATAGGGAGTATCGTCATGTAGATAAGGATGCCCAGGGCCAGAACTGGAGTCAGGCGAAGAAAACGATGCAGATACATCAATGGCACATTGAGTTTGCCCTTGGTTCTGCAATTGATGCAATGCTCAATTGGAAATACAGAAATACAATAATTATTTCGAGCAACTCACTTTTCCATGGTGCGCAGAGCGACCATAACAACGAGCAGACCGCTCAGAAAGAAGAAAGTATCCACCGAGAATAGGCCATGCACAATGAACATGCTGAAGGGCGTCTTAAACCACTGCAATTAAATTAGGAATGCGATTAGCAAGCAACTTTGTGAGTAATTGTCATCTGAAATTACTTACCGGTATAACGTCCACAATATTAATATTGGGCGATATTGCAGATACTACATAATCATGTCCGTAAATAACCCAGATAAGCGACATGCAGCGAATCCCGTGAAGACAATCAATAACATTCGGATTCGATTTGCTGTCCACAACTCGAAAGAGACCTCGTGAGTTAACTCGTGCCGAAAAGATTTGCACGAGGCCAGGCAAACGTTCTACGAATAGATTCCAGATAAGAGATAAGAGATTGTGTACCACTTGAAATGAACACTTCCACTTACTTTGATCCACACAGAAGAAGTAATCGTAGATGGTGCACAGAACCACCAATCCGGCCAATATGCCAATGAGGACACTGCAATGCAAAGGATTTCAAATCGGACAATTCAAAATTAATTATCAACAAATGAGAAAAGCAGAGTATTAAATAAGTTCCTATGGATTAAATGAATACAATAAGTCACAAATTTGTCGATTAGAAATAAGTATTTAGCATTAAGTAATTCGGTACGGACTTTCTTCCTTATCATTTTTGTGACTGATCTGATCTTTCACGAGAAAGATGGGAAAATAATGTGGATTCAAACTCACATGGTGAATATGGTCAGTCCATCCAAGGGCTCGCTCTCTGACGTCTGGCACTTGTCCTCATTGATGACCTGCAATTGCGAATTGATCTCAATGTCCAAAAGCTGCTTGAAAAGCTGACGCAGCAGCGTTTCTATATGTTGGCCAGTGCAGGATGCAGGAAAACAGACGGCAGTCTGTATGCTGAGAAATCCCACAAGTGGCAAATCCGGGCCCAACATTTTACCCGAGAGGAGTTTGGCAGGACAGTATTTGCCCCTCAGCGTATGTCCAGTTGATGCAACCGCTCGGTTCACTCTGATGCACTCATCAAAGTTGCCCAGATCCCTAAGATTGCCGTAGAGTATGCCCGCTGGCAGTCGTCCCCAGGAGTCTATCACTGAATAGAGAAAGGCAGAGACATCCCAATTGAGGATACACTTTCGAGTTTCATGTGCGGATCACTTACTTCTCAGTGCCCAAATGCTGCCCGACTTCAAGCCCTGATTCAACTGTGCAACTTCTGCCAGACAAAGCATATCCTGTTGATTGGGAGCTCGTGTGCCAGGCACTATCAAATCCGTTGCTGTGATATTCTCATAGTAATCAAAGAACTCAACTGCGAGATGGCGCAACTGCATCATTCGTTGGTAATTCTCGATGCTAAAATCTCCATGTGACTCGAGTGCTTCACTACTGGCGTTGGCCAGGCCAAGAGCGCACAGCAGTAGCGTTAAATATAATCGAACCATATTCCTTGGCTACTGACAGCTACGTTCAACTACTTTTACTGCGATATGTATCGGTCTCTTTTATACGGTTCGAGGGTCGCGATAAGCAGTAATACGGTATACCATCTACTATTGCCAAATAATATTCGCTTAAGGCTAATCAATATATTATTGCTAGAGTGATAAGGCATTCGTGGATTGGATTCGCCTTTATAGTAGCTGAGTAACGTTCAGTTTCTTTTTTATAGCCATAAACTTGACCACTTGAAATGATCACTGCGGACGGCAGTCCGCGCTAGTGACGAAAGCAGCACGAAGGGTGCAAAGGCGAATATTTATTTATTTATTTACTTTGTACTTTCTTCCTAGCGCGACAAGCATGCTTAAGCTTTTAAATTAGAGCGCTAGTCACAACAAGTGCAATAGTTATATAGTGATTGCAATAGTAAGTTAAACTTAAATTCTAACATAAATCATGATTACAATTACAATGACAATTGAACTTATATTCTAACATTTAAAAGTTGTTACAATTACAAGATCAACAATTCGACATAAGTTTGGTGATTTTACTTAATTTTTAAATTTGACATTAGCTTTACATTTTGTTCTTTTTTTTTTTTTTTATTTCTTTCTTTAGGTTTTTTATTTAAATTAATGTAGTTAAGTTAAACTAAGTTCTCTGAATAACATTTCTCTCACTCTCTTCATCTATCCCTAGTATTTTATATTCTAAAAAGAAAATTAATTAATTGAATATTTAACAATTTATTTATTTATATATTTATGTGGTGCCCAGATGGTTTTCCAGTGCGATTTTAAATTTTGAAGCGCTACTGATTGCCTT
Organism: Drosophila suboccidentalis; assembly: GCA_037043435.1. Taxonomy (NCBI): domain Eukaryota; kingdom Metazoa; phylum Arthropoda; class Insecta; order Diptera; family Drosophilidae; genus Drosophila; species Drosophila suboccidentalis. Next base: position 1,015,117 of record JBAMBK010002558.1, on the reverse strand, counting down.
GATGGCATGGGGGAGTTGGTTCCAAATGCGAACAGCATATACAAAGAACTGCTTCATTGTGCAGGAGTACTTGTATTTAAAACTCACAATATTTTTGGTTCTTCTTGATGAGCTAAACTTTATTCTTTCATATAGGTAGGACGGCTCTTGCGTGTATACAATTTTTTGAAGAAGGATTAAGACCCTATAATAGCATATATACACAGGAAGAATGGAAAATTTTCTATGACTGTCCGATCAGGTCGAGTTATATAGACTTTTAAAAGCTCACCTGGTTCGTGAGATAAACAGGTGTAAGTGGGAGGGACAACATTTTTATGATTGGAGCTAATGGGGCCGTTGGAGCTTTTTTGAATTGTTTTTGAATTTTGTACTATTCTTATTAAAAATACGCGTCAATGAAATTTTTAGGGGCCTTCCGAAAATGAGATGAAAAGTCAGTATGTCTGTCTGTTTGTTTGTTTGTTTGGATCAAATCGTTGATTTAGCTTAAAAGTTTGGATGAGGACTTGTTCCCGCTCAAAAATCTAGAAACGTTTGTTCTAAGACTTTTTCGATAAATCGCTAGTTTAGCGGGAAATCGCTAAAAACCGCTAAAACAGATGTGATCTAAATATCGTTGAAAAGGTATTTTGAAGGGCTCTTAGGCATACCTATTAACTTTTTTTCTAAAGTACATAGGTAAATTGCTACAGGTGAAATAAGGTATTTTTCCCCACATTTTGGCGGTTTTTGAGAAAACGCCGCTAACGCTTTTTTTAATTTTCAATATATTTTAGTTTGTAAAATTTCGCGTTTTTTTATATATGACACAAACAATTTTTGTCATTCGGCACTGCGCAAAAAAGTAATATTTATTAGGTATGAAGAATTTAGCGCAATGTGCCGAGGGCAAAAAATTTTTTTTTTAAATAATTTATGTGTAAAACTTAATATTTTTCGTCACAAAATTGGATATCAGAAATTTTGGGGCAAGAAAATGTTTTCGTCACTAGACTTTCACCTCGTAAAGAGGTTTTTTTTATGGGATATGTCTGGCGGGAGCACCGACTGAGTCATGAGTTTAAGATTTTTGGCACTTGTTTTATTTGTCATATTGAGGAGCTTGAATGCCATATACTTCAGTTATATGAATTCCGAAGTACTCCACATAATGATATGAAATACTCGTGACCAATCTTTGTATAGATTCCTTAATCTGAGATGCAATCTTAAGATTTAAATGCGCCTCGTGATCTACATGATCTAGATAATGCAGACGAAAATAACTTATTTTGTGTGATCGGATCAGAGTAAATTTCCAAGCACACTCCCACTGTTAAATATCTAATCGACTAATCTATACGATTCAACAGAATATAGTCAGCTGCTTTTTAGTGGCTGCTTTTCTGGGAATACAAAACGTTGAGTAAACAACAATGTCATTTAACTAATCCAACATTATCTATGGAAATTGCATTTTTGCTTGTCCACCATGATGAACAAATTATGTATGTACACTATCCTAAGAGCCGCAACATATTTTCGTATTTGATTTACTGAATACAAGTATAGATTCGAGACTGCTCAACAGTCTGGGTCAGTAATCTTATCATCGTTCACACGTTTGCCAACTGAATTGTAAAATTGCGTACTCGCATTTATATTTCTCTTGGACTTTAATCAAATGTGAAAGGCGGAACAAAAGTTCATAATTTTGTAGGTTGTTTCCTCATATCTCTGAATTGTGCTGTGTGTGTCAAAAGTTTTATTGTATAGCCTACTTTTCCGATTTGTTTCGAAATTATCCATATAGCTAAGCTATGGATGATTTACTCTGAGATAAATAACTGAAGATAAGCTACAAAACATTTAGTTTTCAGTTAACGTTGTCATATCAAGATTACAAGTGAATGAATGTGCTTAAAAGGGAAATCCCAACTTTTCAAAAAGCCCAAGTGTAAATCAGTGTGACCAATAACAATACATAATAATGGATTTCTTTTTTCCCAACCTAATATTATTATTAAACAAAATTATTTTGATCGAATATTTTTGATAATAACTGCGACCTTTTTATTAGTCTTAATATCAGAAAATGTAGTTGTCATAACTTATAATTTTTGACCATTGCCTAGAGTTAGTTCCGTAGAACTAACTTGAACCTAAACACAATTATATCTAATCGACAATTTGAATTGATTCTAGAGAAAATACTACTGCTAGTATCACTACAATTGCTGGCAATTAACATTTGGAAATATCTACAGTAGGTTGAGAACAATTCAAAGTAATCACACAATTTATGTTAAGATTGCCATAAAAAATAAACAATATCAAAAGACCCGAGGCATAATTATGTATATTGTTTATCGTTAACTCGTGTTGAATATTTGTAAGCTGTTAGTTAGACCGACATTTAATCTTATCGTTTGGCAACAAATATTTAAAAGTCATTATTTATTATAGTTTTTGGCATACATTATATTAATTTTGCTAAATCAATTGAAGTCATATAAAAACGTAAACCAAGTAAAGTAGACAATACTTTTTATATTTTTTGTAAATTTTATATTTCTACCATCCCTATAAATAGGCAATAAATTGCAATGTTTTGTCGAAAATGATGAAAGAGCAATATAAAATTCTATTGTTATCCTTGTCGAATCGGTGATAAGATTGAACTTTTCAGTTGATCTGTTTTTGAATACTCTAAGAACTCCGACTGTAATGTTGTTTCAACATCTGCTAAAATTAATTTAAAATTATATTTAAAAACAATATTAACTACTTAACTATAGCTATATTATTGGACTACTTAAATTTAACCTTATTAATTATAATTTCTAACTATTCACAGTGAGTTTTAAGTCCAGCTGGGATGCAGGTTCTTTGGTCTCCTCGTCAAGTTGCGGTTTAACCGGAGAAACTGACTGAGATTTGGGCTTTCCACTTGGTAGCAACAGCAACTGTAAGCCACCGGAGGGAGCCTCTACCAGCACATACATACAATAGGCCAACAGAAGGGAGAAACCAAAGTCAGACCAGAAGCGTAGCATCTAAAAGAAATTGAGGAAAGACAATGAAAGTTCGAGTAAAATACTTGTAATTTAAAATTTGTTTTACCACATGATAATTGCTAAAATAGCTGCTGGTGCGTGTGTTGCCGGCATAGACGTTTTGGATGAAAACATGCCAGATGTAGACACAATAGGAGAGCTTCGACAGGGGCTGCCACATGGGGGAGGAGAGGAAGCTGTTGGCCAGACCGCCATAGCCGTATTTGCAGGCAAACACAATCCAGACCAGGGCCAGTGGCCAAGCAATGCGTGTGAGCGTCACATAGAAGGCCTCGTCAAGAGTGGGCAGAGTTTTTCCATTTGTTGTATATGGATAAAGGGCAAAGAGGGATGTGAACATCAAACCCAAGCTGATGATCCAGCCTAGCCAGACAGTGAGGCGGTTCAGTTTGAAGGATTTGCCGCGATTCACATGCAGATAGTATCCAAAGAGCAGACCAATTATCCAGGGCGAGGCTCGTACGTGGGTGGCCAGGTAGATTTGTGCACCACCAGGAGTGTTCCTACAATTGACACATTATTAATTTACATTCGAGTGAGAATCATTTGATCATTAGCCCCTTACATTGAGTAGCCCTTGATCGTCATCATGCTAAAGAGACAGGCGGCGAGAAGAAGCATCATCACCACAATTCCTGCCACGGCCTTTCTGCCCCATTTGTAGAGTGCAATCAACAGTAGGGGTGAGACGATGTACAGCTGCATGTCCACAGCCAAGTACCATGTGTGTTCCAAGCACTGCAACGAGATGAATAAAGTAACTGGTAAAAATTGAATGTAGTGGAGAGAACCCAACTCCAACAGACCCTCTTCTCAATACATATGTACAAAAAAATATACACTACAAAATATTAAATTTTATGAAATTCTAATGAAAATGAATATACACTAAAAAACATTTTTTTTTTTTAACCATTTTTTATACAAAGTTCATAGTTTTAGATGAAAAATATTAATTTCAAAAGCAATTCTTAAACCTAGATTTTTGATATAAGAGAAAATATCCGAATTCTACGATTCTGTTTTTCTTTTTGCCTAAGAAAATATTTTTGATTCAAGGGACCAGTTCTTTTTATCAGTGTACACATTTCTGTCCATTACGTAAATTTTGACGTAACAGGACAAACTTAAAAGACCCTTAACAGTACTCCTTATGTATGTACGTATGTATGTAAGTACAGGGTGTTACTTGTATTTTATTATTTTACTGTTTGCAACGTACCATTTTGTTCATTGCGGCATAATTCTGGACATATAGCAATGTGTAGAACCAGGAATCGTGGCAGGTGACAGTGCTGGAATCCAGGAAACCATCGGAAACTGGACCACTTCCCGTGAGAGGAAGTATCTTCAAGTAGACAAGTATGGCCACAGCAAGTACTGGAGTCAGGCGGAGATAACGATGGACGTACATCAGAGGCACATTGAGCTTGCCATTCGATCTGGAATTTGCACATGAATGTCAACCACCTTGTTAATAATTTCACCATGCCTGCAATTAACTTACTTTTCCATGGAGCGCAGGGCAACCATAACAACAAGTAGACCACTCAGAAAGAAAAATGAATCCACCGAGAATAAAGCATGTTGTATAAACATGCTATATGATGATTTGTACCACTGTATGGACATCAAATAGAATGAGGGAGAGCAATTAGTCAAATGTCTTATGAGTAAATTCAGGAACAAGCAAACATTTTAAATGGTGGCGGCATCCCAACTGACATTTCCAGCGATCATAGCGTTGCCACCTTACACAATGCACTGCACTGGAAAAGCTGCCACTGACAGTTACTTTTACTTGATCCGCATTGCCAACCATTGCTGGTGGCGTTGTCAAAATAATTGCATTTCATTGAAATTGCAAAAACAAAACAAAAAACAATACAAAACAATTGAATGACTAAGATGAAGATTTAGATAGGCAAAAGCGATTTGGTGCAACGCTTACCGGTAACAAGTCAACCAAATTGATAATAGGTGATAAGCCAGCCATCATATAGTCATGACCGTAAACTACCCAGATAAGCGACATGCAGCGAATGCCATGAAGACAATCAATAACATTCGCATTTGTTTTGCTGTCCACAATGCGAAACAGAGCCCGTGAGTTGACACGTGCCGAAAAGATTCTCACCAGCACTGGAAGTTGCTCTACCAAATGGAATGGAGAAGAGAGGTTTAAAAGGATTGGAAACCCAACTCGAGTCAATTTTCCACTTACTTTGATTCTCGCTGAGTAAATAATCGTAGACTGTGCACAGCAGCAAGATGGCGGCCAATACGGCAATTAAAACTCTAAAATGTAAATAATGGTCACATTAAATGCTGCCAATTGGATCAGGATGCATATCAGTGCTGCCAGGTCAGCTTATTTATCATCTTCAAAAGTTGGCAGCACTGATGCATTCTCACATGGTGAATATGGTCAGTCCATCCAAGGATTCGCTCTCCGCCGTTTGGCAAGAGTCTTCATTGATAAACTGCAATTGCGAATTGATTTCAATGTCCAGAAGCTGTTGGAAAAGCTGACGCAGCAGCGTTTCTATGTGCTGGCCAGTGCAGGATGCAGGCAAACAGACGGCAGTCTGTATGCTGAGCGAGCCCAGAAGCGCCATCTCGGATCCGAACATGCTGCCCGAGAGGAGTTTGGCAAAACAGTATTTGCCCCGCAGCGTTTGTCCAGTTGTTGCAATCGCATGGTTGACTCTGAGACACTCGTCATAGTTGCCCAGATCCTTAAGATTGCCGTAGAGCAAACCAGCTGGCAGTCGTCCCCAGGAATCAAGCACTTGAAAAAGGGCGAGGAAGAAAAAGAGAGAGAGCATAAGATAGGTTTACAGTTAGAGAAATACTTTAAAAATGACACTGAAAAAAATTCTCAACTCCGTCATAAAATAAAGTACGAAATATTTGATTCAAGAAAGGGTTTCCTTTTGCTCTCAGCAAATAAAAATTAAAAACTGACAGTCTTAAAAAAACTCAATAGTTCAAACTTAAGAAAAAAAAATAATTTTTTTTTCAGCGTACTCACTTCTCAATGCCCAGATCTTGCCTGACTTTAATCCCAGACCGAGCTCAATAACTTCTGCCAAACAGTGCAGATCCTGTTGATTGGGAGCTCGTGTGCCAGGCACTATCAAATCCGTTGCTGTGATGTTCGCATAGTAATCGAAGAACTCGACCGCCAGATGTCGCCACTGCATCATTCGTTGGTAATTCTCGATGTTAAAATCTCCATGTGACTCGAGTGCTTCACTACTGGCGTTGGCCAGGCCAAGAGCGCACAGCAGTAGCGTTAAATATAATCGAACCATATTCCTTGGCTTCTGTGGCTCAATTAACTTGCCAACAGTTTTGTGCTTTTATTTATAAACTGTTTCTTTTATTGCGATAAAGTCAATTGCTTGCCTTAAGTTGATCATTATTTTGGTATTTTACATTTTTTAAACCATAAAATCAAAATCCTTAGGTAGGTAATACCTATATACCTACTAGGTATAAAAATCTCAAAGATTTTCCATGTTTAAATTTCAAAATTTTATTCAAGTCGATTTTTATTAAGCTTAATTTAAGCTAATTCAGATAACTGATCTTTTCCAATATTGTGTAACTATCTAATCGACTTGACATTCGTAGAATGATCGAATTTTGCTGATAACGTAGCAACTATTTCTAGGAATTCCATAAATAACAATTTCACATTTATATTAAGTTAATCCAACACATTGTGTCAACTTTGATATGTGTTGACAACGCATGATAATACTTATCATATTAAAATTTGTAAGTACTAAATATTACACCATAATCATATCAAACTAGACCTCTAATCGGTTCGCATTAAAAAAAAAAATAAATATATATTTTATTCATTCTATGACTAATCAAATCCACAAAATTAGTTTTACTTGAATAGTGGACTTAAAAATGTTAGCTTTTGATTATTGGCGCCAACAGAGAGCTATCGATAAAATTAACAAAATTGATTGATATTTATGACGACACACTTGATCTATTACTCTGTTTATCACCAAACAATTTGAATTAGGCAGGATTTTTTAAGGAAGAAATATTTAATTTTTGTAATTATTTGTCTTAAAAATTATTCCTAATATACGCAAGTCAATTAAAATAAAATAGTTTCCACTTCAAACGAAGCATTGTCATGAAAATTTCTATTTGTTCATTTATTATGACACCCAATTTGCCGAATAATTATTTATTAATCAATATATAAAAAAAAATTATTTCTTTCCCTCTAAATATTTTTACAGCTTTTATTTTTGTTTGTGCAGCTAATTTGTGTAATAAATTGTTGGGAACATCATTGATGTATACTTTGCGGCGCGAAAGCAACTCTGCAGTTGGGCATTCACATGTGAACGCAACGTGCAGCCCTGTGTGTATACGGAGGCAAAGAAGAAGAATATGAGAGCTGACAGCTGTCAACTCGCTTTTCCTTTCTTTCCGGTCTCTGCTCCATAGAAGACGCAAAGTACGTGAATTTATCAAATATAATCTGCAAAATAATTGCAAATCCCCAAAAGTGCTAAACAAAACAAATTAAAAGTGAATGCGCCAATTCAAGCTGCAACTGTCACTAATCGTGTTATGTGCATTTTTATAGACGTTTGCCAATTATTTTGACATTTAAGTCGGCGGCTTGTCAACAAGCCCAAAAAAACAACAACAACTACAACAACAAGAAGAAGTTGATATCTAATTTGATTTATTTATTTTGTTTTTTTTTTGTTTTCGTGCAGCATGTTCATGCCAAAGGCTCACCGTGTCGCCATTTACGAGTACCTCTTCAAGGAGGGCGTCATTGTGGCCAAAAAGGATTTCCATGCACAGAAGCATCCCGAGCTCGACTCGATCCCCAATCTGCATGTGATCAAGGCACTGCAGTCTCTCCATTCGCGCGGCTTGGTCAAGGAGCAGTTCGCCTGGCGTCACTACTACTGGTATCTGACCAACGAGGGTATTGAGGAGCTGCGCAGCTATCTGCATCTGCCACCCGAGATTGTGCCCTCCACATTGAAGCGCCCGGCGCGCTCCGAGCCCCTGCGTCCCCGACCAGCGGCCGGTGGTCCACGCGGACCTGCCGACGCCTCCAAGACCGGCGAGGATCGTTCTGCCTACAGACGCGCCCCCGGCGGCAGCGGTGTGGACAAGAAGGGCGATGTTGGACCCGGCGCCGGTGAGGTTGAGTTCCGTGGCGGCTTCGGACGTGGCTCCCGCAACTAGACGACAACTACTAGACAGCGGATGGCGTTTCCAGCGTTTTTTTTTATTCTAAAAAATACATAAATTTAAACGAGTTACGAAAAAAAAAACACTGAAAAATTCAACAACAAAACAAAATAAAATTGTGTGTATGTTTTATAACATAAAGAAATATGATGCAAACAAAATTGCAGTCACATTATAAAGCAAGCGCAAAGTGAAACAAAACTATAACAATTTGTATTTATTTTTTTTATGTTTTATCAAATCAAATGTGATAATTTTTGAGTGTTTAGAGCGAAGATTTCAAGAGAAATCAGTGCCAAGGGTTTTTTTTGGAGTCTAGAAACGAAAGATTGTCACGCATTTATCGTACAGACGGTTTCCCGCTCTTTTCAAGATTGAGGCTCAACTTTGAAAAGTTCAATTTGCAATGAGAACTCGGCATGGACACGGAAGAAAGTGATGAACAGGAAGACAGTCTTTCAACTCGACATTAGTTTCATTTTGGGTTAAACAGCAGCTCCATGTGGCAGATGAAACAACAGCAAATAAAGATTAACTGACTGGGATTAGGCTTTGAAATGGAGACACCAACAAGAAGTGGCCGATATGAATTTGTCTAAAATCGAAATAACTAATCTCTTAATGAAACTCTTATCTTAAAAGCAGCTTCTTGGATGTGACAAGCTTCCTTTTAAGTTGATCTAAACACTAGGTGGCATATTTTATTCAAGAGTGTCATATTTTTAAAGAAATTCTTATATCATAAGCAGCTTTTAAGATGTGACAAGCTTGTCTTAAGTTCTTGAGAAGTTCAACAACAGATACCATTCAAGATTTTGACTTCTCTGATAGAATTCCCATCTCATTAACAGCTTTGAGTATTTGACAATCTTTCTTTAAGCTTTCCCAATCAGTTCAGTTACGGTTTCCAGGCATATGCTATCCAAGAGTTTGTCTTCTCTAGACATTAAACAACATATTCTCTCATCATGATTAACATCATTTAGCATTTGACAATCTTTCATTTAAGTTTAACGAGCAGTTCCTTCAGTTTTCCTGCTTCTCTGAAAAATTCTCAGCTTTTAAGATGTGACAAGCTTGTCTTGGAGTTTCTAGAGAAGTTCATTAGATTTCTACAAATCAGTCAACAGATACAATTCAAGATTCTGATAGAATGCTCAAATCATTAACAGTAAACGACATTATTTCTTTAAGGTTTCCCAAGCAGTTCAGTTCCGGTTTCCAAGACATTAGATGGCTTATTTCTATCAGAGTTTGTCTTCTCTGACAGCAGCTTTTAAGATGTGACAAGCTTGTCTAAGAGTTTTCAGAATAGTTCACTAGGTTTCTAGACCATACACAACATATTTCATCCAAGAATTGGTATTCTCTCATCATGATTAACAGCTTTTAGCATTTGACAATCTTTCATTTAAGTTTAACGAGCAGTTCTTTCAGTTTGTATCCAAGAGTTTGTCTTCTCTGACCAAATTCTCATATATGAAAAGCTTATCTTGGAGTTTCTAGATAAGTTCGTTAGGTTTCGACGCAAAGATCTGTCTGCTCTGATGGAATTCTCATCTCATAAGCAGCTTTTAAGATGTAACAATGTTTCTTTTCAGTTGACAGACGAGGATCTGCTTTGTGTCTCCTTGGACCAGTTTACAATATTTTTTCTTATATTTCACAGGACATTCGATACGCATGACAAACATATCAAAGATGCATGAATACAACTGGAAACGGATACAAAGAATGCAGCTGAAATCCAATATCTGCAATCTCAGATTGAATGATGATGATGATAATCTGATTTCATTATTTACAATTTATATTTGCAATTAAAAGACTTTTAAATAAAATTTATGCTTAAACTAAAAAACTATTTGACTATCGTCGCTTTATGGATATTTTGCCCTTGGCCAAATGCGACATGTTGATCTTGAATTTGCTTTCATTGGAACGTTTTACCCAGATCTGCAAAGGGAATACAAGATGATTAGCGAATGTAAATAAATGGTGCTGGCAGCTTTGTAACTCACAACTTCATTGCCAATTGCCGAAATGGTCGCCGCAAACTTGTTCATGTCCTTGCCCTCGACATAGACGTGCTGGCCGCGACAGAACCAACGTCGCTCGTACAGCAGCTTGTTGTCCTCGATCCGCGTCTCCACATAACTATTTGGATCTGCCAGCAGATTGTGCTGCTGTTGTTGTTGCTGCTGTGTTGTTGCTGGGAGTTGGTGTAGGAGCCCATGCCGTTCTGTTGCAGTGGCTGCGGTTTACCGCGCTGTATCATCTTGAGATCCGATTCGATTTCCTTGTCATCCAGCTGATAGACCAACAGTTGACCCGTCGCCGGCTTGCGACGCTTCTCAATCACGGGCAACGGTTCGTTGGGTCGTCGTCTCAATTTCCGTGTAACCGTCGTCTTAATCTCCGTGGAATCATTGGTCAGCTCCAAGCTATAACGTTCATTTTCAATCTGTCGCTTGCGATCCTCAAAGTCAGCTATGAGATTATCCTTCAGATCCATCATTTTCTCATCGTACTCCTTTTGGGCGGCCTTCTTCTCCAATATATAGTCGCGTTCGACGCAATCGCGCATATAATCCTTGTAGATCTCATTGAGACGTCGTCGCTCCTTCATTTGATTGTCCAGTTTTCGCATGCGTTTCATATATTCCGGATGTATCAGTTGATTCAGCTCCTCCAGCTGTTTCTGCAGATTTATTAGCTTGTGTTGATACATTCTGTTGATACAAACGAAATGAAATTAGAGAAATCTTGCAGTTGACAGTTGCCAGTGTGTACACACTTTGTAAACACAACAAATGTGTGTGCTCGTCAAAATTAAATATTAAAAATAAATTAGATATATGTACATATAAAAGAGACAATGAGATGAAATTAGGGAAATCTTTGACAGTTGCCAGTGTGTACAGACGTTGTTAAATAATATAATATAAAATACAAGTATCAAAATGATTCAAAACATACATAAAATTAATAACTTAAAAACTGAAAAATTGCTTAAAGTTTTATTAATTTTTAAGGAAATCCTTATTACAGTCGAATCACCATTATCCAAAGGAAAAGTTCAAATTATAAAGACTTCGACTTATGGATTTCTATTTTGTAATTTATCAAATTTATTTATGGCAGTTCGCGTTATGGATGTTCTACTGTACTTACTGTTCTTTAAGTTCGCTATTGCTGCCAATGTTGTTGTTGCTGCCACTGTTGTTGTTGTTGTTGCTGCTGCAATTGTTGTTGTTGCTGGTGCTGTTGTTGGACGATGTCCCGTTTGTGCCACCATAACGATTTGGACTGCGAAACTCCGTTTCGCTTGCATCATCAGTATCTGCAATTGTAAAGCGTTCCATGGTTGAAAGCATACTAAGCACAATTCTATGTTTTTTTTTTGTTTATATATACAAATATACATATATTTATATTTGAACTTGACAGCAAACCTCAAGCCTCCTTTTGATTACTTCTTCATTTTCTTCTTTTTACCTTCTTCGCTGCGCTCGTCGCCAATTGATTCGTCGTCATAGTTGTCGCCGCCCGAGTACAGCGTGTAGTAGGCGTTCATTCTGTTGTCGCTAGTTGGCCGCTTCAAATTCCAAAATTGTTTAATTTTACTACTTTGTGTTTATATTTATTTTCTAATTCCTTTTTATATTTTGCTGCAATGCTGTTTATATTTGTTTGGCTGCGTATACACACACACACGTAGCCATTTTTTTTAGTGTTGAATTAATCGATAAATTTACGCGTGCTTGCAACACTGCCGCAATAAAAGTGTGACCAGCTAGGCATATTTTTTTTTAAATAAACGCAGCTCTAACAGTTTTTTAATAATTTATTTTTATTTTACTTTGTTTAAATATTTAAAGTTGAAAATATAATTTTATAAAAATACTCTAAGAATAATTGTAATTAAATTGAAGCAGTTTCAATCGATTGCATAATGCTAAACAAATATTTAAATTTGTATGTATTAATACTAATCTCGAAAATTCAAGAATATTGTGATTCATCAAATAATTTGCTATGAATGAGTTATACTATTGCGTATAATGATCTAAACAAGATCTACCCACAGCATAAAGCAGCGCCCACAACTTTTTAACATACAAACTCCAGAAATTTTAATTCATTTAATGTTTGTTTGACTCAATAACAACATTTTTACATCTATTTACACATATTGTGTATTTTTTTTATATTTCATGTCATATGTCGAGCGCTTTTTGTATTATATGTTTTGCTTGCCAGCTGCTGCTGCTGATTGTGGCACATATTTAAACGCTGTCGTCAAGCAGCGACGCCCACGCAATGGATCTATTTGCCTCAGTTGAAAAATTGGCGTATTATACATCAGCCAAAAATTCCATGGTAAATCATCGCAAGCGAATTTTGATTGATTTGTACTTGTCTTGCGGGGGAGGAGGGGGGATGAATTGGAATGCTATAGGAAAAATTGTGGTTAAATACGTACATACATATAAATAATGATATATATTTAAAAAAAAATACTATTGGTCATGTAATTATTTTGACAAAAATAAACATTTTCTGGATTTTAGTTAATATTTTGATTTTTTAAAGATTTTAAAAATCAATAATGATTTTAAAATATTTAATAATTTCATTTATTTAACGTCAGCACAAAAATCAAAAAAATTAAAAATAAAAAGTTAGGAATATAATTTTATATATATATAATATAATTACTAATTATAATTATTTATCAGGGTATTAAACCGAAACGAATATCGGTTTCAGTAACGGCTAATAATGTCGATCGGTTAATACCGGTTAACGGTTACGGTTATGGTTACGGTTTTAATCCCTGCTATTTATGAAATAATTTAAAATTGATACAAAATGAATATAAAACTAAAATTTAAGTGATAATAATATTTTAAAAACATGAAATAATAAGATTCATTGGACCACTTTTTTTTCAATTAAAAACACATGTAAATTTTGTCCCATGTCAAAACAATTACTGGAGTAACTGTATATATCTGTGTATTAAGTATGTATGTAAAGTATATTTTCATAAGTATATTTTGCTGAGACAGATGAACATTCTCGACGACGCTATGGGAAATTTGTTTTTCTTAAATTCATCTTTAGTCGGTTTTGCTTCAAAAGTTGCATACACACACACACACACACCTGTATGTACAGTGTTGTTGTCTCTTCGTTAAGATCGAGATCTTTGTCGCCTTCAAGGTCGACAATTTTCGATGAAAATGAGTTTATTGTTTGGACAGCGGCATTAACGGCCTCAGCTCAGCATCCCAATCCCATGTGGGCGCCTCTGCCAACACTGACAAAAACACCTTAGCCGCAGTCTCAGTCGCTGCGGTAGCAGCAGCAGCAGCAGCGAAAAGTCGTCGCGCCGATGATTGTTATTTTATTTTTGTAATTCATGACTGAATTTATTACTCGCATTTCGTTGATGTTTTTATTTTATTTGTTGTCGTCGTGATCATTGCTATTCGTGACGATTGTGCATACATATTTTAAATAAATAATATTCATAATTAAAACACAGCCCACAAATATTCGGTTAGGGCTGATGACTCCTCCTAAACCTTAAAAGGACAACATCGATATCTCGATATTTCTCGATTTCGGATCAGATGCTGATGGGCTTCCAATGTCATCGATTACTCATCTCGTTTTGCGTTTGTTTACAATTAAATCGAATTGGAATTGTGTCGCCAACGTTCCCGCCCACACACACACACAGACACATACGCATGTATTGAGAACGTAAACCACATTTCTGGTATTACAATGCGGCTAAAATTGTGTCGTTCTGTGCCCTAAAACGGCAGCGATCATTAAGCTTTAAACCGGTTGTCATTGCCGCTATCATTGCTGTTGTTTTTGTTGCTGCCGGTTACATTTCCACCCACAATGTGCCCAGTGTGCGACAGAGACAACAGCAGCTATGGCGGCTCAGCTGTATACAGTATGTCTGGTAACTAATTTGACAAAACAAAGAAAAATAAACGTACACATGTTTTTTTAGTTCAAAGAATAGTTGGATCTTTTTCTAAAAACCTTAAAAAACACTATTGTAAAAAAAGAAACAAGAAAATACAAAACAAGCCATTTAAGTTGCAAAAAAGAAATATGCAAATTTTTAGAATTTGTCAAAACAGTTACTTAACGGACTGTATACATATGTATATGTAACTGTTAGCTTATTTTTAGCGCTGGGAGATATTTGATTTGCACTAAACAATTATTTATGTACAGACATATTCATAAATGTAAATATATGCATTCATGTGTAATTAAGTTTGCAGATCTTTCACGCTATTTTCTCAAATTTAATATACATAAAATATTAGCTAACTTAGATAAAATCACAAGCAAGCGATGTTAAGATACATTTATGATAATAAATTAACTACAGCTAACGCATACAAAATGCAATTGTACTAAAATATAAAGTACTAATAAATAACTGTCAGTTTGATGATTCCAGAACTTCGTCAAACAAATTTCGACTTCATTTTGCTCGACTACGGAATACACTTTCGAGAGTAACTGAACCAATTTGCACATTAAATTAGCTTATAATTATATTGTAAAAAAAGCCAAACTTGAAGTACACTGTTATTATTATTTAATTTAACTTTTATTACTTTTTTATTTTAGTAATTTCGCGTTGATGGAATTGTGTTACAAAATGCATGGTAATTTTGTAAGAGCTGCTCGTTGAAAGGGCAATCATGTAGAGGGAACGCTGTTCCTAATGCTCTTCCTCACGCGCACTCTTGCAAACCCATTCACACTCGCATGTTCAAATCCATTCACTTGTTATTTGCCGGCGAGACACAGAGAGCGTGAGAGAGAGAGTGAGAGACCGTACGGAACGTGGACATGTGTGGGTGCTTAAGCCATGTTAACTGTATGTTGTTGTTTGTTCGCGCTCTCTCTGCAACTCTCTCACTTGCTGTTGCTCTCTTTGTGGAAGCGGCTGCGATGAGGCGCTATAAAAGCGTCAACACACAGAAAATGCAAAACAGTCGAATAGAAAACTTTGAAGTGCGGTGAATTGTGCGACACGAGTCAATCAACACACACATACATACATACAAAATTTGTGATTTTTTTTGGTTTGTCTGATTAGAAAGTGAATATATACAATAAGCAAAAGCTGACCAAGTCCAATTCGAAGAAGAAAAGACTAAACAGCAACAACAAAAAGAATTTAGCGGTGTGTTTCGTAGCGCGTGAAAACAACCCAAAGCAGAAGCAAAAGAAGAAGAAGCAGAAACAGCCGCAACAGCAGCAAGAAGTTTTTTTAGTTCTATCACCACACACACACAAACACAAAAAAATTTAAAAATGGCCGAGGCTAATAAGAGAAATATTCCCATCAAATTGGGAGACTTCAGCGTTATCGATACGGAATTCAGCAGCATACGCGAACGTTTCGATTCCGAGATGCGTAAAATGGAAGAGGAGATGGCCAAGTTTCGTCACGAGCTGATGAACCGCGAAGCCAATTTCTTCGAGTCCACCAGGTAAATATACAAATATTCAAATCTTCATTTGTATCATTCCCCATCAAACTTAGAATGTGTTGTAATAACTATGCATGGGTGTGAGTGTCTCGATAAATCTGTCTGGGTCTAAAATCTAACTAAGAATATTTGATCCAATAGGATTGCTGTGTGAGATCCAATTACTGCAACTGATAAGAAATTAGCACGATTGTTATCGTCATCATGCATATAATCGATTATAGACCATCAGTGTTGTCAGAATTTTGATCTTTAAAAATAGTTAAATATAAAACTTATAGGGTTAAGCTTAAACACAAATAAATTCTGGCTATGGTGTTAATATTCGTTTTAAACATTTAAAAAAGTATAGATCTAGCCATAAATTAGCTAAAATAACAAAAGCGATTGAATTGAAATTTTGTCTTCTTCTTTGATAGTCGAATTACGTGAATCGTATGAAATTATTTATGATTTATCTATTACTTAGGGTATTCCGTGCGCCTAAAAATAGATATAATTTGTGGCTAACACAGCACGGCAACATCTTCGACCAACTTATGGCTGGATTACGATTACGTACTGGGCTAAGGCCAAAACAGCAGCAGAAAATAATGCCCCAGATACTCGCACATTTCGTCTGCTTCTGCTTCTTCTTCTTATCCAACGAGGGGAGAATGAGTCACTTTGGTTTTTTCTTGCCCCTTCCAACATACATACATTCTTATAAATTATCCATTTGTCTGCCTTTGGCAACACATGATGTTCCGACACCACAATTCTCAAAAAAACTACGAGCCATTAGCGCACATTTCAAAACTGCCAAAATATTTTCGAGTGTTTTCTTTTTTTTTTGTATATTTACATGTATGTATGTATGTACATAGACGTAGTTTGTTGTGTGTCTCTTCAAATGCAACTTGGTAACGGTACCCAGGGTTGCATGTGTATGTGTAAGCGGGGGCGGGGCGGACTGTACAAAAACATATTTCTGCAATCATTATGATGTGGCGTAACGGAATCTTTTCTTTTTGCCCGTGCCGCAGAAAAAAACTTGCGTACCTGCCAGAAAAATACACACACACACATAGATGTGCACATGCAAACGTAAATATATAATTCAAATATTTACTAAATAAACAGACAATGTGAAGGCGGCCATTAACAATTGAACAAAAAAAAATACCAAAAAAAATAAAATATACACTAAAAGACCACAAAAATAAATATGTAAGCAACTAGTTGAAAAAAGCTAAAGTCGAGAGCAACCGACTGTGAGAGACCCTGTACCTAATCTATAAAACTAATGTTGAGACAAAAGTAATTTGAAAATTGTTTAACAAAGTAGAAATTCGCATATTTAATTTTGGAAAAAATCCCGTTTTTTTGATTTTTTATTTTTGCAGTAAAATTTCAGCTTTTGGGCTTTTTTATTTTTGGTTTTTTGGTTCTTATAAAAGAAAATGAAGAAAAATAAAAATTTTTTCTTTGTCAAAACAATTACGTGACACACTGTGTATATTTTATGGTAACCGTTACATCTTATTTCCACCTGTAACGCACATTGCGCTTTGGACAAAATTAATGGACCCTTTGTAAAATACTTTTCAAGTACAGAGTCTAAAGATGACGTCGACGCTGCGCTGTCGCAGCCGCTGCTGCTGTCGTTGCGGTTGCGCCTCGCTGGCCTTTCAAACGGCTTGTGGGGACGACGTCGACGTTGCGTCGCGTCGCGTGGGCGCCACTTGAGGCGAATTCGAAAACCACTTGGCTTAACATTTTACCTCGACTCCGGCCTTAGACAATGACATAATCGAAGCGATTTGTTTGTTGTTTTGTTTTCTTCTTTTCGTTGCATTTGTATTTTCGAAAACAACAACAACAAAACTTTCAAAGTAAAACAGTTTAGCATGCTAAATGGGTGCACAGTTAACTCTCATATTTAACCGTTACATTGCGTGCTGTCCAAAAACTTTCGCATCAAAAACTTTTACGCCAAACAGAAATTAACGAAAATTTCGCATCACACCTGCGACAATGTGGGCGAAATTCACATGGCCTTTGACACTCCTGGCCGATAGTTAATGGTGCCGATAAATATGTCATTTTTGGGTAATGGGGAGGCAGGCTGATGACTCAGCGTCAATTTAGAATCGAATCGAATATCGCATGTAGTGATGGGTCAAAAAAGGGCCATAGCTTAGCTCAGCTGGACAGCGGGAATATGAAATGAAATATAATGAATTGTTCATACGGCAGTTTAAAAATAAATGATCACGTCACCGTCATCTGGTTCTATATACAAATACGTACATGTATGTATTATATATTGTGCATGTACAATAGACAACTAATTGATTTTTGCTAGAATTTCTATAGTCCATACCCAAATTAATGCCTCTGATTTATATGCCACATAAATGATTATCCAACGTTTTTATAGTTGTTCAATTTACGTATGACAGAAATACATACATTAATTGCTTGTCGTTTTTATTGAATAGAACTTGTATAGATTAGAGTTGGGGGCACAGAACAATTAATTTGTTTGCACACATAGTCAATACATACTGTACTTGCTTATTGATGCAATTGGTGTAAGGAGGGGCATTGGGGGCTGAGGTTCAACTTGGGGATCAGCCGACCGTGCGCTTGCATTTAGCGATTTGTTTATGCAAATAACAAATAACAAATAGTTGTCTCGACCACAAAAACTTTTACATGTCTAAATATGCACTCGGCATTTAGACTTGACCAATTGTAGTGTTGGACGTTTATGGCTAGGATTAAATTCTGAATTGCTTATAATTATCCATTATTCAATATCGTATTTACATTTAGTTTTGATGTAATATAATTTCTATTTTAAAGATTTCAAAACATTTTCAAATTTTCTAGCTAATAGAAGTTTATCAAATTGTCCAGCTTTTGCAATTAGAAAATAGCCAAGTGTAGTTATAAAATATCCAAAATAACAACACTGATGCGTAGGTGTGGTTGGTGTCTGTCCAATATAAATATTTACTTATGTACACAGTGTGTACACTTTGATACATGTCTGTTAATTTTTGCTTGTCGATTTGTGTATGTACATTCATATTTATCTGTGATGCTGTGTTGCGACTGATGCTGATGATAAATAATAATATAATTCCTAGATGATATCATGCAAATTTTTAGCGTTTCGTAAGCTGCCTTCTGTTTCGATGACACTTGTGATCGTTGCAATTGGCTATCGATTAGCATTTGTTCTTCATTGTTGTTGCTTTTATTTGTATTATTTTCCTTTTTTTTTTTTTAGTTTCGTGCAAAGTCGCAACTGAGAGACGCGACGCTGCGTCGACACTTGATACGTGAATTGTTGTTGCTTTTGTTTTTGATTATTTTCTTTTGTTCAATTTTTGAGCGCAGAGCTTTTTCAATAACAAAACACACGAAAAATATGCATGACATCATCATCATCAGTGAGAGGGAGAGAGAGAGACGATTTTGAGCGTTTGCCGTCGTCGCATGATTGTGCGTACATGTGTGTGGGGAGAGTCGATTCTATGTATGTATGTATGTATGCGTGTGTGTGTGTGTGTTTGGCTAGCCATCAGCAAAGTTAGCGCCAACGACGCGACGTCTGTTCCGGCAGGTGCTTTGACTTCCTCTACTTAAACCTCTCTCTCTCTCTCGCAGTCAATAGCCAGAAGTTGAAATTAACGGTTTCTACGATTAGTCACACACATAGTACATGGCAAGTGTGTGGGAGTATGTGTGATTGTTGTTCTTGTTGGTTGCATTTAACAGTTGCACGTTGGCGGTAGCAAGGTCGCCTGCAAGTTGCGGATTCTTAGCTACGTTTACAGTTGATTGCCAGGCAACGAACGGCACGCTTATCAGCAGACACATAAATATATATATCTATGCATGTACATATGTATCTATGTATGTGTGTGTTTAATAGCTCTCTCTCTCCTCGGTTCATTGGTCTGCGTTTCTTAATTTGATTCTTTCTTGTTGTTGTTTCTTTTTATAAAGGTAAACTTTGTGTTGTATAAGTACATACAGTTGGTCAAGAAATTGTTTGGACAAAAAATTTAAATTCACATAATTTGTTTCTTATTTCTAAAAATAAATAAAACCAATTTAAAACAAAAATATTAAAATGAGTAATTCTTTGTCAAAGCAATTACTTGACCTACTGTGTGTCTGTATGAATGTGTGTATTCTACCCTTTGTACTGCAAATTATATAAAAAAAAAAAAACAAAAAATTGAAATACGTATTTTTATGTACAGTACAATAATGAATTAAAAGCTTTATATTACATTCTCTCTCTTCTTTCTCTCTATTTTCTTCCTCTACAACCTTTACATGCCGCTTTGGAATATATTAAACAACTGCAATTAAAATACATACATAATCAAAAAATAATAATAAAATGAAAATATCTCTATTGAATTATAATTCTTTCCTATCGAAAAGCTCTACTAAAAAAACAACAACTACAACCAGGTATTCCGTAATATGCCACACACAGCGTTCTCAACTAATTTGATTTGTTTATACATACACTTTGTATATTTCTTTAGTGATTTCTCATTTTTGTAAACATATTAACACAAGCAATTTATTTTTATTTACTACAACACTTTCGACACATTTTCAACGGTTGTTAATAACAATATATATATAAAAAAAAGCAAGTGTACACACTTATTTACATTATGTACCTGCACGTTTATGTGTACACACTGGTGTTTTGTTGATTGACAGATTTGTGTGTATTGTCACTGAAAAGTTTAACAAATTAATATTTAAAACTTGAAAGCACACAGTACACAAATACATATGTATAAATATATATGAGTATAGTCTTCATATACGAATTCTTTCGTTCAAATACAAATGTATATACTACAATTAGATCATATAAATATTCGCATTGTATATATGTACAACATTTGCCAGGTGTATTAGCTTTTTGTTCTATGAAATTTTTGAGCAATAGTTCAATAAACTCGACAATATTTTCAAGAGTTTTCTGCTACACAATTTATTTTAAGTATTGTATTATGTGGGCTCCTAGGGGGCCTAGAGAACATAAACTTTAAACTGTATAATCAAAAGAACAATTGATATCAAATTTCAACAAGTAAGCCAAGCTGAGAGATGAGATATGAAAATAACATATTTCTTAACTTAATTAAAATGCCTCCGTTGTCAAGAGTATAAAAAATAAAATGCTCTGTATTTGTGTTCTGTATATTTTTTGGCAGCTCTGCCAAATACTTGTGCCCATTGTGTCTGAAAAAGAAATAAATTTGAGTTACAGCAAAGATACATTTGTGTCTGTATCTATAATAGATGCTATGCTTACTTAAGATAGAATACATATGTATGTATGAGCTCCCCTCGTGTTTTTGGAGCAACAGCTGCCAACAGACTTAAAAATAAACGACGCTCCAGAGCCGGAAATCCGAGTCTATTTATAGTTAGAATCTCTTTGCATCTTTTGCAGACTCGGCTTCAGTTTTGAGTTTACATTTTTAGTTGCATTTGAAACGAGTTTGGCAGCGGATTCATTCCAAATCGTTCTTTCTATCTTTTCTTTTCGTCATGGAGGCTTTTACACGCACTTTTAACAAGACTTTTCGCACAACAACCACAACGACAACATCCAGAAGGTGTACACGAATCTGTCTAGAAATTGTATTTTTTTTTATGTTTTTTTAACTTTGACTAACTTTATTTTTGAAATCGTTATTAATTGCAGCTCAACGACAAACTCGGCGCTGCCATCGCGAGTACCAAAGCAACAGAATTATGTGTCGGACATTAGCTCGCCCTTGATACAGGTAAGGAACAGATACTTAATATATACATACATACTTATACCAGAGACCGTAACTGTTGATAAGTTTGAAAGCGAAACAAATATTTTTCAAAATCTATCTAAAAATTACGGAATAACACTTTTTTTTAAACTAAATAAAACTATTTTAGTTTATTATAATTTTACTTTAAAATACAAGTTCCAAAATAAAAGTTATCTATAGTTTGTAAATGGAATTTAAGGAATATCACCTATTTTAAAAATTAGGAATAACTCTTATTCCGTAACTTTTATTTAATATCAAAAACAAGTGTTATTTAAAAGTGTTATAATAAAAAAATTACAAAATAATGACTTTTTTATTATAAAAGTTATGAATAAAAGTTTTTGTGGAGTTCAATAATAGAAATAAAAATTAACTTTGGGGGAGTTCAGTTTGGCTTCATAACTGATATTTTCGGTCTCTGCTCTATAATGTATATTGTATGAACTTAAAATTAATTATGTTTTTCTTAATTTTAAACAGGATGAAGGTGATAACAAAGTGCTGAAGCTGCGCTTCGATGTCAGCCAATATGCCCCCGAGGAGATTGTTGTGAAAACCGTCGATCAGAAGCTGCTGGTAAGATCCCATCAATCAGATATGTATATTCTATACTCGGATAATCTAATAAATATTATTTTTTTTTTTAATTTCTAGGTGCACGCCAAGCACGAAGAGAAGTCAGACACAAAGAGCGTTTACAGGGAATATAATCGCGAATTTCTGCTGCCCAAGGGTGTCAATCCCGAGTCCATACGCTCGTCCCTCAGCAAGGATGGTGTCCTGACCGTGGATGCACCATTGCCAGCTCTCACTGCCGGCGAAACTCTGATTCCCATTGCGCACAAGTAAATCAATCACATCTGTAACGACAGCGACAGCGGCAACAGCAGCACCATCAGCTCCTGGAGAATCCGTCACACATCCCGCAATCCCCTCCGCCGAGGCCAGCAACACATCCTGCTAAATCCAAGCACCTACTAAAATCACAGCAGCATCCACAAACAGATGAAACAGTTTTATACAGTTTTCAATTGGCCGCCTATCAATCAAATCAATCAATCAATTCCCATTGATTGATGACTTACAATTCTTTTGGTTTTCTTTTTTGCAATTAAAAAGCTTAAATATAATACTGACTTACTACTCATACTTAACTGTAATAACTTAAGTGTAATGCAAATTATTATTAAATTTGATTAATTTAATTCATATTTATAATTCTCGCTATTAAATGTTATTATTTTCTTTGTCGTAGTTGTCACGTTGCAATCGTTTTTTCTTCTTCCTATAAACAATTATACGAATTGTATTTTAGGATTTATCAGATATGAACATGGTATATATTATGAGTGACGTTTGCTCTCGATGTAGAGGCTCTATTATGTGGTCTTGCTCCAAAAAGTTGGAATAGCTTTTGTCTATTGACTTTATTCAGAGATCTCTTATTTTCTAAAGAGTCTATCTCTTGGCAGCTATTCCGAGCTTAGGACTCTATTTAGAGTGAGAGATTTCTGTATTCTCGTGTATAATTCTTGATGAAGTCCGCATTTCATTTAATATTCCATCTTAAGACTTGTAAGACTCCATTATTAATGAGAGATCACCACAGCCTCCGCCTCTCTCTTTCCCACGCAAAGTGGTGGGAATATATACATATGTATGTATGCATGTGCTGAAGCAAAAATATTGGATATCTTGTTGTTATGTCAGTTGAGCTAGCTATCTCGCTCTAATGTTGCTGTTGCTTCTAATACATACACCTAGGGTATGTACGTCATTTTTGAGCAAATATATTTTTGTGGAATGATTTTATTTTTAAGCTAGCTAGCAATAGAAAATGCAAGAGGAGCCAAAGTCAAAGCATGACAAAATCGATATGGAGGCGGATGAAGATGCAATGCGTATACCAACATCGATATTAATTCAGGATCCGCGTTATCGCATCAAGCCCATGCAACAGGTTATATCGGCATTGTTTGGCGGTCTCATCACCACATTCGTTGGTGAGTTTCATTGAAATTCAAATTCACCATCAGATAGCTACAGTTGACAGCGGCTTGAAATAATTTGCATCCATCATCCGTCCAGTGACACCGCTGGAGGTTGTCAAGACACGTGTCCAGACGCAGGCTCAGAATGCGTCCAAGAAGCGTATGGTTGTGTCCAAATTATGCTATGTCTTTCACAACGGTCTCATGGCGCATGTTTGTAAACCAAATGCCGCTGATTGTGTCCCGAAACTTGGAGCTGAAGCATCCAACTTGCGTCCACTGCGTGGTGCAATGGTAAGTTTTCTTCATTGGTAAGAACTTGCCTTTGTCCATGGTGAAATACTTTAAGGCGCTCTCTTTCCATGGTCAAATAATATGGTGGTGAATTCGCTTCACCTCGTTGTTATTTTTTTCTCACCACTCCACTGTCCTACTGAGCAAAATCAGACCCATAAAAGAGTGACCGTGGTGAGTGACCACCTCAAAATTATTTCACCATGGTTCATTTGGCATCGATGTTTCCACATAAAATGTACATCCCTAATTGAGCGTATTCTACTCACAGGATGCCTTTGTTAAGATAATCTGCGCTAACGGTGTCTCTGGCCTCTGGTCGGGATTAAGTCCAACGCTCGTCTCGGCTCTGCCATCGACAATCATCTATTTTCTGACCTACGAGTATTTGAAGCAATCGTTTTCCAATCTGTATAAAATTTGGGAGTCACAGGATCAGAAGTTGCCTTCCAATGTCAATGTCACAATCGGTGGCAATAAATTGGTGACAACAAATCAAGTTCCATATACAGCGCCATCTATAGTCCCGATGGCATCGGGCATCTGTGCACGCACTGTGGTTGTTACCGCCATCACGCCACTGGAAATGGTGCGCATTAAGATGCAGTCCGGTTACATGACGTACAACGAATTGTGGATCGTTATCCGTTCGCTAATTAAGTCTCATGGCATTCTGGGACTCTGGCGCGGTTGGCCGCCCACTGTGATGCGCGATGCACCATTTTCGGGTACATATTGGGCAGCCTATGAGTCCATGAAACGTGTCTGCAATGTCACGGAGCCGACATTCTGGTTTAGCTTTTTCACAGGAGCAGCAGCCGGCGCGGTGAGTTTTTGTTTGCCGCTCGGGGTGTCGATAACATTAATTATATATCGATATGTCGATAGAAATAATGGGCGATATCTGTCTTGACGATAATATCAAGATCAGTGTTATTGTGCGATATAAATTGATATTATCGATATATGTATATATATTTATTTCATATCGAAATATCGATATTTATATTTTTAAAATATCAGCACTACTAATTGCCAATAAACATTTGCATAATTCAAATATTTCGCCTACCAATTACAGTTGGCCACATTGGTGACAATGCCATTCGATTTGGTAACGACACACACACAAATTGAGCTTGGACAGGATGTGCTTTACTCGGATTCATCTGGTCATGGCAAAGGCGGCACCGGCACCAACGCGACCGCCGCCGCCGCCTCCTCCTCAGCTTCAGCCTCTGCAACTAGTTTAGGCAAACAGTCGTCGGTGATTTCCCGCATAAGCATGATTTATCGTCAGCAGGGCTTAAAGGGCCTTTACATTGGTGTCTTGCCACGAATGTTGCGCGTGGTGCCAGCCTGTGCCATTATGATATCGACATTTGAGTATAGCAAGTCCTTCTTTTTTCATCACAATCTCGATTTGCATGAAGCCTGTAAGTACCGTTGTATATTGTAGAAATTTATTGATGTATCGATTTCAATATTTGAATATCGATGTTGCATCGCATTTATAAGCGATGGGCCACAATGTAACCGATAGGTTTAAAGGGCCAACAGCTGTTATCACAACAGCTGATCAACTATCGATAAGCAAAATACAAACATACGAATGTGAAAAACTATTTTATTTAACTGGGACTTCAACCGTCGTCCTCGTCTTCTTGATCTTTCATTTTTATATTAATGACAATATTAACGCAATAACGCGCACAAATCCATACACGTGGAACACAAACATACACATACATTAGCTTACCGACGAGTTCAGTGAGGCGCCAAATATGCCGGAGACAAAGTCAAAACCAATAACGAATCCAAGTGCAACAACAAGACCAGAAGCTAATTATGGATTGGCACAGTCCAAATATACAATGACAGATCCCAGATTTCGCATCCGACCCATGCAGCAAGTTGTGTCCGCATGCACTGGAGCTATGATAACCGCCTGCTTTAGTAAGTGATGAAATATTGTTGTTTACCTATGTACATGTGCACATACATGCATACATATGTATGTCTGTTTGCATGTGTGCAGAGATACCGGTACATACATATATATTTATTATTGAATTTCATCACAGTGACACCCTTGGACGTGATCAAGACTCGCCTGCAGGCGCAACAGTCGGCATTGTTATCCAACAAGTGTTTCCTTTACTGCAATGGCCTTATGGATCACATATGTCCTTGCGGCCCAAATACTCCAACGCCGACGGCCTCTTCCCACCATGCATTTAACAAGCTCGCTCCAGCATCGTCCTCCCACTTTACGGGCACAATTGTGAGTATAAAGCAACCTTGTCACATTTGGTGCATTTGTACCCAAAACTGGTACTTTTTTATTTGTGGGTACAATTGTGAGTTTGACAACCCTGACACATTTGGTCCATTTGTACCCAAAACCGGTACATTTTTATTTGTGGGTACAATTGACCCTTGTCAGATTTGTTACATTTGTACCAAAAACTGGTAAATTTTTTATCTGTTAGTACATCTGATCAGTTTTTCCTTCTGGTTTACTTAATATTTGAATTAATATTTCTTGTTTTGCAGGATGCATTCATAAAAATCAGCCGTTCCGAGGGCATTGGCTCGCTCTGGTCGGGTCTGAGTCCAACGCTGATTTCGGCGCTGCCCTCGACGATCATCTATTTTGTGGCGTACGAACAGTTGAAGGCACGATTCATTGACCTGCACTACAAGTACCTGGCGCCAGTTGAGAGATCCCCGTATAGTCGGGACATTCCCATGCTGGTGCCGATGTTGGCGGGCGTGACAGCTCGCATCATGGCCGTAACGTTTGTTAGCCCCATTGAGCTGATACGCACCAAGATGCAGTCGCAGAAGATGACGAACGCCGAGATGTTCAGCTCGGTGCGTCAAGTGGTGCAATCGCAGGGTATATTGGGCCTGTGGCGTGGCTTGCCACCGACCATATTGCGGGATGTGCCATTCTCGGGAATTTACTGGACCTGCTACGAGTACCTTAAAAGCAGTTTTAATGTCGTCGAGCCAACGTTTGGCTTCAGCTTTGTTGCGGGCGCAATTTCGGGCTCTGTAAGTTGTCTAATCTTCAATCTTAGTTGGCAAAGTATAACTAATCTGTATATTTTAGGTTGCTGCAACAATAACAACACCATTCGATGTCATTAAGACTCATGAGCAAATCGAGTTTGGTGAGAAATTCATATTTGCAGGTAGGCATGTTGCTATCCAGCTAAATAGTTGCTCCTCCACTGACACAAATTCGGTTTGCATTACGCCAGATAATCCGCCAAAGAGTGTCAATCCGCCCACCAAATCAATTTCCGACCGTTTGTCAAGCATTTATCGCTTGAATGGAATCCGTGGCATATTCTCAGGACTTGGACCGCGACTGTTCAAGGTGGCGCCGGCATGTGCAATCATGATTTCAACTTTCGAATACAGCAAGGCCTTCTTTTATCATTACAATGTGGACCAGCACAATCAATTGATGCTGGCCAGCAGCAGCAACAATGCGGTCCAACCATATAACACAAGTGCGAAGACAAACTGAAACTGAATGTAGTACGAGTTACAAGTTAGTTTAGATGCAGCTTTTTCAAAAACAAAAAAACAGCCAACAGCCTGTACATATGTAAATTAATACCAAAGTTAAGTCAAAATTACTGGGTTGCAATAATTTGCGTAGTTTTCCTTTTGAGCTTCAAAGCATTTGTAAAATTCATTGAGTGAAATAAAATTACTGTTTTTTTTTTTTTTAAATTATGTGTTTTTGGCGGGCCGTGCGATAAATACAATTTTCATCGAAACATCGATAGGCAAAACATCGCGTGCACATCAGACAGCCTCATCGATAAGCGACCATATGTTAACTAGGGCTATCGATATCGTAAAGAACACGTGCCATCGAATTGTGTTTTGTTTAGTTACCATTTTAGTTATTTTACCAAATAAAATGGGGCAACCAAAAGCAACAACAGCAACTGCAACTGATGCCAAGGAAGAGCCTGCAACACAACTGAAGCCGAAAGTGGCCAAGAAGGTGGCTAAACCGGAGGCGAGTATACCGCGCGGTCAGCCCAAATCCAATCGACCATGGAAGACGCCCAAGCAAAAGTAAGTCTGCTCGACTACGTGACACCCTGACCCTGCTGATGTTATCCGTTTTGCAGATTCAGTAAAATAAAAAAGACAGTGAATCGCCTGACATTTGAGAAAAAAGAAGCGCTGCGCAATGAAATGCGTTACATCAAAGAAAAGTCCAAGGAGATTAAGGATCAGCGCAAGGAAGCCGCCGTCCAGCATCATCAGCGTCGGGTCGAGAACGCCGAGCGTCGTCTGGCAAACGAGCGTCGTTCCGAGGTCGTTCAAGTGATTAAGAATCCCGCTAAGCTGAAGCGCATGAAGAAGAAGCAGATGCGCATGATCGAGAAACGTGATCTTAGCCAAGTTAAAGTGGTCTAAAATATGTGTATACATTTATTTAGGATACATTTACTGACATTTCTTTTCCTTTTTTTTTATTTCGTTTCCCCGCTAAATAAATCTAGTTTTGTAATGTATTTGGTTTTTTTTTTAGAGGTGGCCCAATTAAGGGGGGCAACCAGTTTAGGAGGCCGAAATTCGAGTGATTTTTTTGTGGTTTTATTCTTAACTGAGAAAGAATCATTCGAATTCGTTTAAACTTGGAGTATAGAGTTTGTTCCTATTTTGAGCTACACATAAATTGCTTTTTTTTAAAGGTGGCTCAATTAAGGGGGAACACAGTTTTGGAGGCCGTAATTCGAGTGATTTTTTAACTGAGAAAGAATAATCAGAATTCGTTTAAACTTGGAGGATAGTTTATTCCTATTTTGAACTACACATTACAATTTTTTTAAAGCCATTTCCGTGAATGGTGTCCATTGACGATCGAAATCAAGGTTCACTGCTTGCGGGACACTTGGAGGATTACAACTTTTTTTTTTCACCTTTTACTTATAACTTATTGACATTTTTGATTTTGTTTTTTTTAGTCTGTCGATCCTTTAATGCGAGGTGCAAAAATACATAATACATACAAGATAGTGGCAAGTGTCACACGTAATGTATTTATGTATGTTTGAAATAATGGAATATTTTGTTGTCAATGCGGATTGATTAAGTAGATCAAGAATTAAATACGTTGTGTGTGTTTATGCTAAGTATACCGATTGAGTCCAATCCTACGACATTCACTTGAAATATTTACGATTTTAGCCGCCAAAACCGTAGAGAGTTTTTCCCTGACGCTTCAAGGCGTACACCACGTCCATGGCAGTGACGGTCTTGCGCTTGGCGTGCTCCGTGTAAGTAACGGCATCACGAATTACGTTCTCCAAGAATAGCTTTAGCACGCCGCGGGTCTCCTCGTAGATCAAACCGGAAATACGCTTCACGCCACCCCGACGAGCCAGACGGCGAATGTCCGGCTTGGTAATACCCTGGATATTATCTCGCAACACCTTACGATGGCGCTTGGCACCTCCTTTGCCCAATCCTTTGCCTCCCTTGCCGCGACCAGTCATCTTAAGATCGTTTTTAGTTTTAAGCTCTTTAAGAATTTTTCAGAAATATGATGTTTTGATCACAGTTTTTTTTATCGTTTGTTAGAGTAACAAATTTTGTAAGAATATGAAACTCATTTTAGTCAAAAAATTTGAATATGGAATTTTTCGAAGGTGTTTGAACAAAATGTCATGTTTTTTTATGGTAATTTTCTAATCGCTGCATCAACTATTAAAAAAAAAAATTGTATCAAATAGAGGGCATTTTATGATGAATTCAACTTTTTTTTAAATTGAATTTTGAAATTTTAATGTAAAGTTCATGAAAAGCCAAAAACAACCATGCAAAAAACAAAAGAAACATGAAAATAGTGCATTTTACATAATAATTTCAAAATTTCATCTTCGGAACCAATTTGAATTTCGTGCTGAAACTTAAGCTACATTTTCTTGAATAGTTGTACTATACATTTATGCAATATAAAAATATATCGATTTTTTGAACCATCTCAACTGGTTGCCCCCCCCCTTAAAATAAGATATAGTACAAATTGACTCTCATCATGCACATCTTCATCGTCGGTTTTATTGGATGGTCTAAAATTGTATAAACTACATGCTAGGCGTCTTGGAGTTGAGTTCCAGTTAGTACTGATAGCCATCTGGCTGATAGGGCCGTGCAAATGGCGCCGGGGCGAAAGGCACGGGTGGCGGACGCCAATTCGTTGGTGGTGGACGCGGCGGTGGCGCGGGCATCCCGGGTGGTGCCCATGCATTCGGTGGCTGGAGCATGCGAGGTGGCGGCGGTATGCCCATGGCCGGCGGCAGTGGCGGTTGTCCACCGCCCATTGGTGGCAACGGTGGCGGTGGTATTGTTGCTGGGAATGGCGCTGGCTGTGGCACTGGCGGCGGTGGTGCAATCATGCTCATATTTGTTGAGGAAACGGGCACCACGGGCGGCGGTGGTGCCATCATTGGTGGCGGCATCATTTGGCCAGGCATACCACCCATCATATTCTGTACAGGCGCATCGGCGAACAATTGATGTGGACGATCCGCATGCGCCGATGGATTCTGGGCGGCCAACAAACGTTCCGCCGCCGAACCGTGCCGCTCGCCCTTGTGATCCTTCTTGAAGGCATACGACACGGATATGGGGCGATTACAAAGATATTGGCCATTCATGGCATCCATGGCAGCATCGCTAGCCTCGAAGCTGGCAAAGTTGATAAATGCAAAGCCCTTCGATTTGCCCGTTTCCGGGTCACGCATTATCTTTGGCGTCTGCAGGATGACGCCAAAGGCGGAGAACGTATCGTACAATAGTTTCTCATCGACCTCGACGTCGAGATTGCCAATGAATATGTTGGCGCCCACATCCAGGTTCTTTTGATGCGCCGATGCCTTATTGACCCGTATGGGTTTGCCATATAGCTTAATCATGTTCATTATTTTGATCGCATAATCGGCGTCCTCCTCGCTGAGAAACTCCACAAAGCCATAGCCCTGATGCATCTGTGTCACTCGATCCTTCGGCATGTGCACATTGACTGCAAGAGAGATGAGCATGAACTCATTAAGTTGTGAACAAGGGCCATCATTATTCGGAGCTTACCAACTGGTCCCGCCTGCACGAACAGCTCCCAGAGCAATGTTTCCGATACCTTGTCGTCCAGTCCGCCGGCGTAAATCGTGGCGTCTGTTAATGTTAGTGAAATTGCATCAAGTTCATTCGTAATTGTTGCATTCAGTAATTACATACCTTGATTACGTTCAGCAATAGGACCTGCGGCCATTTTGCTCGTCGAATATTCGCCGAATTTACGCAGAAATTACAAAATTACAAATCTATCAGTCAAAACCAAAAATCGTACACGGCGTTTTAGTTGTCAATTTTGACCAGGGATCCAGGGCTGCAGGGCTGCAAATTATATCGATAGATACTTTGAAATATTAGTGGTATTCTGGAAAGCGTTTTAGATTTGGTTTAGATTATTTTTAACCAAATCTAAATCAGTTGACGGAACGACCCTTTTTGCACACTGATTAGTTTTAGATTTCGTGAACAGCTGACAGCCTGGGCGAAAAGCTGATTGACAACTAAAAAGTATAAAAAAAGGGCGTAATTGTACAAAATGTCGAAAGAAAGTCAGAAAAGGAAATTTATAAACGTATTAAACGAAAGTTTGCTCATCGAATATGTTTTTATTGAATATTCGCAGATTTTCAATGTAAACAAACACCAAATGTCACACAGCTGTCACAGTTTCATTTGAAACCAAATCGAAATCAAAACGAAATCAGCCTCAGAGCTGATTTCACGAAATCAATTAGTAAGACCACATTTCTCTGATTTGCTCTGGGCACACTGAAAATTTTGTATGGAGCAGTTGTGAACAGCTGACTGCTAAATCTAAACCAAATCTAAAACGCTTTCCGGAGTACCATTATTAACATGCAATTATCATTTTTAATAATTGCTAACAAATATATAAACAGTTTCTTACATCTTGCTACAATTGCTATTTTTTATTTTGCATATTTGTTTTTGGTCGATATCATTCCATACTCTGCTCATTATATTTTTGGGGTTTTCTGCGCCGATAACTGCTATGGGCCCAATTTTATGTCTTTAATTCTAATAATAATTCAACAAAGTAAAACTTCAATTAATCAAAAAAATAATAAATTATCTAAAATAATGAAGTTCATTTTTAGGAATGTTTCGTGCACGTCACCCTCTGCGTGGGAAAGTTGGTATATTAATTCTACATAAGATTTAAAAAACCGACAAAAATTTAACAAAAATTCGGGTGAAATTTTAAAGTTCTAGCTTCAAAATTAAGCAAAATACAAAAACAAAAACTCATAAATTGGAAATTGAGTATTTCTGTGGTCTCCACCGTGTTTTGGGAGCCAAGGCTGCCACCTTCTGTTGCCCAAGTTGAGCAAAAGCTGCCACACCATTTAAAGTCGATAAACGTCCATCACTATTTTGTAGGGCTGTATATATTTTTAAAAATAATCAAAATATTTAATTTCTCGATATGAATAAAATATCATTTTTCTTGATATTTTTGACATACAAAATATCGATAATATCGATGATATAAATATCTGGGCGCGATCCACCCTAAATTAGTCATGCTACCACTAATGTTTACTGTTTAAATGCAATATTGGCACCTAGATGTATTGTCGATTATTATATCGGAATAAATTTTTGCCTCTTCGTTTTGTGAAGAAAAAGTGGCGGCAAAAGATAAAAAAGCTGGTAAAAACTTAACGCACGATAATATCGCACAATTATATCGATATCAAAATTTTCGTTTTAAAAAAATATCTCTTAAAAATATATCATCGCCAAAAAATATCTATCGATATATCGATATTTCAATATTATATCAACAACCCTACTATTTTGGCCTACATTTTTATTAGAGTTGGGCTTTTTAGTTCAATTGGCTGACCAAGTTCAATCGTTCATTTTTCAGTCGTGAACTAAATCAGTCATTTTGTTCAGTTGAAACACTCGATGTTTCTTGTGACGCTGCCATTTGGATTTGGATAGCCACCTTGTTTCTGGCAGCACTGCCAACATTTAACATTTCAGTATTAGATTTAACAGCACCTCCGTATGTTCTGTTAAATGTATGTTCGTTAGTCCGTTTTCTCGCTCTTTTTTTCTTTGTTTTGTTTTCTTTCTAGCTCGCACAAACTCGATAAAAATTTTCTCTAGAATTTTCAAAAATCAATTTAAAATATTTTAAAAACAAAATTCAAAAAAGCAACAAAATCCAAAATTAACTAAAATAATTAACTTTATTTTGAAATTGGCTTGGTGCAATTTGGCCTACGCGTTGCGAAGTTACGTAAACAGTTTTGAAAAAAATCTTAAAAATTCGAGAAAATTCCAACAAAAATTCTGGTAAAATTTTCGAAATTCTAGCTTCAAAATTACGAATGCGCCACTTTTAGATCGCTCGCTCCTTCAAAAGATCTCAAATTTTGAGATCATTTTAAAAGGCACGAATTGAGTTTTAATGGCCGCCGCCTACATGTGTGTGTGTGCTGGACGAAAACGAGAAACGAAAACAAAGAGAGAGAACAAGAAGGAAAAGGAATTTCTGCCAGTCTTGAAACAAATCTCGTTGATGCAACATGTTCAAGTACCGTTCAAATTGTACCGCTTTGCAAAACAAACGTGTGTTTTTTTTTATTGCTAAAAATAACAAACAAAATTTGCTTAAATATTCTTAAATATTGGTAACAGTCTAGAAGCAGTAGCCAGTCTCAAAAAAAAAAAAAAAAAAAACAGAAGGAAGGCGATTTATGATGAATTTAGGTAAAAATAATTTTAGGGGGTCTCCAGTAGTTTTTTTTTTTAATTTTAATACAAAAATGAACATATTATTGAAAACATTCACAAAACAACGATGCAAAAGCTCATTTTGCATTGAAAATTTCCCAATTTCAAAATTCAATAAAAAAAAACTAGTGGAGACCCCCTAAAAATTTTTTCACCTAAATTCATCATAAATCGCCCTCTTTCTATGTGTGTGTTTCTTTTTTTTTTGGAGACTGGCTACTGCTTCTAGACCTTTACCTAAATATTAAATAATCTCTTGCTGCAATTCAGTTTGTGCTGGAATAATTTCAAATCGATTAACTCGAATGTGCGCTATATTTGGCTTGAATGATATGATTTCCACATAGTTAAAAGCTTACAAATATATGAATTTGAAATTGTATTTCTCTAAGAAATCTAAAATTTGTTTAAAGAAATTTACTGACCAACTGCGAAATGAACGATTTAGTTCATGATTGACTGAATAAGTTCATTCGTTCATCTTAATGACCCGTTCATTTGAACTTTTTCAGAACGAAACGACACAACTCTAATTTTTATGTAATGTCACTCACTTTGTTGTCGTTTTACAAAGAAAAAATCGTGCTAGTAACCAAACCAAAGAACCAAGAATATTACTTTGTGCGCTGTGATGTGATATCCAATTAGAAACAAATAATGAATTGTCATCAAATATTGAGCGGTGCCTGCAATGCAGGTGACCGGTGCTTCGCAATTGGCTCCGTGGAAGGCATACCTTTTACAGTAAGAATAAATACGAGTGATTACGATTACTCTACTCTATCTACTCTCTATAGCCAAGTTTTTTCTTCCATTTTTTTTTTGGTGTTTTGGTATACGTTTTCGTTTTTATCACGCATCTATCATATTGTACGAACACATACACATACAATTACAAATGCGACCGTCATACATGCCTTTCTGTATATAATGCATGGTACATACTACGTTATATATACTACGTTAGGTACTTAAGGGTACAACTAGTGTGTACACATTTTCCAACACGGTTATCATTTTGTTGTTGTTGTATTGTTGCAAATTCCAATTGGAATATCTAATTCCGATCAGCAGCAGCCAGCCATTGTGTGATTTTTAATGTTTTTATTTACATATTTGTACTTGTATATTTATACATGCGTGTGTGTGTGAGCACATATAAATAAATGTGATGCTTGGCTGTCACTGTCGCTGTCTGTCTGTCCGCCCATCTGTCTGTCTAACTGTCGCTGTGTGGTCAATTAAATCAAAAGCAAAAGGCGAATGATGAGTTTTGAGAATTTATTTGTATTTGTAGTATTTTATTTTATTTTATTTTTCTTTCGTGTTTCGTGTTCAATTCGATATCAATAACAATGAGCAAATTCGATAACTACGTGTAAGGGCAAAGCTGATGCTTAAACAATTTCCATACTCGTCGATTTCTAAATTAACGCTTTAAAATGTGTTTTGTGGGCTATTAATTACATTTAAAGGTCAAGTGCCTGGTTGTAAACAAGCTTCTCACGTTTTGCCTTTACGCACTCGCACACTCACGCGCACACGCGTGCACACACACACGCGTGCACACACACACCTATGCATGACGATATACATGTATGTACATGTACATACATATAACATTCGATTGGTCAAATGGCCTTTGATGCCCTAAATTCGATAAATATACATGCACACATGCACAAATCTTATGTACATAAGGTAAGGTGCATATATGTGTGTAGATTATGTATTGCCTGCAGCCTGCAAAAATCCTAACAGGCCAAAAGAGACAAACTTTTTATCGGCAGAGACGAACAAACGTCAATAACAAATAAATTATACACGGGCCATAAAATGCTGCAAAATTGTCGTGAGCACGCATTTATAATATGTGTGTGTGTGTGTGGGCTGGCTGGAGGAGGGGCAGAAGGCGGCACTGGAGTCGTTTATTTTTATGATCACATACATCCATATACACTCAGCCCAAAAATTATTCGTACACCCCAAATGGTGAAGTACATTTAAATAGTAAAAATTAACTTATAACAAAAAAAAAAACATTTTTTGTTCAAAATGATTAAAAAGTATTTTTACTAAATATTTTAGTAATAATTTTTGTGCGGTTTTCCCCGCTCATTTTTTTTGGGGGGTTAAAAAATGATTTTTTTTGTGCGTTCCATTTTAAAATAAAAAAAAGAAAAAATTTTAGTTTACAATTAAAAGCCTGACTTACAAAAGCCGTAAAAGGAAGTGTACGAATAAATGTTGATTTCAGTGTATGCACATATATGTACATTCATTATAAATATTAATTACTAACAGTCAACACCCCCACCCACTCGCATTATGTGTGTGTGTGTGTGTGTGTTTGTATTGATATTTGTTTACCGCTATAGCGCCTGACGTCTGTTTTCCT
The DNA here is from genome assembly GCA_037043435.1 of Drosophila suboccidentalis. Lineage (NCBI taxonomy): Eukaryota > Metazoa > Arthropoda > Insecta > Diptera > Drosophilidae > Drosophila > Drosophila suboccidentalis. Next base: position 978,847 of record JBAMBK010002558.1, on the reverse strand, counting down.
CTTATGTGTGTCTGTATGTAATTTGCCAAAGTCACAAGCATAATTAACTGTTCTGCTTAGAAAACTTCAAATACAAAAGTGCTAAACAGCTTGTACCAGTAACCAGACCACACCCCCACCCCCACCCCCGCCTCTACCCAGCCAACCTTTGGCGAAAAGTTTTATTTAAAAATCCAACAGCTGCCCTTAGTTTAATACTTACAGTAAGTCAAGGAATTGTTTTGACATACAGTATGTCAAGTAACCTTTTTGACAAAATAAAATAAAAGTAAATGTTTATTACTTTTAAAGTTAAAACAAATAAATAAATAAACTGTCAAAGCAGTTACTTGCCTAACTGTGTTTGTTTATTTTGTTTTTAAAGATAGTTAACACTAATGAATCGCACTATTTATTTATATTTTATAAATATTATAAATCACATTTCACTTATTCCCAGTACCGTAAACAATTATAAATAATAGGAAAATAAATCCATGAAATGGAAATTTTTTTTTGCAAAATTAATTATGGAAATTTTTGACTTAGTATTAACAATTACTCAACTAGCTGTATGTATATACAGTAGATCAAAAAAAGGATTCACACCTTTAATTTAGTGTGCGAATCCTTTTATGATTCACTACATATGTACGCTGTGTGTCTATGTGTTTGTATGGGTGTTTGTGTGTGTGTGTGTGTGTGTGTATCTGCATTATATTCTGTAATGAGCTCGAGGCTCGCCTCTTGTGTTGACATTGCCACCCATTCATTTAACTAAATGCCAACATTTCAATTGTTGTATTAGCTTCTCTACTTGCTCTAGACTCTTGAGTATATTTGCATTTAATATTTATAAACACGTTGTGACATTTTTCTATCTGCCAGCAGCAACAGCAGCAAATAATAAAATTTGCCTATAGGCACAGGCGTAGTTGAACTTGAAAATAGACAAACACATACACACGCACACGTGCATATGTATGTATGTATGTACATAGACCAAGTGGCGCCATCTGGCAATGACGTAGCATTTAGAGTTTTGTCCGCAGCGATATCATCGTCACACTTGATGCGGACACGATAGTTCCCACGTCCTTTATCTAATGAAATTAATTATTTTTAAAAATTTATTTAAAAAGTTTTACTTACAAATTCAAAAAAATAACAAAATTCAAAATTTTTTAAAATAATGAAGTTCATTTTAAAATTGGTTTGGTGCATAAGACTCTTGGCGTGGTGAAGTTTAGTAAGAAATTCTAAAAAAAATTTTAAAAATTCGAAAAAAAAAATATAACATAGCTCCTGAGAAAGTTTTAAAGTTCTAGTTTCAATATTTATTTAAAAAAAAAATAGAGGGCCGTAATTATCAGGATTGTTTCTCCACCTTTAACCACCTTAACCAAAACCAAAGAACCAAGAATATTATTAATACTTTGTGCGCTGTGATGTGATTTCACTTTTCTCTTCCATATCATAACAAAAAAAAAAACCTTAATTTTTTTTTTTAGCTGAAACTAACCCAATTGGATCATACCCTAGTAGGATACCCTGTAGTCATAAGAAGCTGTGGGGTTTTTTTTAGGCTAATCTATTCGAATTATTTAGTCTCTATCTATTCTCTGTGGTCAGTGGCAAAATCAATAGATGCTGGAAGAAAAGTGGCGCATAAATTAATCATAATTCTCTTCGCCTTGCACGACTAACAACATACCCTGTGGACAGTGACAAAGTCTGTTGATAATTCTGTAAATTGTAAGATTTATTATGAAAATTTTATCCATTTTCTTATGACCAAAAACTTAAAACGAAACCATAACCTTAACCGTTAACCGGTATTAACCGATTGATATTGATAATCGTAACTGAAACCGTAACCGTAACCGAAATAAAACTTTTATTGTACTAAAACCTAAACCGAAATAACCGTTAGGAAACCGATTCATGCACATCGGTTAGTTTCGGTTCGGTTGTTATTAAGATGTAATCCTGGTTCTCAGAAGTAAATTTGATTTTGATTTTTAATGTGTATATTAATCTCAATAAAAAGATCTCAATTTTTGACATTTTTCAAAATTAGTTTTACATGCTTTTGTCATTTTAAATCATTTTTGTTGTGAACCGAAATCATACCGGTTTTTCGAAACCGATAACTGAAAACCGAAATGCGAACGTAACCGAAGCCGATATTCGTTTTGGATTGATACCCTGCTTATGACTTTACTTTCTTTATTTTATATTAAACTTTAGAATTATTTGTGTATATTCTATATAAATTCTCAAGTATAGAGAATCCCTCAATCCCTCAGTTCTATCTGTTATCTATGTATACTTTCACAACTTTATTATACCCCCGCTTTATTCAATTTACAAGGTATTAAAAATTATCGTAGAATTGGGCAAATTTCGCACGCATATTTCTCTCTATAGATAAGGTCGCTTTTGATAGGCAGCGATAGACCCAAGACATAAAACGAGATTGTATACATACTATATACGATTCTAACTTTCCCGTGTGATCCGGAATCAATTCAACAACAACAACATTTAAACTAAATTAGATTTCGCACGCTTGGAACTCGTTATAATTGACGCCTAAATTTAAGATTGCCTAATAAATGTGACTCAGATAAGATATGTACTATATGTCTTTGATTTCGTTGCTCTGTTTGCGTATCCTGAACATGTGCCAACAGTTTTGTGCTCCATGGTCACTTGACAATAATTGAAATACCTATTATTATAATCAGGCCTGTTCCCAATTACGAACGTTTTCAAAAAGTAAAAACGAAACGAAAACGAACGTTTTACTATTTGCTGTTCCGAACTCCGAACGAAATTAACTTGTTTTTACTTTTCGAACTCGGTTTCGAAAACGTTTCGATAGCAGTAAGTCATCGACCGTATCAGCTTTCATGAAGATAAAGAAATTGCTCAAATAACAACAAGCTAAGTTAATTTTTCAAAATGCCATCAGCTTTGGATATTGTTTGCTTGCAGGCCAAGCTGATTGACCTGTGAATGTGCATATTCATATTGACACGAAGCAGATGATCCAATTATGGAGAACCAGAGCTGTCATCAATTCAAAAATAAAAGCATTCAAGCTTCAATTTGTATCTTAAATACGATTAGATTTATTTAAAACTACTTTTGAAAATTAATTTAAAATATTTCAGGTTGAATATAGCATATAGGAGCTAAATTAGACTAATACTTTGTTGTCCAATTTAGTTATTCAATTGAAGCAACTCTAGCAGCTTTCGATTGCAAAGGTTGGTATCGATAACAAAAATTAAAGTGGAATTCAGAACAGCTCGGTTTAGTCATTGATGCTCGGTTTTGTTTTTCATGCAATATTTTATAGATGCTTATAAAAAAATTCTTTTAAAATATACTTCAACTATTTAAAGTTAAAGAAGTAATGTTAAATGTTTCTAAAAATGTTCAACATTATTATGATTATCAGTTTATAATTTTAGGTATTTATTTTCATGCTTTAAATGGCATTTACATTTAAAACCGGTGACTCTAAAGCACACGTTTTGAAAACGACAATTATTGTCGTTTTTCGGAATTCGGAACAGCAATCAACTCGTTTTGTGGCAAATCGACTCGTTTTCGGAAATGAGAACAGGCCTGAATATGTTCTTTATTTGGTGTGGTCCTCCATGGTAAATTAGGCACCGAATAAGTTATTAAAATGTTTGAGTAACAGATTAACTTCTCCTCCATGGTCACTTTATTTTATAGGAATAGTCTCTTATGTAGATAAGTAACTCTCTAATTGATTATGTATAATATCTTACATCAGCTGATAGACAGACTAACAAAAAAATCCTCCATGGTCACATTAATATTTGATATTCATATTCTGTAAATAAACAGCATTTTTATTTTAATGTAAACTGCTATATTATAAATTGTAAACCCATTAGCGTACAAATTTTTTCTACAGTCTGATCATATTTAAACCTCCATGGTCACTTTTTTCATAAACATAATAATTATGTATGTAAATTGGGAACTCTGTACTTTATTTATAAATTATATATTATTAATCTGAAACTCATCAGCTTACATATAACGCTAAATCCTCCATGTTCACATTATTTCATAATTATAATCTTGAAAAGGAATTCTATCATCTATTATATTAATAAACTATTAATCGTCAAAGCAGCTATTTAACACTTTAATGAGATTTATTTCTCCATGTTCACTTTATTAAATAATAATTATAATAATCATTAATATCAACTGTTGTATTTATAATCTTAAACCCATCAACTAACCGCTGACTAACACTCTAATCGCATAGAATTCTCCACGGTCACGTTATTTCTTAATCACAATCACATGTAGATAAGTTTGCTATGACTTTTATTGATAACATTAATATGTATATTTTTCTCTCTTTCTTTTCTTTTTTTTTTTGTGATTGACAGGCATATGCTGCCGGCTGCAATGTGGTCATCCTGGCGAGCACCTTCGAGCGCGTCCAGATCATTCCTGGCGCCAATCATGGCTATGTGAAGATATCGGCATTGGACTGCAGCACCGATACCGGTAAAATAGCCGCTGCCTATGAAAATAAGATATGCATTTTTGAGCCAACGCCGGTGATTGAATCGAGCAAGCATAATACACACTTTCTGGACTACAGGTGCGTAAAGATTGCTAAAGCATTTGAATTGGAATCAACACTTTTTCTAATTATGATTCGAGTCTTAAATCGAAATGTTGAAATCGTTAAAAGCAAATATCGAATTGTCGATATATGTATGTACGTCAAACAAATTATCGAGTTAAAGTAACTGAAAATCGCTTCCGCGAAAATCAAACTGTCGAAAATGCAATGTATTTTTACATCACTACTACAGGGTGGGCCAAAAGAAGTCATCAGGTGTTGTTTGGCTTTCATTTTTTTTTCTAAATGAAAAACTTTGATTCTGTTTTTTGATTATGTTTATTCGAACCTTTAGAATTTTATTGGTTAAGGCGAGAAGATGATGATATCGGCCAAGTGTTCGCTGCCAGACTTCATGACCATTCGCCATTTATGGCATTTTACATCATGGCTGATCGATTTTTATTCTGCATTTGTTTACTTCACAAATGTCAAAACCGAATTGATATTTGACGCCATTTGCAAAAGATATAGCGCTTTCCAATAGGGTGATTACTTCTGGCCCACCCTGTATATCAACTACTACTATTATTATTTCTTTTTGATATGTCATTCAATAAATTATTCGAATTATCATGTCATATGATATTAAACATGATATTGCTAGAGGAATCTCTAAATTTTTTTTGTTTAATTTAATATAGAGACTTTATAAGTGTTTTAAAAAAACGTCACCACAGACGCAATTTTCAACATAAAAAGCTCTTTTTAACGGTGAACATTATATTTTATTATTAACAATCATTCTACTTAATTTGATGAATATCGATTAAATATAACAAAAGTTATGAATGTTTTAAGTTGAGTTGAATGCTTAATAATATTAAGTGTACTTTTTCTCACAATATTCAACATAAAACGCTCTTTTTAACGGTGAACATTATATTTTATTATTAACAATCATTCTACTTAATTTGATGAATATCGATTAAATATAACAAAAGTTACGGATGTTTTAGGTTTTTTGAAAACGCGAATTTTGAGTTAAGTTAGTTGAATTTTGACTAATTTTGAGTGTTTCTTGTATTTGATTTAGATGGGTGCAGACGGGATCCTTTACGAGTCACTCGAATGTGGTGACATTGTCGTGGAATTTGGAGGGGACACGTCTGTTGACCGGCGGCACCAATATACAGCTCTGGAAGAGCAAATCGCCCACACATCAGCCGGAGGAGGAGCATACAGGTGAGAGAAGAAGAGAGAGGGAGTAAGAGAAAGATATATATGTATATTAATTGTGATTGATTTTTAATCAATAAACAGGTGTGAAGTTCGAAATTGGCGAGAGCAAGGAGACAAAGCAATCGTCAGCGAATGCTCAAACGGATGATGTATCGACGTGGGAGAACATTTGGTCATGCCAGACGGCGATACCCATTTACCATATGGCATTTAGTCCCGATGGCACGCTATTTGCCACCTGTGGACGCAACGATCGTCTAGTCAAGATCTGGTATGAGAATAAGCAGGTGCTCTTTCCAGCCAAAAGCACTAGCAATAATGCAACAACAACAACAGGAGGAGGAGGAGGAGCTAGTGCAGCACATGATGCAACTGGTGGTGATTTGAATTTCACCTATGTGTATATCGCACATCCTCGTGCCGTGTCCAACATTGTGTGGCGCAAGACGAGCAAGTATATGCCCAAGGGATCCGTTGCCAATATGCTGGTGACATCCTGTTTGGATAACATTTGTCGCATTTGGATTGAGACAGTGCTGCCGGATGACGGCATGGTCAATATGACCCAGTATGATCCGTTGGCCTCGCAGAATCCCAAATTTCGTACGCATCGTCATAAGCATCGGTTTATGCAGCGTTTGAAGCACATGAAGACCTGTTTCCATTTGCGTCGTCACATCAAAGCTGGCGCGGCGCATGCCCATCATTCTGGAGGAGCAGGCGGCTCTGGAGCTGCTGGTGGTGGTGGTAGTGGAAGTGGCAGTGGTGGTGGTGGTGGTAATAATCATGGTAATCCCGCCATGGGCAGCTCACCGGCCAGTTTTAGCAATTATCAAGGACCGATACCATCGCTACCATCCTCATGCAGTGTCCATGATTTCCATTCGTACGGCTTTCATGGATCTGGCGTCACGCCCGGCATGCATTTCCATTTGGCGGCATCGATCAATGCGGAGACGGACATCCCGTTGGTGCCATCGATGCAAACATCGGATCCGAGCAATCAAAATGTATTCATCTTGCATTGGCTGAACAACAAGGAGATGCATTTCACACTCCAGGCGGAGGCGATACTCCAGGAGCTAACCAAAAAGGTCATCGACGAGGAGAATGGCCAACATCATCACCAGCATCACCAGCATCAGTCAACGGCAGCTGGATCTGGAGCAGCTGCAGCCTCAACGGGAACGGGAGCTGGTGTGGATCTGCCCGATGATGCAGTGCCGCATAAGAAATTTATGCGCAACTCCAAGTCCGTATCCGTGGATGACAGCGGCGAGGAATACAGCAAATATTCACAGCATACGGCAGCGACCAATGCCGGCATCCATTTGAATTCCATGTCGAACACGACATCCCAGAACTCGTTGAACCACGATCAACAGAATCCCATCACACAGCTGGTGGATTCGCTGGACAATAAGATCGAGTGTCTACTGCGGGATTGGCATCAATCGCCGGATCTGTTGTTCGCCATTCATCCGGTCGATGGGAGTTATTTGATTTGGGTCATCGAGTGGCTGGACGACTACTATCCGGGATCGTATCGGCAGGCGCAGGTGTCGTTCTCCACACGGATACCATCGGCATTCCCTCTGGGCGATGCCATGTCCATGTCGACGACGGTCAGTCTCTTCAATACGGGCACACATCCGTTGGCCTTTCGGGACATTGCCAACAATGTGCGGAGCAAGGATGAGTTCCACAAAACGGGCGGGAGTGATCAGAATTCATTGCGGAGTGATCAGAATTCGGGACAGCAGCATTTCGATAAGCATGATGAGCACGATGAGGAAACGGATCATGATCATGATCATGATCGTGATCGTGATCATGATGATAATGATCACGATGAGGATCATGAGGATCCTCATGCCGCTGATCGCAGTGGAGCAGCTGGCGCCAGTTCCAGTTCACAGGATTCAGCTGGAGCTGGTGCCAATGCCACGGGCTCGGCATTGCCATTGAATGTCTCGCCATCGGTGTCGATGGTAACGAAGCATTCGAATGGCACACTGAATCTTTGGCAGCTCACATTTGCATTCAAGACAAAGTTCACCCAAGTATTAAGCATCGGTCATGTGAGCCGTGCATCCGGACATCGTTTCCGGGTGAATGACATCACCTGTCATCCCGTATTGCCGCTGCTCGTCTCCACATCCCATCACAATCTGCCCGACTCGACGGAGGCCAAGTCACCGATGTCACCATTCGAACAGCCGCTGGCGGGCAGCTCCACCGGAGCAGCCGGAATGGGAGGAATGGGAGGTGGCGGCGGAACAGGTGGCGGCAGCGGCGGAGCCAGTTGCTCCTCCACAAGTAGCGACAAAGATGTATTTACACCCACTGGTTTCTGTTCCGAGTTGATACTATGGCGTGTGGACTCCGTTGGTCCATTGTGTCACTCGGGCGGTGTCAGTGAGCTGGCGAGGATTAACTCGCCGGAGATATCGGCCTTTAGCAATGTGGCCTGGATACCGACGCTGTTGCCCAGCACCACATTGGGCAGCTATAGCAATTCCCCATCCGCGTGCTTTGTGGCCAGCGATGGTGAGAATTTGCGTGTCTACCAGGCGGTCATCGATGCCCGGACATTGCTGGCGGAGATCTCGTGCTCGGAGAACCTGAACACGCTGCACAAATCGCATTCGCTGTCCTCGATGATGTCGAACGCGTCGTCCACATTGAAGGCGCAACGTTCCGCGCTGCACGACAAGCTCAAGGTCGTCTCCCAGCAGTCGACAGCTCGTCCTGGCTGCATCCTCCAGCTGGATGCCATCTCGGATGCGAAACACGATTGGCAAAACACCCAGTTCCTCCATGTGTTCCAGGCACAATTGATCACGGGCGGACAGCGGTCTGCCAACATGGATCTGCATGATTTGGAGGAGCCCAAGATGAATGCCCTGCTCGAATCGGACATGGACGCCATTGTCGATCTGCAGCGCAACGTGGACTTTGAGGAACCCTTCTACATTGTGAACATCGAGAAGACGCTCCGGGGCAGCACCATCCACATGTGGCGCATTGTCATCAGCTCCAAGCAGCAGAACTCGTTTCTGTCCGAGACCGCCATGTATGTGCCCGACAGTAATCTGACCCAGGAGACGGATGATCAACAGGATCAACAGCAGCAGCAGGCACGTCGCATGTCCCAGGGCGCTGAGACATTGACGGGAGCGGAGCAATTTGGTGGTCCGCAAGTGGAGGCGCCACATATATCGATCACCACGAAGAAGGTGTGCACCCAGGAGCTGCCACTGCCCGAGGGCGTGGATGTCATTCATGCCTCGCCCGCCGCCGGACACCTGAGCAGCTCGAGCATTTATCCCGCCTGCTTTGCGCCGTACATCATTGTGACCGCCTGCTCGGACTCGATATCCCGGTTCTGGAAGTGTGAGCCCGTCGGCACGGATGCCTATCACTGGTCCGAGTGGAAGATGCTGAGTCGCATCCAGCAGTCGGCCATTGAGATACCGGGACAACCCCTGAACATAAGTGCCGCCTATTCCGGCCGGATTGCCTGTGCCTACAAATACGGCAAGAGTTTCACGCGTCCCAATCGCGGTGATCCCGATTCGCGTTACGTCAACCTCTGTGTGGCCATCTACGAGTGCGAGAGCTCCGGCGGCTCCGAGTGGGTGCTGGAGGATACCATTCATCTGAAGAATGTCCATTTGCCGAGGATCAATATTGGACACGGCATCGATTTGAGTTATTTGCACGACAATCGCCTCTTGGCCAAGAAGCAGCGTCTCAACCAAGTCCTGCACACCTTTGCCCACGATCCGGAGTCGAGATCGCCCCGGAGTGGTGAGACTACTCCCGAATTGACCACCGCCAAGCAGTCGGCGAATGTCTCGGGATTACTGACCGTGCCCAGTTTCAGCACATTGCAATCGTTGAGGAAAAGCATCGCGGAGAATGGCAACACCTGCCCGTTGACCCAGAAGCATCTGGTCCAGCTGGATTGGGTGTCCAAGGAGGATGGCTCCCACATCCTCACGGTGGCCGTGGGCAGTAAGATTTTGCTGTATACGCCCGTGAGCTCGGACATTGCCCAGGCGAACATCAAGGCCATGAAGGAATCGCGATCCGTGAATCGTCCGATTCTGCGCAAGGCCAGCTCCCTGGCCCAGCCCAACTTTGTGGACGAGATTCGTTGGATGAAGTTGCGTCAGATTGATTTACAAACGGCGGATGGTCTGCCGCCCTTGCCCATGCAAATCTCTTGGGTGCGCGATGGCATCCTGGTGGTGGCCATGGACTCGGAGATGCATGTCTATTCCCAATGGAAGCCACACTATGGCGCCCACTTTATGTCCGTCACCGGTGGCGGTGGGTTGGGTGACGATGTGCCCGATACACGCAATCTGAGGGACGAGGATCTGCGTTCCCTGGCCAATGAGTCCACCCAGCTGCGGCTGAAGAATGTGGCATCGATGCCGCTGATTAGCAAAGTGTCCACCGCCAATTTGCAGCTGTTGAACCATGATAAGAAGCGTCGCCTGGCGGCCAACAGCAGCATGGCCAATATGAATGGACATGGACATGATGGAGGAGGAGCTGGTGGAGCAGGCGCTGGAGGATATGAGACAGCTCCCGCCAATGATGATTATATGACAGATTTTGGATTGTTTCAGGCATCCCGGATCGCCTGTCCCGTCCTGCCGCAGTATCATCCCAAGCAGCTGATGGAGCTGCTCAATTGCGGCAAGATCCGTTGGGTCAAGGCCATCCTGGCCCATCTGGTGCGCTGCATGAGCGGCGGCGGCAGCGGCGGCAGTGCCGCCTGTGGCATGCGCCATGATGACGATGGCAGCACCGGAGGCGAGGGAGGCGGCGGCGGAGCAGGTGCTCCTGGTTATGGGGCACGTCAGCGCAGCTGGTCAAGATCGCGCACATTGAGCATTAGCTATGCGGCCGACACTAGCAACATACAGGCGGAGCATCGCGGCAGCACCACCCAAATTCCCGAGGAGCTGATGCTCGACTATGCGGAGATCAATTCGATTCCGCCGCTGCCGCTGTGGGTGCTGCTCAATGCGGATCGGGAGCAGACGGGCGGCAAGGCGCCGAACGCCGCCGAGGGGGACAAGGATTATGACGAGCTCTTCGATATGCACAACTCGGACGACAATCTGGACGAGCTGCTCAGCGACGGCGAACAGAAGCGTCAGGAGCGGCGTCTGTCGCTGCCGGAGAAGCACTCGATTTCGCACTTTGGCCCACGACAGGGTCAGCTGCTGTCGCGCCTGTTGACGCACACACATCTGCCGGGTCTGTCCTCGCTGGACCAGATGCATCTGCTGGCCCTGGCCGATACGGTGGCCACTTGCAATACCGATTTCTCGGACAAATTTGCCGCCGATCTGGGCAAGGGTCAAGGTGTTGGCGCCGGTGGCGTGGGCAGTGGTGTCGTTCCAGGCAAGGAGCAGGCCACCGATTCTCTGGATGATTGCGGTCTACGCTTTCTGCTCGCCATGAAGCATTTCACGTATCTGCTGCGCTGTCTGCCGCTCCAGCAACGGGCGCAATTCCAGCGCCAGGGCGTCGGCACCGCCAACATCGTGTGGGCCTACCACTCGGAGAGCGAGGAGGAGCTGCTGCATCTGATACCCAGCTACACCAAGGGCGATCTGCGCTGGGCCACGCTGCGCGATCTGGGCATGGGCTATTGGCTGAAGAACATCAATACGCTGCGACGGTGCGTCGAGAAGTTGGCCAAGTGTGCGTATCAGCTGAAGCAGGATCCCTTGGATGCGGCCATCTACTATCTGGCCATGAAGAAGAAGTCGTTGGTGTGGGGTCTGTTCCGGTCGAAGCGGGACGAGAAGATGACCACGTTCTTTGGCAACAACTTCAGTGAGGATCGCTGGCGCAAGGCGGCCCTGAAGAACGCCTTTGTCCTGCTGGGCAAACAGAGATTCGAGCACGCTGTGGCCTTCTTCCTGCTGGCCAACTCTCTGAACGATGCCATCGAGGTGTGCATGAACAAGCTGGAGGATTTCCAGCTGGCATTGATCATTGCCCGGCTGTATGAGGGCGATGCCGACGGTTGTTATTATCATCGTCTGCTGAATGATCATATACTGGGCACGGATGTGGAGACGGGTCGCTGCGACCTGACACGTGCCCATCCCGATCCCTTTTTGCGCTCCATGACGTATTGGAATCTGAAAAAGTATCAGGACAGCCTGAACACCTTGTTGCTCAATGGTGTCGGCAGTCTGCACAGCAGCTATCGGGAGGAGGATCTACTGCGTCCGGAGACGCCGCACGCGACCAATCCGAATGTCTTTAATTTCTACATTTATTTGCGCACACATCCATTGCTGATCCGTCAGAATATCGCGCTGTCCGCCCAGGAGAAGCGCTGCGCCCATGTCGTGCTCTCCGGCTTCAGTTATGCGGGCGAGACGAGGAATGTGGAGGAGCGCCAGCTGCAGCTGGAGGATTCGATTACGCCCATCGAGAGGCAGCTGTACTTTACCACAGCCCATGGACACTTCAAGTCCGGTTGTCCGGCGTTGGCACTGGAGGTGCTCAACAAGCTGCCCATGAAGATCAGCGACAGCGACGCCACCACAACCAGCATGAACGCCCCGGAGACGGATGTGGGTGTCAACAAGGATGAGTTGATCAATTCGGGCATCATGGATCAATGGCAATCGTCGTCGGATCAGTTTGATTGGAGTGCTCCGGTTGCCTCCAGCAGCGCCAACGAGGCCAAATTCGAGATCAAATGGGATGACGACGATGACGAGGAGAATGCCGATCTGGAGGAGCTGCATAATGACGATGCGGACTTGGCAACGCCACAACCAGCAGCTGCTGCTGCTGCTGCTGCTGGCAAATCCCCCGGCGGGGAGGTGAAAATGGACATTATGGCACAACAGCTGAAGTTTGTCGCCTGCCTCAAGATCCTCATGGAGGAGCTGTCCACGCTGGCCACGGGCTTCGAGGTCGATGGCGGCCAGTTGCGTTACCAGCTGTACATGTGGCTGGAGCGCGAGGTGGAGGCACTGAAGCAATTGTGCAACTATTGCAGCTCCGAGCAGACAAACGATCCCAATGATCCCGATGCCGGCGATGCCAAGGACAAGGACATGAATGCCAGCATCTATCCCAGCACGGAGAGGCCGACCCTCCACGAGATCCTCATGCAGGACAAACAGGACTTTGAGGCCAAGGTGATGCGGGCCGCCAAACGGAAGCGTTGGCTCAAAGGTGAGTTCCCAATTGCGAATCCCTTTAAAATGAAGATCAATTGAGAAATCGGATTTGACAGGGATCTAGTTAGGGCCAGGGATTAAAATTGTAACCATAACCGTAACCGCTAACCGCTAACCGGTATTAACCGATTGAAATTGATAACCGTAGCTGAAACCGTGACCAGAAAAAAAAACTTTTTTATTAAACCGCAACCCAAAAACCAAAATTATTTCAACCGAAATAACCGTTATGAAACCGATTCATGCATAACGGTTAATTTCGGCTCGGTCAAGCATTTAATTGAATTACAGTTGAACTTCCATAACTCGAACTTCTATAACTCGAATTTCTCTCTAACTCGAACTAAATGAGTGGCAATAAAATTAATAAACTTAAGAAAAATAACTCTATAAGTTGAATATCTCCATAACTCGAACCTTTTCTTTGGATAATGGTGACTCGACTTACGGAAGTTCGACTGTACGTTGTTAAGGTTTAATCATCGTTTTTTAAAACTGATTTATTTGTTACTTCTACCCAAATTTAATTTGTATATTGATCTTAATAAAAAGATCATAATTTTTGAGTTTTTTGAATATATGTTTTTAAGTTTACATATCTTTAACAATGATTTAAAATTGTTTTGTAAACCAAAGACATTCCGGTATTTTAACACCGAAACATGCAAAAAAAAAAAAAAATCCTCTAACCGTTACGTAACCGATACACAAAAATTTTGCATAGCCGCTAACCGAAACCACAAGTGAAACCGATATTCTTTACGGTTTGATATCCTGAAAAATACATTTAGAAATCGACAACTCTTCCTTGCGTTAGCAATTTTCACACACTTTAGCTCGATTATTATTTTGGACTATCAATCGAGTTAAATTTATCGATTTTATTGCAAAACTGACAACTCACTGAATGGCCAATTTCATATCTGTAACAAAGGACATTTTTTGAAATAAAGGACCTAATAGCACTTGAATATTTTTTTTAAGAAAGTTGTTTCTTTATTTGAACAGTAGCTACTATTAGAAATCAAAGGTTTTGGCTTTAAATATAAGATTGTCCGATAAAGGGTTAAAGGCCCGGCTCGGTACGGGCCCGAAATAAATCTTTGAGGCCCTGTAAAAATTTTGAAAAAGCCCGGTCCGTTGTTAGAATACAAAAAAAAAATGTTGTCTTTAGTTTCCTTTAGCGAAACTTGTTACAGAAATTTGGTTATCAATCGATTTGAAATGTAGGTGTTTAATCGTGACCGTTTCGGCCCTACCGGGCTTCGGGCTTTTTACATTGGCCAGGGCCCGCACGAAAATAAACCCGTTTCCGATTTGCATGCACGAATCCCGTGGGTTTTTTTGGGCCCGTGACCATCTCTAGTTCTAAGTGATTGAAGTTTTGATTTCAAAAAATAACTAAAATATAAATCAATTATTGATTTGCCATTTTTCTTTGATAGCCAACGAGACGCTGCTGCGAACTTTGCTGAGCTACTGTTCGCTGCACGGGGCGAGCGGCGGCGGCCTGGCCTCGGTGCGGATGGAGCTGGTGCTGCTGCTGCAGGAGCTGCAGCAGGAGAAGACGCAACAGCAGCTGCTCAGCCCGCTGCCGTTCCCGACGACGCTGCCGCTGTTGAGCGCCTGTGTCGCCGGCAACAAGACGGTCATTGCCGATCCCATCAAGTACTTGCAATCCCAGACGGTGGACATGCTGCAGAGCATCATTAAGTTGCTGCCCTTCCCCGGCATCGAGTCGAGTGCGTTGAGCGAGATCTTTGTGCTCCGGGACTTGGCCGTGGCCCTGTCCTCGTGCATCTACCAATCGCTGTGCGATTCGGAGAGTTTTGTGGTGAACAATTCGACATTTAATGGTTATCCCAGTCCGGGAATCGAGAACATTGCCAAGATCAATTCATCGTTTGAGTGCAGCTATTTGGTTGGCAGTCGCAATGCGTTCAATCGACGCCGCAAGTATTCGACGGACGAGCCCGCTGGCATCTGCACCACGCCCTCCAAGTGGCCGGGCGTGACCAATCTGAGGGCGTTGTTGGCCCGCGAGAAGGATGAGGATGTGCCCAAGTTGAATGTGCTGCTATTGGAGTCATTTGTGTCCACATACATGGCCCTGTTCATCTACTCGCTGTCCACGTGCGACAGTCGCTTGCTTTACCGCCTCAGCGGACACAGTTTCACCAACGACACCTGGTCCACGCTCTTTGGCGGCGGCATGAAGAAGCTGCTCATTAAGCCGGCAACGCAGCCACATGCTGCCCAGACCCAAGCACAGGCAGCACTCCAATCCAACATGGCGGGTGCCGAGGAGTCGGCGGATGAGAACAGTGTGTGGAATACAGTGACGTCCATAACGAAGCAGCGCATGAAGCTCAACATGAAGATCCTGGGCAGCTTCAGTCAGAACAGCACGTCGAGCAACATGAAGGAGGACAAGCCCACATATCGGGAACAGTTCATGCCGCCAGAGACATCGATGCTCTCCTATTTCCTGACCAAGCCCACAACCACCGGTGAGTCGCAACTTCCACTTCTCTCGCGGATTAAAGTTATAAAAGAAAAACTGGTCGGAATAATTTGTATCTGATTCAATAATCTTGGAATTTAAAATGTAGACTTGACCATGATATTTAACTCTTATTTCTGATCTGATATAATATGATATATAATTTTAATTTCACTTTAAATATCATAATATCAATTTTATTACTATCAAATCAAAAATTTATTTCAAATGTGTTTTTTTTTTAAATTAATTTTTTTCAACTTTATAAAAATATAAATATGAAATTAATTTAAAATTAAAAAGTTTATCTGATTCAATAATCTTGGAATTTAAAATATAGACATGACCATGATCTTAAGATCTTATTTCTGATCTGATATAATATGATATATAATTTTAATTTCTATTTAAATATCATAATATCAATTTTATTACAAAATAAACAAAAATTATCTTTAAATGTGTTTTTTTAATAATTTATTTATTTTAACTTAATAAAAATATAAATATGAAAATAATTTAAAATTAAAAAGTTTTGGAAATTCAAATATAGGCAAGACCATGATATTTAACTCTTATATCTGATCTGATATATAATATATGTTATTTCAATTTATATTTAAATATCATTATATAAATTAGATTACTATTAAAACTAAAATTATTTTTTAATAATTTAATTATTTTAACTTTATAAAAATATAAATATGAATATTATTTAAGATTATATAGTTAATATGTTTAAATCATCTTGGAAATTTAAATGTAGCTTTCAACATAAATCTTAACTCTTATTTCTGATCTAAAATATTAGATAAAAAATACTTAGGAATTTTCAAATTCCATTTTAAAATCATAACATGACTCTTATTATGGTAAAAATTACAGTTATATTCAATTTTAAATAATTTATTTTATTTGAACTTTAGTAAAATAAAAAGATCAAAACTAATTAAAACTCGTCCTTTATGAATTTATTTTTATTTTCAATTGCTATTATAATATTTATTTTTTTACTAACTATAAACGAATATATTAATTATATAACATTTTTTAATTTATATCAAGATCAATAAGAGTTAATTTAATTTTATTTATAAAATCAACAAATAGTTTTTGTATTATATTAAATTGATTCCATTTAATAAATCTGAAACAATTTCTTTTGATAGATTGCGATGATTACGATACAGATGATTCGCACGAATCGGATGGCGAGGAGGAGGAGGATGACGACGATGATGTCAATGTGAGTCGCTCGCAATTGAAGTCCAAGGACAATACCGAGCACGCCAATCCCATGTCATACTCGTGGAGCATACTCCGTCTGGCGCTCATCAAGAACAGCACACACAAGATCCAAGAGTTTGTCAAAGTGGCCGGCATCGAGTTGCAGGGTGAGAATCGCATTACATTAACTCCCATTCCAATCATGTATGTCAATAACTCAACTCTATTTCCTGTTTAGATCTGCCCGTGATTAGTCCGTTGTCGCATGAGGTGCTGCGCACCTTGAATCGCTGGCAGGAGTTTGCCCTGAACGATTTGATAAGTCGTGGTCCACCATCACGGCACTATATACCCGGTTGCTATGCGGAGAGTGGCATTAACGGTCTCGCCATCCACAAGTATCGTTCGCTCCTGAACAAGGATAACACGCCGTTCATCTCGGGCTCGGCAGCGGGTCCCATACGTCGCCTGTGGAACTATCTGGTGCGCCAGGAGCCCACGCAGGAGGTGTTCATCAAGAGCATCTTCGGCAAGAGCACGGAGGCGAGCACGCGCAGCTCCCATCACACGCACCAGCACGACAACGAGACCGATGAAGGTCGGTATTCCATTTTCTTTCTTATTTGTTGTTGCAATTGATTCATTTTGAAATTTGCAACCTGTTTTTAGTATTAATTTCTATACATATATATTTTTGCACGTTTTCTTTTTTTTTTTTGTAAATCCCCCCTTGTTAATTAGTGTAACATGCATTTTGGTATCACCATTTAACGTTATTAGTCTTACAACAACAAGCAAAATAGTTTATAGTTTTAAAATATTTATATTTTTTTCGGTTTTTGGACATATTGCACATATTTTTCTTGTTTTAAATTTCAAATTGCAGTTGGCACACTGCTTGACAGCGTTAACAGTGCCGCACTGCTTTCTCTGTTAACACGCAAGTGCTGTTCTCCTTTAACAGTTGACAGCTGTTAAAGGGAACTGCTAGCCTGTTAACAGTGCTCAACAGTGCGCCTTGCTCTGTTAATGCTACAACAGTTTGCCGAAGCGATGTAAATATGTATGTAAAATATACAAGTTGGCAATTGTATTAAATATAATATGTATAAGCAAATAACGAAAATTGTAGTAAAAAGAAAAATACACAGTAGTTTCACATGCACACAACATAAGTATGAATGAATCCAATAAAACCAACACGCACTTTATACAAAATACTACTATAACAACACAAAAACATACACAACAACAACAACAACAAGTTAACATAGCATACACAAGTTAACATTAACATAGCATACACACACAGTATAAGATTAGGCTAAGAAACGTATAAGAATAAAGTATTCGATGCCTGCGACAGCGAAACTAATGGAATTTATTTAATTTTTATGCTGCACAAATTCACAACACATTTATTAATTTGGCCACAACTACAACAAAATAAAAGAAATTACAATCATCTTAACAAACACACACACAAACACACACACACGCACACGCACTAACAGAATTAGAATAGCATAAACCTAAAATTGTATGTGGAACAAAATATGCATGCGAATGATTGCCATCTCTTTCTATCTGGTGCTCTATTTTCCTCTCTCTCTCTCTCTCTCTCTCTCTCTCTCTATCCAATATTGCTGCTATGTTTTCTGTCTGTTTTGTTGTTTGTAGGTCAATCGCATTCGACAAACGAGAACACAGATCACATTAGGATCATCCATAAGGATCATGAATCGATATTCACATTCTGTTTGAAGAACAACAGCTCATCAATGATCGCGTTCGCCAATCCGCGAGAGATTCAGGAATTTGATATCTCACTGCTCTTGGAGTCGCCCAATTGGTATGAGGATGAGTGCGATTATGATATGATGAATCTGTCCAAAGATGCCGACACAAATAGTTCCGCCTTCCTCATTATCCAGTCGCAGGAGCAGTGAGTTCCCCATCTCCCTATTTCCACCATTCCATAAACAAGCAACTAATAATCTCTGTTTTTCTTTTTCTTCTCTTTATAAATTAATTAATTCTGTAGGGCTCAATTTGGCACTGGAACGACGTACAGTGAAGCCAGCGCAAGCACGCAAAGCGCCTCACAGTCGGGACGTGGCACATCCATGGTGAGTTTAACACACGAATCCCATCAAGAATTTCTTAAGTACGAGTTTAATCTGGCAACACTGAGCCGATCAGATGTTTGGTGAGAGAGCAAAATGCCTAACCGCAGAATGTGCT
Organism: Drosophila suboccidentalis; assembly: GCA_037043435.1. Lineage (NCBI taxonomy): Eukaryota > Metazoa > Arthropoda > Insecta > Diptera > Drosophilidae > Drosophila > Drosophila suboccidentalis. Next base: position 959,784 of record JBAMBK010002558.1, on the reverse strand, counting down.
ATTTATAGAACACACGTATTCTCTCTGTCTATACGTGTGTCGGCTGCGACGCCTGCAGAATTATGAGCTCCTATTCCATGGGATTGGCTTTTAGACACCGTTGGCTTACATTTAACAATAAATGTTTTGGTTCAATAAAGTAGATTAATTATGAAATGGCTTTTAAAAAGTTGTTGGTACTTAGAGATTATTAATTTAATTAGAGATTATTAATTTAATTAATTCAGAGATTTTTTTATTGTTTTTAAAAGCAAAGAAAATTGTCTAAGCTTGGTAGGTTAATATATTGAAAGAAGGTTACTTATATTAATATAAGTATACAAAAGTAACTAGTTAAATAAAAAATAAATGTTTTTTTTATTTCTTAAATAATTAAAGTTGATTTTCAAAATATTATTTATTTACTTTTTAAATAAAAGATAAATTGCCTTTAAAAATTATGTTGCTAAATAAAAGACTAAGACTGTTAATCAGGGATTAAAACCGATACGAATATCGGTTTCAGTAACGGTTTCGGTTATGTTCGCATTTAGGTTTTCGGTTACGCAAAATCTTTGAAGAAAGGTTTCGTAACGGTGAACCGGTTTTTGTATGTTTCGGTTTTGAAATACCGGTATGGTTTCGGTTCACAACAAAAAATTTTGCTTGCAAAAATATAATTATATTAATAGCATAATAATAATAATTAAATAATTAAATAATTAAGGCATTACTTTCTTAATGTTTCATTCACACATATATTTCACATATAAATCAAAATTAAAAAGAAAAAAGAAAATCAAAAATAAAATACAAAACTAATAACAAAATATATGAGATCGCAAGCAAGACTTATGAGCCGGAAAAAATAGAAACAGTTCCAAAATTTTTCCATTTAAATTATTATTAACTTGATTTTAAATTCTTATAATAAAAATTTAAAATAAAAATTGAAATTCAAATTGTGTTTAAAAGTTATTCCATAACTCCTATTTGCAATTTTTAAAATAACAATTAAAAATAAAACTTTTTTTAAATTTTTATTATACAAAATTGGAAATACAAATTTATTTTCGGATGTATGAAAAACCGAAATTAACCCTTATAAATGAAACGGTTACTAAACGGTTATTTCGGTTTACAGAGTTTCGGTCTTAAGGTTTCGGTCAAATGAAAATTTTTCTTTTCGGTTACGGTTTCAGTTACGGTTTTAAATTGCAATCGGTTTTTACCGGTTAAAGGTTACAGTTTCGGTTAGGGTTTTAATCCCTGCTTTTAATTATTCTAAAAAGTAAACAAAATTGTCTAAATTTAAATGTACTATAATTTATAATTAATATATTATAATTTCGATTTCTATAACAAATTGATCCGTCTTTTTTTTCGCAGGTGTTGCGCCATAAGGTGGACAATGTGAAGCGGATGAGCGCACATCCGTTGATGCCATTGTATTTGACTGGTGGCCAGGATGGCTCTGTCCAGATCTGGGAATGGGGACACCAGCAGCCGGTTTGCTCTCCCCGCACCTCGGGCACCTTTGCCAAGGTCACGCGGTGTCGCTTCTCCGAGCAGGGCAACAAATTCGGTGTCGGCGATGGCGACGGCAACCTGAGTCTCTGGCAAGCGGGCATCGCATCCCAAAACAATCGACCCTTCATTGTCAGTATTTGCACATGATGAAATGTTGTTTCTCTCTCCATCAGTTTCTAATTTGTTGTTTTATTTGTTATCTTTTGGCTTCTCTAGACTTACCAGTGCCACAATAAAGCGCTCTCCGATTTCGTATTCCTCGGCTCTTGCAGTTTGCTAGCAAGCGGTAATTTCTTGAGACTTTCTTAGGAATCTTGACTTAGCTTAACTTATTAACTTGTTTATTCCTACAGCTGGCCAAAGTTCCGAGAACAAGAACATTAACATTTGGGACACATTGTTGCCGCACAAGAAGTCCTGTGTGTCCGGTGAGTGCTTAAACACTTTAACATGTCTCCATATACCCTGTAAACATTGTTTGGGCTTGTAATTTTATTTTTTTGTATTTTGTAATTAATGTTATGAGTTGATTTTTGACAGATCGTTTTTATGTTTTACTTTCTTTTATGTTTTTAGAATTCATTTCTATTCAAAAAAGTTGATTTCAATAAAAACAGTTTTATATAAGTTTAATTTTTATATATTTTATTTTAGCTTTCTGATATTTTATAAATTTCACTCCCAAAAAATATACAAGGGTGCCACAGACATCGCTTTCGCTTGAATTTCACCGGAATTTGTATGAAATTTAAGTGAAATTCAAGCGAAAGCGTTTTCTGTAGCACCCCCGATAATTTCCTGTTCATGTCTATGAAATTAAATATTAATAAATATCATAAGTAGACAATAAAAAAAATGATTCAGCAAATTTAATTTTTGTATGACAAATCATTTAGATACATTAGGAATGTATCAAATCTCAATAGTTTATGCTAATTTGCTATAGAAAAATCGACAAGTTCTTTAACTCTATAATTTTGTTGACGATATAAAAAGACAACTCAATAAATATTTCGATTTAAAAGCAGCGACCGTAACTTTTATAAGTTTTAAAATAAAAATTGCAAATTAACAATTATTGAAAAATGTTTATTTTAAAGTTACGAAATAACAATAATTCTTAATTTTTACTTAAAAAGTAAAAAATAATCGTTAAAAATTTATTTTTTAAAATAAAAAATAAGTGTTATATTTGATTTTTATTCTAAAAGTTACAAATAAGAGTTATTCCGGAACTTTTATTTTAAAAATCAAAAAATAAAAGTTAAAGTGAATATCTTTTGAACCAAGTGGTGTATTACCAAAATTTACAAATATTCTTGATCTATGATTTATATGATGCATCACATGTTTTTTAAGGACGAAATTAAGGATCCGACTTTTTCTATTACATTTAATTTGTTCTTCTATATTCTGTTGCAGTAATAGATGCATGAAGTAATTATTGGCAAATAAAATACCAATTGATACTAAAAATAGTATCACTTTAACTTTTATTTTTGATTTTTCAAATAAAAATTGCGGAATAACTTTTATTTGTAACTTTTAAAATATAAAATTAAAAATAACGCTTATTTTTAATTCTTATTGAAAAAATCAGAAATAAGTGATATTTCACAACTTTTATTAAAAAATTGAATTTTAACGATTATTTTTGACTTTTTAAATACAAATTTAAAATAAGAATAAAATTTGATTTAGATCTTATAAATTGAAAATAGAAGTTTTATCTGCTATCGATAGTTCCGACTGAAATAAGAATTTAGGTTTCCTTCGCATTGATTTTTTAGGTTGAAATTAGAATTCATAACTCTTATTTGCAGTCCCTGTTTAAAGGTCGATTCTTAATTCTCAATTTGAATTAACAACACTAATCAGTTTTGTTTGTGTGTTTCGATTGCAGCGTTCACCTGTCACGATCAGGGCTCGTCCTGTCTGGTGTTTGCGCCACAGCACCAGGTGCTCATCTCGTGCGGCAAACGCGGCGACGTCTGTGTCTTTGATGTGCGTCAGCGCACGCTGCGACATCGCTATCAGGTGAGTTTAGCAAACGAACGAACAACGCAACAAACTCTTGAGATTGTCAACTAACAATTGACCATTCACTTGACAGGCACACGATAGCACCATCAAGTGCATTGCACTCGATCCGCACGAGGAATTCTTTGTCACCGGCTCCATTGAGGGCGACATAAAGGTATACAGACATATATAATAATTGTTTTTTATTTCAAATTAATAACAATTGTTTTATTTCTAGATATGGGATATGAATCAGTTTATGCTAATCAATACGTTCCCCCATGAGCATGCCAAGAACGGTTTCTTCAAGCACACGGGCCAAGGTGTTAGCCAGGTGTATGTGGATCCCTTTGGACGTCTCTTCTCCTGCGGCTCCGATGGTTGCATGAAAGTCCGTCTGCTTGTCGAGAAGGATAATATTGTTCACTCCGTGTATTAAACCAACAACAACAACAACAACAAAAGAATTACATTGTAATTAATCAGTTAATTAATTATGTATGTGTCCAATGTCCATGTCCAAATTCGTGTCTGTTTTGTGTCCACTTTAATTCCTTTTATTATATTATTATTATTATTATTATATGTAAATTGTAGCACGTGCTCTGTCTGTCTGTGTGTGTGTGTGCGAGAGTGTGTGTGCGTGTGTGTGTGTGTGTGGCACGTGTGTGTATTTTATTAATCTATATATTTTGTTGTTTGTTAAACGTTGATTATTATATTTCATTATTATATACATACAACACGATATATACATACATATATCGAAATATTATTATTATTATTAATTTCTTTTTTTTTTTTCTTTGCTGTTTTGTCGATTTTCCAAACCACACACAACAAAAACACAAACAAAAACAAAAACAAGCAAACAAACTAATTAAACGAATTAATACAATGAATTCGTTTATATTCTATGAGTATTTCCTAAACAGACTATATATACATACATACTTACATACATACTACTTATAAAATAAACATATAAAAATATGCATGGATAAACGCATATATATGCTTATACCTCAGTAAAATAGCTATATGTGCAAAAATTCTTTTCGCTACTGTTTGCATTAGAATAACCGTATATTGATTTTGAGTATACAGTTATTTTCGTTAACGTTTTGCAATCATTCTCAATGCTTGAGTTTCGTTTGGTTGCCTTTTCTATAGTACCGTTAGGTAAAAAATGTGCGAGAGCTTGTGATTTTCATAGAAAATGGGTATATGTGCAATTCGTTATAATTGTCCGTTTCGTGCAGCAGAGTCAACAAAGTTTTAGTAAAAGTTATACGATTGGACTGTTGGATCGTAAACATAATTATCGTGTTTAATTCGAGGGACATTTTTTCAAAAAGAGTATTAAAAAGCCCAAAATGCCTCGTGGAACTGAACTTTCGCAAGAAGAGCAAGTTAGGATCAAAACCATGTATGAGAGTGGGATAAAAGTTGGACAAATTGCTGTCAAAACAAATCGCCATCGGAATACAATCACAAATTTTTTGAAAAATCCCGAAGGATATGCTGATTGTAAGCGTAGTGGTCCCGTATCTTCTATTAATGACCGAGTAAAGAGGCACATTAAACAACTTGCTACCCAGGATTCGATGAGTTGCTCAAAAATTAAAGCTGAACTGGGACTATCAGTCACTCGGCAAAGGGTTCAACAGATTTTGCGAGAGGACTTGCACTTAAGATATGAAAATAAAGTGCCTAAACCACGCCTAACCCAACGGCATAAAAATGCTCGGATCGACTTCTACGATAAATACAAGTTCTGGGAAGAGGAATTCGAATCCGTCATTTTTAGTGATGAAAAAAAGTTTAACTTGGACGGCCCTGATGGACACCACAAATATTGGAGGGATCCCCGCCATCCCCGGCAGACTTGCTACAAACGCAACCATGGGGGAGGATCAGTCATGGTATGGGCAGCATTCAGTGCTAAGGGAAAGTCCCAGATGTGTTTTATATCCACTCGAATGAATGCGGAAAGATATGTAGAGCTGTTACAATACGAGCTAATACCATTTGCTGAAGAACATCATGGTGAAAACTGGATTTTTCAACAGGACAATGCACCGATACATGTGGCAAAGTACACGAAAGCTTATTTCGAAGCTCACAAAATCCCATTATTATACTGGCCAGCTATGAGTCCGGATCTTAATCCAATAGAGGATTTATGGGGGATACTTTCTGCAAGAGTTTTTGGCGCAACGAAGCAGTACGACAATTTAAAGCAGCTTAGAGAAGCCATTGTAACGGAATGGGCTAAAATTGATCTGTCATTGCTGCAAAAGCTGGCATCATCAATGCCACGTCGACTGTTATTAGTCCAAAATCAAAAAGGAGGACCTATTTCTTATTAAATACCCAAAAAAAAGTTTTTTTAATATGTTGAAACTCAAAATTTTCTTATTATTTCATAATGTGACCGTTTTGCACATATATCCATTTTCTATGAAAAAAATTTTATTTTAATTTTATAAAATACGTAATGGGTTTTTTTGAATATGTTTATGCTTTTTCTTATGTTCCTTCTTAATATGTATCTAAATAAAATTATAAAGAAAGAAAACTAAAAACTGTTTTAAATGTTCACCAATTAAACATGTTGCACATATAGCTATTTTACTGAGGTATAACAATCTGTATATATTCGCATATATATGCGTTTATCTATCGATGTATACAATACTATGATATATGCTTTAAATCAATTATTAATTATTATATATATATATATATATACTATATACAAGACATTCTGCAGTATGAGATAAATTATATATGCTTATCGGAATACATATATGTATGTTCTATATTCGATATATCTATATGTGTTTATATAGATATGCATATTTATGTCTTTGTGTTATAAACTTACTTACTTTGTGCAACAATTTTGTCTGTTAAATCAATCAAGAAATATATGTATACCTAAATCAATTACCTAAATAAAGTGCAAAATAAACAACAAACGAAAAGTATTAAACAAACTGACGATTTGTGTTTCAACTATTGACAATTGACAACGTGTTTTTCTTCTTTTAGATAATGTGATTCATTTTTAAATGGAGAACAAATAATTAGCTTTTAGGAATTTTGAAAAAGGTAAAGAATTTCTAACCTTTTTTTATATAATGATATGACACATGATTGCTGCTTGGATATGCTTAGATTTACAATAATGTTTCTGATAATCAAGCAATTTTGTACCAAAAGTTTCATCAAAATATCTCTTAATGCAGCTGAGTTACTTGAGGTGGAGTTGGAATAAAATTCAAAACTGGAGACTCTACGCTCTATAAGAATTTCAGCTGCATTTTCTGAAAGTTTCAACCGAATCTCTTCACAGGCAGCTGAGCTACTCGAGTTGAGCAAGTTCAGTACAGTCGAACTTCACTAACTCGAATTTTCTCTAACTCGAACAAATTCGAGTGGCAATAGCGTTTACTGAGCAAATTTCATACAATTCTGCTTCCGTAACTCGAACTTCCAAAAGTCGAATTTCTCCTTAACTCGAACAAAAATATTGGCCCGTGCTTCTGTAAATCGAATTTTTCGGGAAAATCCAAAAAAAAATTTGAATTATTGTTCGTTTCTGTTTTATGCTTTTTTTACCGGCTCGTTTGGATATGTTATATCAGCGGTCGGCGCGGCCCTATCCCGTAGGCATAGGAAACTTGCTTAGCTACTGCGCTGCCGCTCACGTACGCTCACGTATGCGTCGCTGCTGCGATTTGTTTCTGTTACGTCGCTGTTATTCTGCTGTTAGGCGAACAAAAATGCACACTAACGCAATGCAAACATATGAATGTGTTGGTGCCGACCACTGTGTTATATTGATGTACATTAACATATGGTGATGGAATATAATAGAATATTGCATCAACAATTATTTAGGCTAGTGAAATTGCTATAGGAAAGATGAGGAGGATTCTTTGTCAGAGCATCAGTGCAAGATTATTTACCATAGCACCAGCACATGTATACGTATTAAAATGTGTATTGCTTTAAAAAATATTTAAACTTATTTGTTAAGAAATTCGAAACTGGACCAAAAGAATTGAAGTGGCTGAAAAATATGGTATCTCATCGAAAACAGTTTTCATTATTTTAAAATACGGAAAATTAATTATCATGTCATTTGAATCGGGAACTTCTTCTGGATACAGCAAACGAACGAAAACCCGATTTTTGAGAATATCGACAGGTCTTGAACAAACTGGAATCTGTTTTTGTTGAAAACAACAAGAAAAGTTTGCAATTTGAAATGTATTTATGATGGAATAAAAAACCCTAACTCGAAGTCTCCCTAACTCAAACTCTTTTCTTGAATAATGGTGATTCGAGTTAGGGAAGTTCGACTGTACTAGTATATTGTGAAATGGAGTATGTCAGTATATTGTATCTTATACAAAAAAAACCCCTTAACGCGCTAAAAGTCTAGTGACCAAAACCATTTCCATGTCATTTCTGATATCCAATATTGTAATTTGAATTTAACATATAAATTAAAAAAAAAAATAGTATAATGATATTATATTTATTATAATATCAAATAAATAATTTTGTTGACATGGCAAACGATTTTTGTAACTTCGAAAATATGTTCAAAGATAAGAAATTACTAATCTTTAAAGAGAAATTTCGAATAGTTCGAGCGGATGTTTTGAAAAGTAATTCAATTAAAAGACGGATTTTTGGAGCATACCTCTTCAATATTGTATAAGCAACAAGTACAATATTGAAGAGGTATGGATATTGATATTTATTAATTTAATTCTTGTACGATTTTTCATTTAAAATAACTCAGCAAACTTCAACTTCGATCCGGATCGTTTAATTTAGGAAACCGCTTCGAATGGCTTCATAATATTCCATGCTGAAGTAGACAAATATAATAGACATCAATTTGTATACTATCACAGTCACTTTAACGTCTTTCCACTCAAGATGAGCGAATGCGGCCTTCAGAAAGATATTGAGCAGATAAAGCATTAGGAATGCGCTATGATAAGCCAGCCATGGAACCATTATATCGGGCGAGTACTGTAGGAGTAGAATAAATAAAAACAAGCAGAAAAGGCCATAGTCGAGTTCCGGACTATAGAATATACCCGTTACTTAAGTCAATATGAATAAAAAAATATGTGTTGCATACTTTTAGGCACGTACATTGCTTGAAACTTAAATCAGGCATTACTAGCGTTCTGTTTGACCGATCTTCTTGCGTTTAAGTAGGATGATAGCTTATGATAATAGACGACGTTAACTACCAAAAACTTTTAAAAAATTTAAAACAATCTTGATCTGCGTCGCGGCTTATAAAAGTCTGTGTGCCAAATTGGGATGCTTTAGCTCCAGACGGCCAGATATGCACAGACGGACATGGCTCAATCGACTCGGCTGTTGATGCTGATCAAGAATATATACACTTTATATGGTCGGAGATGCTTCCTTCTCCCTGTTACATACATTTCAACAAATATAATATACCCTTTCAAATATTTTTCAAGTAACGGGTATTAAAATTGTGAACCTACGAAGCGAATAAAATTGTAAGACTTACGTTTAAAGCGGCGTAGCTGAGAAATATCCAAGAATTGAGATGAAGGAATCTATTAACCGAAGTCATGAATTGAGAGACCTCAGGGGGAAGGACACAGAATCTGTTGTTATACCACATGGTTGTCGACTTGGGGTTCTTTTTCATGCAGGTTCTCACAAAGTCACCCACACTATTTATCTGTTTGGATTAAATTCGATTGGATTTGGCATGGCAACAGATTCATTAATTATTTACTTACCACACCATTTGCACACAATGCGAACAGAACAATTCGCATTATGTCGATATCAAAATGATTCGAACCGTCTTCGGGAACTTTCACGATCTTCTGGCAGACCTCCCCCCTTTTTAGGCCATGCTTGTGAGCCAGCACACAAAATTGGTTATTCAATTCGTTATATGTTAACATTCTTGAAGATTATTAAAAAAAATAAAATAAAATTTCTTTTAAAAGAGATTTGTGAAGTTAAGATATGTACTGTTGAAAATTGAGTACTGCTTAACTTGACTTAAATCTCCAGTGAACACTAGAAACTCTCAAAAATTGTCATTTTCTGTGTTTGCTGTATCAACTTTTATATACTATAGTCTTTGAGTTTTCTGTCAGAGCGCAAAAATAACAAGGTAGAGATGGGCATGGGCCTACTTTTTGAGGCACGGCACGGCCCAAGCACGGCTGGTAAAAACTGAGGCCCAACACGGCCCAACACGGGATTTTTTTTAAATAGGCACGGCACGGCACGGACACGGCACGGCCCATGCCCATCTCTATTTTTGTCACTTCGCGGCGTCACTTTTTTATTATAATGGCATCAATCGTGCTATCGATGTTGTAAGTGTTCGCAAATTGTGTGATACATCGATGAATCCTACAGCTCAAGCTGACAAACAAGCTAAAAACCAAACGCCAACTTATCGATACTACCATATTTAAATTCAAAATCTGTACCGTGCTTTCCGTGCCTACCGGGCCTACCGGGCCTTCCGTGCCTACCGTGCCTACCGGCTTTGGCACGGTAAAACACGGCAATTTTTTATAAGGGGCCCAACACGGCCCAACACGAATTTTTTTTATATCGGCACGGCACGGGCACGGCACGGCCCATGCCCATCTCTATAACAAGGGAACGGAAATCAGCAGCAAGTGAAAATTGTGTTTGTTGAATTTGTAGTTCTGCTTCGATGCACTACAACAACGGATGACACACCCTGTGAAACGGATAGCACACCCTGTGAAACGAATAACACACCCTGTGAATCGGATAACATACCATGTGAAACGGATAAAGATACCATGTGAAACGGATAATACACCCTGTGAAACGGATAACACACCCTGTGAAACGGATAACATACCATGTGAAACGGATAACATGCCCTGTGAAACGGATAACACACCCTGTAAGACGGGTATTACACCCAGTGAGACGGGTAACATACCCTGTGAAACGAATACCGCAGCCAATGGGAATTGAGCATTTGGCGACCGCGGACTTGCAGACGAAGCCTGCAACCGACCAATCACAGAGCGTTGTGACCTGATCTGTATAAGCGAATAAAATTACAAATCTAAATTATAGGGACGATTTAAGAGATAGAGATTTCCAATTGGGCATAGACGAAGCCAATAAATAAAATAAAAAGCGTCTTTGGCTCAATGGGGCCTTCAATCTTTAAATTTGTTCCTGGGCTTGAATCCCGGCTTGGACAAATGTTTTTTTTTGTATGCTTTGTGATTTTTTATATTAATGTTGCAGTTACATCAATTCCATATGTAAAAGATCTAGGAAATGCACATATCGCTGTCTCGCTTTCTCTAGTTTGTAAGTCAATTGCGAGCATCTGTTTAATATGATATAATGTAAATATATTTGTCCAAAAAGTACGTTTAGTACATAATTATATTTAATATTTGTAGCGATTTAAATTATGTTATTTTAAGGGGTCTCCGGCTGTCGAGTATGCTCGACTGTAGCAGGGGGCTGGCGGGCAAAGCGAGCAGGGCGCGGAACCTCCGAGTTCTCTATAAATTTCCACTTTTATCATCATATTTCTCTGGCCCACCCTCAAGTCAAATTCAAATCTCTTTCGATATATATTTCTTGTTGTATATATGTATGAATGTATGCATATCATATACATACATATGTATAAATGATATGAGGCGATTACATAAATTCATTTTACAGGTTTTATTTGTTGGTTAGCAAACGAGTTAAGAGTAGAGAAAATTGGCTTAAAATGAATTAATTGAATTAGTTTCATAGTTCATTTCCGTTTGCCATTGAAAATGGTTTTTCTTATTTATTGTTGTTGTTGTTGTTTTGTGTTTTTTTTTCTCTTTATTTATTGTTAGACAATCAAAACAAATTAGAAGCTAAGCCATTTATGGGCATTTAATGATAAAAAAAAAAAGAAGAGTTCACAAGATACGTTTTTTTTTTTGTTTTTGTTTAGCCAAAAGAGGAATTATTATATTATTATTATGTAGTTGTTGTTGTTGTTGTTGGCAGCGGAAATCCAACATTGGGTTCCATTTCCATCCGTTGTACGAAATCAAATCAAATTAAATCAAGAGAATTGTTGCTGCTGTTAGCTGCAAACTGCTTGCAAACTGCTTGTCAACTGCTTGCTTGGACGGAACATGTGGGCGTGGGGGGTTGTGGGTTGTCATCATCATAATCATCATCATCGTCATCATATTCATTACTTTCATCTTCATTACCATCATCTTTGTCATCATCTTCGTCATCATCATCTTCGTCATCATCATCTTCATCATCATTGTCGTCGCTTTGTCGTTTTCGACTTATGACCTCGGCGGTTTAATTAGCTTGCTGGTGGGTGGGGGCAGCTTGCAGAAGCCAGCTGCATCAAATACGGGCAAAAGTTCGCGCACACGCCCCGGTATCGAGCCATCCAGCATGCTAGCAGAGTGCAAAGAGATACAAACAGTGTGTGTGAGAGTGAGAGAGAGAAGTATATATATATGTATTTCCCCTCCCATAGATTTCACCTACCGACGTTTATAGTCAATTTTGGCGCCTTTTAGGGAAATGTTCGCCTCAGTGGGAAAGAATGTGGCATCGTAAAAGTTGAGACCATTCTGGAGCAGTATGTTGTACTCGTCCATGGAGGCCAGTGTTATGCGGATGACGGCCGGCGGCAGCTCCCGACGCTCGCCGGAACGCTCCGATTTCTCAATGGCATCCGCAACGATGCCGCTGACGACGCTCTTGGCGCTGTTGCTGCCTGCGGATGCGGATGTGGATGTGAACGGAAAAATCAGTAATAAAAATTAGAAGAGTTTGAATTATTTGAGCGTGGTGAAAAGAGGAGAACGGTAGAGATAGAGGAATAGGAGTCTGTGACCCGTTTAGCGTACCAAAAATTAAAAAAAAAAATTTTAATTAAGAATTTGCTTACTATTTTAAAAAAAAAAACAAAGAAACAAAATATTTTCTTACAAAAATTCAATTTTGGACTGATCGATTTAAGAAAAAAAATAAGAAGGTCGCTTAAATATATTTAAATACACTATTTGCGAAATTGATTGAAATAGCTCGAGAAACAACAAAGTTGTTCCTTCTTAAAACTGATTTTGAAACCAATAGAATAGTCCGATTTTAGAAAAACTTTAACAGGTTATATAAAATAAAATGTTTTAAAATAAAATGTTATAAACAGGTTATAAACAAAGGGCTAGATCAGCTTTTACAGCTATTTTGCCACTTTTGCGACTTAGAATTCTCAACTGGTTCTAGCGTCTCAAGATATATAAAATATTGAGGCTGATTTTTTTTTTACCGACATGGTAATACAAAATATTCTATAAATTAAATTTGGTAACCGAGTTAACTTAGTAGTTGTGCTGTAATTCCTAAAATCGATATGTTAAAATCGTCAGAAACAAAAAACGAGCCGTCGATTAATCGTTGTCGATTTTCGATTGTATTTTGACATCGCTAGTTAGTAGGTTAGTTAGGTAATTAGTTAGGTAGGTTGTATTGTTATCCAATTGGGCTTGTACATTACTTCGAATGGCGGCGCGGCGCAGTGTCTGCATCTGCGTCTGGCTGGGGGATGAGGAGGACATCAGCTGCTCACCTTCAACGGCCTTGTCGATGTTGCCGGTCGGGATGTTGCTGCTACCCGAGAGATTGGGACTCGAATAGATGTGCAATCGGACGACCTCGACAACCGAATCGAACTTGTACATCGCATGTCGAATGTCCTCGACGGGCAAATCCTCGGGCACATCGAGGACATAGAGCGTAAATGTTTTCCTTGGTCGACATGGTATGGCAATCTATATACATATATGTGAATCAAAGTGAATCAAATCAACGACTCAGTAATAAAATGGAAAAGGGGGAAAGAAAATTAGTAATCTTTCTATATGTTATATTCTACATATACAACATTATTGATGATTGATTGATTGATTGATTGATGATGATTGATCTGAAGATCTGAGACATATCATAGACAGAAGACAGACAGAGACAGAGAGACAGATACTCACACTTCGCGAGAATGTTTGCTGCAAAAATGTTGAAATATATTTCAGAATTCAGATTTCATGTACATATGCAAATATGAGAGGTGACTTTGTTTTTATTTTTAATATGAATACTACTACAATGGGGTTAACAACTACTAACACTACTACTCTAAATATTTACTATATTATATTGTTATATTTAATCACCATCAAATCATATATTTATGTACATATACTACTACTTGGCTTGAAAATATCTATAAGCTGACATAAAAAAAATATAATTTTTATTTTCAAATTTCATTATTAAAATTTCATTCAATATCATTGACAAAAATAACTACTATAATAATTCCTAGCTATAAGGGGTGCCACAGAAATCGATTTCGCTTGAATTTCAATTAAATTTCAAACAAATTTCAAAGTAGTTTAAGTGAAATTCAAGCGAAATCGATTTCTGTGGCAAATTTCAAACTAGTTTAAGTGAAATTCAAGCCAAATCGATTTCTGTGGCACCCCTGTATAACCAAGTATTGCTCTTAATCAAATTTAAGTTCATATAAATTAAATAAGAAATTTTGTGTACTGGAAACTTTAAAGGATGAGAGGAGTGAGAACTTACTTTGCGATAGAAACGTGCACCGGTGACTTTGTGGAATCCCTTCTTGAATACCGCCTGATAGTCATCTGGATGTGAGAATTTAAATAGAATTCCTGTAGCCGTTTTCGTCAAGCTGAAACATCCCTTGAAACTCATTTTTTCACAAATTAGAGCAGCTCGTTCCATGGATAGTTCATAGGAGGGTGTCAGTAGAAATGCGCCTGTAAGTTTTGATGAAGTTTTTTTTGTTGTTGGTTTTAAACTCAGTTAGCATGATATTGATGATATTACGATATTACAAGTAGTTCTACTTTTCTATAGTTTAGAATAGGAAGCTCACTTTGAAAGCATGCATTTACAAAATATAGGTATTAAACTAAAAGTTATATTTATGAAGCTTGCCTTGCATTACTTTTATCTTTTTTCAACTAATCACTATAAAGTTTTCAGAATATTTTCAAAAATAATGCAAATTTACAAGAAATTCTCGAATAAACTTCAACAACAAATGTTAGAGCAGCTTTTTAAGCAAAATTGGCAACTACAGCTCCAACAGTTGTCGAGTTCAAATAGACTATACACTTTATAGGGTTACAGTTTACCAGGTATAGAAGGCATTATTAAGAGTATGAAAAAGTAAACGTTATTGGAATGTTTTTTCTTTTGAACTTTGAGCACCTTTGGTTAGAAAATTATCGGGCGAGGAGATTTCCGAGTCGGAATCATCCTCCCGTTTATCGGTCCACTTCGGTTCCGATGATAACTTATGGGCGGCCATTTTGGTAACGATGCCCGAAGGACGCGTTTGCCTGGGAAACTCATTCTTTTCACATTCCAAATCCGATGCGTTGCCGATATAAGACATATTTAAAAAATTATTTGTTTTTTTACGATTTCAACGACGATTCACACGATTCAAACTCGGATCAATTTTTAGATCCAAAATAAAAAAAAAATTAAAAAAAAAAATAGCGATAAAATTTGTTGTTTGACTTGAATGAAGAGTGCACGAAAATTTTGAAGCAACTGAAACATGGAAACGCTTCTTCCACGGCTTTTATATGCTTCGTTGAGTCGCGATCGTAGCTAACGAAATGAAAGTCGAATCACAAACACACACACACACACACAGAGAGACGATCTTGGTGTGGCAAAATTGTCGTCGTTTGGTTTTGCTCAAATTGGAAGTTCTTACAATTGGAATTGGAATTAGACGTAGACGTAAAACGCACTTAAACATTTTTTTTTTATTTTTTTATTTTTTTTTTTTAATTTCGTATTGATCCTCGACTCGACTCGGCCGAGTGGGCGGACATGGCAGTTGTTGTTAAGGGGCGTGGGTAGCCCCTATTTGTGGAGGCGTTCTGGTAGAGGGGGAGTAGAGGAGGGTCGGGTCTTACTATATGTATAATGATGCAGGTTGACGCCATCGACAACATCGTCAAGATCACGCGTCAAAAGAAGCGCCAAATGTTGCGTAAATTTCAAGAACACGACTTTATAAGGGCAATTGGCAAAATTTTGATATAGCCAAGCGCATCTGGAGCGTACAAACTGAAAATTAACTAAATACTTATACATATATGTAATATGTATGTCTCTGTAGACATATGTATAAAGAGCATAAAGATCATATAGTTTAATTTATTTTAATAATTCATGTGTTTTGTTTTATAAGATTAATCATTTTGAAAAACAATTTCTTGAAAAAATATAATTATATCAATAATATAATAATAATAATTAAATTGGCATTACTTCCTTAATGTTTCATTCACACATTTACTTCACATATTCTTCAGTTT
Organism: Drosophila suboccidentalis; assembly: GCA_037043435.1. Lineage (NCBI taxonomy): Eukaryota > Metazoa > Arthropoda > Insecta > Diptera > Drosophilidae > Drosophila > Drosophila suboccidentalis. Next base: position 943,765 of record JBAMBK010002558.1, on the reverse strand, counting down.
GATGTAGTTTAGTTACATTTTAACAATTTAAATATTTCATTTAAAAAATATAGTATTAAATATTTCGGAAAAAGTCGAAACAGTTTAAAAATTTTCGTTTTAAATTATGTTTAAGCTGCTTTTTTACATTTTTACAATAACAATTGAAAATAAAACATGCTTTTAAAATTGTATTAAAAAGTTACACCATAACTCTTATTTGCAATTTTTAAAATAACAATTAAAAATAAAACTTTTTTTTAATTTTTACTTTATATTACTTATGAAAAACATAAATTAACCCTTATAAATGAAACGGTTACCAAACGGTTATTTCGGTTTACAGAATTTCGGTTTTAAGGTTTTGGTTTTAGTTACGGTTTTAAATTTCAATCAATTAAAGGTTACGGTTTCGGTAAGGGTTTCAATCCCTGTGGGAAATTAATAATATTTGAATGCAGACTGAATTTAGAGGCCTTATTTTCGACCTTGCAACTTTACAAGTCACAATTTAAGTCACCTTTCAAATATTTTTTTTTGGGAAAACTCGATTTATCGTTATTATTTTGAGATATATCGACAATTTGATATTTTTTCGCTGTTACATATTTTTAGATGGCATACTGTAGATCCCATATTCCGAATATCTTGTCTGTAGCTTTGTTCAACTCAGAGTTCTTCGAGATATGTTGAGGTTAAGCCGATATCCTTGTTTAAAATCGATTTCATAGTGATATAAGAATAAAAATTCCAAATTTCCCAGCTCTTACCTTGCTTACCTCTGAGTTCCTTGAGGCTAGTTAAACTTTGATCGTTTCCAATCCCACGAATTCCCAATTAAAATAAATAGACAGTTGTTTGGTTTTATGTCATTTCATAATATGTGGTTTATTAATAAATTATTTTATTTAAATTAATATTTCAGTTTTTGAATATTTATAGTATTTTTTATCTTTTAATTTTTTGTGTTTTTGTTGTTGTTTGTTTGCTTCGAATTGATTCCATTTATCGTTTAAACAAAATGTGTGTGTGTTGTTCCACTTAATAATATTATAATAAGTATAATAAACTACTAAAGTGTTTACATGGCAACTATAATTTCATTTCATTATCATTTTTTTATATTTTGTTTTTTTTTCATCTGGTTGTATACATCTTTTGCAGTATTCTTTTTTATTTGCATATTTTTCATTTTTTTTTTTTTATTACTTTTACTTTTTTCTCATATAGATAACAGAATTTTAAATTTAAAAAAAAAAAACATAAATATATATTGATATACAAATATGTGTATATATGTAAAGAAGCAGAAACAATCGGAATCGGATGAGCAACACTTAAGAACTGAGTACAGTTGAGGCAAAAGGCAAGCGGTTGGTGCTTAAGGGCGTAAATGGGGCATGGCCAAAGGACATGTGTGTTTGAGGTGAGGAGACGTATTATATATATATGATATATGGACTATATGTAGATGTACCTTATATATGCTGTATATATATAGTTATATTTTAAGAAGCTTTATTAGGAAGATCACCAGGAAATGCTTGGGGAATGGGGCAAGGTATAACATTGAGAGAAACAAAGTAAATGGAAAAGAAAAATAAAAATAAAAGAAAAACAAAGAGAAAAACATATAGAGTTATCAATTCTAAAGAAGAAGACTTAATCGACTTATCGATTTATCGACAAGTTCGATTATTAGCTGGGAGTAAGCACACACATTTACACAGACCTTACATACAAACACATACACAACAACTACGTAATAACTGATACACTGTTAACAATTATGCGGCGGTTTCTCATCTTTATCATCTTATCTTCCTCTTTCCCCATTCGTTTTAATCTCTTTCTCTAATTTATCGCTTATCGTTTTTCTTTTCGATTATCGATTTATTTTTTTTTGGTGTTTTAGTTTTGAGTCAAGGTGCAAATTAGCAGCGGGAGGCGTTCAAAAGTGGGCGTGGTTGTGTTATTTTTGTTTTTTTGGGGGTAGGGAGTGATACGAAAAGCGAAGGGATGGCCAGGCAGGTGGGACATTCATGGAACTTACATATTTAACGAATTTCGATAATTATCAATCGATTAACGATTTAATTTGTTTACATATGCATCGATATCGATTTAGATATCATCGATAACATCGATTGTGTCCTCTTTTTTTAATATCATATTTCGAGGGAGGACTTTTTAGTACTTTTTTTTTAGTAGTCTCGTGTGCCAAGCGAACTTTTTGTTAGATTCTTACGTCATCGATTACGTACGTACATATATCTGGATATATACTATATGTATATATGATTTGCAGTAAGCAGCTTAAACAATTGCATTTGCATTTTGTATAGGTAGATAATTAGATGTATTACGATATTTGTTGCTGCCTCTTTTCAGTTATTTATTTATATATATCTATATATATATAGCTCTATATGTCGATATACACATATTATTATATAGATAATAACTATATTATTTATGATTTGTTTTAGATTTAGCTTAAAAAACAAATACAAAAAAATGCAAACAGAAACAAACAAACAAACAGAATTTCTCATTTTATCAATTTTATCATTTTGTTTTTTTTTTTGTTTTGATAATACAAATAGTACATTTATATATGTATATATATTCATATAGCTTAGCCTTAGGATTGTGTGTGGTTTCATTTTCTTTGTTTTTTGTTTTAAATTGTTGTTTATTTGTTGGGCCTGGTAAAAGCATGGCAAAAATAATGATTGATACTACAAATACAAATACAAATACAAATACATGATGTATAGTATGTATGATGGATGAGTGTGATGTATTTTGTGGGTGGTAACAAAACGATTTGTACGCTTCGAACTGACTAGAAATTCGAAAATGTCTTATCATAATAAGTATAATAAATTTGTGAGATAAACAAGATAATTAATAATTAATTTAAATAATTGTTTATAAAATACATTTCTAAACATAATAATAATAATAATGATAAAAAAGTCTTTGTATTGGAATCGATACACACTATAATTGCGTAAATATGTTTTATGCTTTCTATTTGTATGTATACGTGTATGTGTGTGTGTGTATATGTGTGTGTGTGTGTTTGTTAAATTTGCTAAGTTGTTTACAATCAATCAATGTTGATTGATTAATCATTGGTCATCTTGAACGATTGAATGATGGTGCCAATGCGACTGTCTTTGCCTAACCATCAATCAAGCATCAATCATTGTGCAATTGATACGATTGATCAATCATAGCATCTTATATTGAACAACATAAGGATGCTTACAATTCATTTCGATTCGATTGTTATATATACAAATACAGCTATTTGTGGCTACCATCAATCATACTTCAATCAGCCAGTCAGTCAGTCAGTCAGTCAACCTGCAGTGGCATTCGGCTTTGTTCTTTATTAAATGATTTAAGTCTACGCATATAAAGTATGGAGGGAGAGAACAAGCGTTTAGCTCGTGTTAAGCTCTAGGCACATACATCCATATGCCAAATGATTGACGTCCTCTACTTGAATGATTGATTTAATATATGTATAGTATATGGCACTAGCACATAGCACTGGGAGGGGTATACTAGATAGACACGGCAAGCAACACTAACTGTCTGCGTATGTGTGTGTGTATATATTTGTGTGTGTGTGTGTGTGTCTGTGTGTCTAAGAAATGCCCAAGTCTATGCAGAATTTGAGATACGATAAGTTAAAACATATAGGATAGATCAAAACTAGTTTACATGCTATAATCAAAATGTCTTCATAAATAAATATACATGCTTCATTTTATAAAACTCTGTTGTCCCTTTTTTGCTCAAAAAATGTGGGAGAGAGATACAAAGAAGTGTGTAGAGTGAGAGCGAAGGGGAAAAATAAATATTACATGTGTGGCGCGTTTATATTCAAGGGTGCCACAGAAATCGCTTTCGCTTGAATTTCACTGTAATTTGTATGAAATTTAAGTGAAATTCAAGCGAAAGCGATTTCTGTGGCAGCCCGATAGTTCCTGTTTTCACACACTATTGGCACAGCAATGACCGCGATTTGTTCAGATTCTTATATTTTACTTATACTGGAAGAAGGACCTTTCATTTGTCATCTCATACGTTAACTTCTTCTCAACTTGTCACTGTCATTTTGACCTGTCAGTGCACTTTCAACACTGTATACTGAATACTGAACAACACACGCGGGCCTTGCTTCACACCTTGCTTTCAGTGGTAACCCTGGTATGACAGACAACGACAACTCTGTTACATAACTGTCTCTCATTAACATCTTAGCGTTGACATTCAAAATAAATGGTAACAATTACTGGGATCTACGACACATTTAAATATCGTAATGTTTCTTTATGTACAATATGCGCAATTTGTAGGCAGCAGTTGTGATTCTACAGATTCTACAGATCTGCATATTGAATTTATCTTTCTTGAACTGATTCTTACTGCTGTAAGACTGTTGATATTGATCTGATCTCGGTACTTTTTCAATTCAATTCTATAGATTTTAATCGATTTTTATGAAAATTTATTTATTTTAAAAAGATTTTAAAAAATCTTTAAAAAAAAGACTGCTAAAATTGTGTTCTTTCATAAATATTAGAATCGCTCGTAGAGAACATTTAGTTTATTTGTTCTTCTTATTAAAAAGACATTATATAGTATCTCTTGATCTTTCTTGTATTCTTCCTAAATTAATAACAATAACTGCAGATCTGTAAAATCACAACTGCCAAAAAAGCTGCTGGGACTACAGAGTTGTATAAAATCTCATATACATTAATATAAAGAGCTATAATAATAGTTAATAATAAATGATATAAGTGTGTTTTGTTTTTGTTCTTGTTTCGTGATGTTGTTGTTGTTGTGTATACAAAAAACGTCAATTGCTTTGCTTAAAATTGTTTTTGCTTTGCGCTTATTTAGTTTTTAGTTTTTTTCTTAATGATTTTTATGTTTTTGTTTTAGTTTTTCATTTGTTTTTGTTTTTTTTCTTTTGTTGGACGGAACAATTTACAACATATGATTATGAAATAATGTTTAAAATGATGTAATGATGTAACACAAACTAATACTTGAATTTGATTGAAACTAAACACAAAAAGAAAACAACAAACATAATGGATATACATATGTATATCTATCAATATATCCAAATTAAAATACGATGAATTTATGTGCGATAAAAACAAAAATAATAAATAAAAACTTTTGCTAATGGAATGAATTAGCTCGGGTTGCTATAAGACAGATACATCTATATACTATATCAAAATAATAAGTTAAAAAATCAAATATATAGCTTTAGCTTTGTTATACAGTTATACACACACATACATATGTATATATAAATATATATATATATACATAAGGATATGCGTATGCCATGGGTTTGTATATAGAGCGCGAGTGAGTTACACATACATATATAATTAATTTATACATATATAGTATATATATATATATCTATATATAGCGAAATTGTGGCATGTGTTATTATATATATGTATATATATATATTTTTTGCATCAGCTTTCGAAACTTTTTTGTAATTTGCACTTGACTTTTGTTATTTAATTTTTTGCTTGTTTATATAATAATTGATTTATGTTTTTTTTTCGTTATTCGATTTTGCTTTTCATTGTTAAAATCTTGTTCAATGATAATCATAGTAGAATCAATTATAATAATCATAATAATAATAATAATAATAAATATGCATGTAATCTATAAATAGTTTAATATTATATATAAAGCTTAAACGCTCGATAATATCATATAATATTTGGTTACACATTTCCCATACTTTATTTGTTCTTTATCTTCATCTTCTTCATCTTCTCTTTATTTTTTCTACGTCTTCGTCTTTATGCAAATCGTTCAAATAAAGCTCATAAGCGTCTATATACTTTTCTGTTCTGTTAATTTCTCTGTTCAATATTGTTTTTTTTTTTTTTTGGGATTATATTATTAATAATATTATATAATTGTTTGTTATGATTGCGTCAACTTATACAGTTATAAAGCGATCGATATTTGTATTATCATAGCAATATCTTTTTTGAAATTTCTCAACTTGCTCTTTTGAGATACTTAGATACACGTACAGTTATGGGGATTAGATTTAGAACTTAGACGTAGCACAAGTGGTTGGATACTCCATATACACATACACACATACATATATATATATATACTATAGTTTATATGTATATATTTATTTTGGATTTACAAAGAAACACGAGAGTTACAATAACAAATACAAATGCAAAAATTCAGCACGAATGTTTTTTTTTTTTGTTTTTTGGTTTTTTGTCCATTGTTTTTTTTGTCATAGTTCTAATAAAGAGAGAGATATGCATATGAGGCCGAAATCTCGTACAAAATATGTTGTTGTTTAGCTATACACAAACATGCACAGACACATACATACATACACACACATTCACACATTATTTTTGGTTAATTAAGTTAGATATTTATATGTATATGTTTTGTATTTTGGGTCATTTGCAAGAAGCGTTTAAGCAATAATTTAATTGTTTAAGCAATTTGGAACAAGCTATGCTTTCAGATGCTTTCAAGTTAAGCTTTCAGCAGCTTTCAAATGCGCTTTCAGCTGCTTTCTCTTTCTTAAACACTAGATGTGTGAGAGATAAATGTAAATATAAATATGAAGAGGGGAGACTGAGTTCATCATCCACTTGTGCTAGGTGTGCGTCATTATGGGGGGAGGAAAACATTTGTTAATGTACGATATTAATATCGATATTATAACTATGTTTATGTTTATATATATATATATATATATGATCTTAGTCTAGGCAATAAATACCTTTGTTGTTGTTGTTGTTGTTATACGTGTTGTTAAATTTGCTTTGTTTACTTGTTTTTCTTATATTTTTTGACTTGTTTTCAGCGTCGAGAGTATTATTCTTTAAGTTTTGGATTGCTAGAATTGCGTTTAATTTGTGTTGTGTTGTGTTGTGTGTTGAGAGTGTGTGTGTGTGTGTGTGTGTGTGTTGTGTTGTGTTGTGTTGTGTGTATATTAGTTACCCATTGGTTGCATTTGCATTTGGCGTCGCTGCAACACCGGCAACTGCAACCTCAACGAGCTGATCGAGCATTTGGATCTGCTTGCGAGTTGGCGTCGTCATGGGCGTCACGACATTCTGATATCGTTGATGAAATGTTGACAATATCTCGCGAATTTTAGCAATTATCTCTTGTACTCAGGCATTTGATTCCTATAAATAAACAAAAGAGCACAAAATATTATTAATAATTTAGCTAAATTTCATTCAAGACTAACAATACCAGAGAAACAAAATTAAGTAAGTTAAAGAAATCTTTCAATCGTTCAATTGCAATTTCTACACGATATAAAATCTGATCTAGAAATATCGAATGCTACAATCTAAAGATATTCAATTTTTTTAATGAAAATTTGTGTGACGCACAATTAATATTTATAGCAATTTAACATAAATTGTCTAAAATTTGTAGTTTCAAAAATAATGAAGATTAGGAGTTTTAATGAAGTACTCTTAAAGTAAAGTGATGGAGAGCTTTCGTGACTTTCTCCTTTTTAATTTGGACGGGGAAGATTTCTTTGAAACTTAAAGTGCATTCTACTTTTAGATCTCATATACTTAAATTACTTTAAATATCTCTGCAAAATTAGTTGTTGGTTAGTAAATATGATAATAATACTAAGAAATCCAGTTTCTAAAAATGTAATTAAATCTGCAAATGATTTGCACCTTTAGGTTATCGAAATAGTGCATGATTTGCTCGTAGTCCATGTCGAGATCATCGAGTCCGAGACGCTCGCCGGGTGCCAACGAATCGTCGACGGTGGTCGAGAACATGGGATTGCCAACGACTGTGGCGCGCTTGACGCGCGACGACTTTGTTGTGGGCTCGCTGCTGATGGTGGTGGTGGCCGCGGCGGTGGCGGGCGGTGTCGGCAGCCGGACAATCTCATCGGTGGCATTCGAATTGGCCGCATCGGCAACGCTGCTCAATATGCTATGGTTGTGATTCTCTATGAAAAGTAAAGAAAGTACATGTAAATGAGTATTCAATTCGTTTTGAAATGCGTCAGTTTGTTTACCTTTAATTTGTGTTATAGCTGGCGATGCTGGTGCAACAATTGTTGTTGCTGCTGCTGCTGCTGCTGTGGAGGATGCAGCAGCAACATTTGTTGTGGTTGTTGTTGCGGCGGAAGCAGCGGCTGCAGCCTGGGCGGCTGCTGCTTTGGTAACTCTCTTTGGTGTCAGCGAATCGAATTGAAATGCATTCTTCTGATGCGGATTTATATATTCCACCAACTTTTCAGCATTGTGCAACTCCTCGTGCTGTTGGTGTTGTTGTTGTTGCTGCTGCTGCTGTTGTTGTTGTAGGTGCTGCTGTAGTTGTTGCTGCTGCTGTTGCTTGATTTTGATGTGTGCCGCTCTCAACGCCGGCTCGTGCATAAAATTGTGGCTCTGACTGTGACTCCGTTGATGCTGCTGACGTTCCGGCTGTTGTTGTTGTTGTTGCTGCTGCTGTTGTTGTTGTTGTTGTGGCGGCTGCTGCGTCGCGTTGTTGTTCTCATTGTGCAAATGCTCGCGCTTAAAGTGCTGACTGTGTCGCTTGTTTATCAAATCCTTATCCTACAGAAGAAAAAGAGTTTATAAATTAAGTTGATCGCTACTATAATATGCATTTTTTATATTTTGTTTTATTTTTGATAGCCCATTACCTTGACTGGCGCTGTCTGTGGTGGCAGCTGGGGTGGCAGCATGGCCCGTGTGCCGACATTGCGATGCGGTGGCACCGGCGGCTTATACTCCAGAGCCGCATCCTTGCGATCGTTGGCCAAATAGCTATACAAAAAGGCAAAGGCATTAGCTTACAGAGATTCGAGATAGAATGGGATTCACTTACTGATCTGCATGCAGCTTGTTCAGATTGGAGGCTGGCACAATGTGTGTCTGCAACTTGGGCTGTTGTTGGTCAAACGAGCTGACACGTCGTCCATTGTCGTAGGTGATGATGGGGTTGCTGGTGATGCGCATGCGAGAGTCTGACAAAAAGAGACATGGAGATTAGATCTAAAGTTTCAATACTAACTAAATTCTTAAGAGTTTACCACGCGCATTGATGTGATGTTGTGTGTGCTGTTGTTGTTGCAGTGGTTGTGGTTGTTGTTGTTGTTGCTGTTGCTGCTGTGGTTGTTGTTGTGGCACATTCGCATCGGCAACTGCCACCGACTGTCGATCGATGGTGGATCGTCCCAACCAGACCCAATCGTGAGCATTCGTTGTCGACTCCTTTAAGCGCACATCACGAAAACCGCCGCCACCTGCAGATCCATTGCCATTGCCCTTTCCAGCGCCCGTCAACGGATCCAGCCCGGATTCAATCATTGCGGGTCGAAATTTGGAGGCATACACCACGCACGAGATGACAAACACAATGATGGCAAAGCAGAAGGCGGTGAGCAGCACGTACATGCCCAGTTCCATCGATGACATGTTGCCCCCGGCAAAGCCGCCCCGGTTGCCGTAGTGCGACTTGTGCACCGCCTGAATGCTCGCCCGATGCTGCCTGGCCTGCACAGTGGGCTCATACTGCTGGCTCGAGTCGCGCAACGGAATGCCAACTATAAAGGGATAAACGGAGCGATTAATAACATTAGAAATAATACTTAAACTTCGATTTAAAAATAATATAACTCTTTTTTTAATTTCTTCCCTAACTCGAATCACCATTATCCAAGAAAAAATTCGAGTTATGGAGACTTCGAGTTAGGGAATTTTTTTTTTTAGTTTTTTAAAAGAAACTACAAATTCATTCATGTTAAATTGTGAACTTTTTAATTTTTACTAAAAAAAATCAGAAATTAGATAGAAAAACTCATTCATGACTTTTACTCTTACTTTTAAATTTTCTCTTATTCTTCAAGCTAAACAGAACTTAAAAAATCGGAAATAAGGGTCTGATAATTGTTTTCTTTTATATTATTTTCTAAAAAAAGGGCTTATAGTTTGTTTAAGGCCATATAGTGATCATCACTTGTAATTGTTAATGCAATGTCTTATCATATTGCATCATCATATGTTAATGTACATCATTATAACATACCCAAACGAGCCGGTAACAGAAAACAGTAACAGTAAAATAAAACAGAAACAAAAATAAAACGCAATTTATTGGGGATTTTACCGAAAAATTCGACTTACAGAAGCACATGCCAATTAAGGGTGCCACAGAAATCGCTTTCGCTTGAATTTCACTGGAATTTGTATGAAATTTAAGTGAAATTCAAGCGAAAGCGATTTCTGTGGCAACCCCGAATATTTTTGTTCGAGCTAAGGAGAAATTCGACTTATGGAAGTTCGAGTTACGGAAGCTGAATTGTATGAAATTTGCTCAGTACACGCTATTGCCACTCGATTTTGTTCGAGTTAGAGAAAATTCGAGTATTTAGTGATGTACAAATACATCGAAACATCGACAATTCGATTTACATCTCTAGTTATATTGAAAATAATAGTTATATAATTTTTATTTTTTATTTACACAGAAAAATAATAGTTTAAAATAATTTATATAAGATATATTATATAAAATTTTGAGGTGAGATTTTCTACCACATCCGAGTTTTGATTTTCTTAAACTCAACAATAATTAATTGCTAGGATTGCTCACCTATAATGTCCGCTAGATCTCCAGTATTGCGATAGTTTTTACGCTCTCGTCCCACGGTGCCATCGTTTTGTATGGACTCCTGTTTGCTCACAATGTCCGCGTTGTTAAAGTCCACCTCGATGGAGGCCAAGGCGCTCGCCAGCGCCGCCGCATTCGGTTTGTTCTGCTTGGAGCCGGATGATGAGCTGGAACCGGAGCCAGAGCTACGTCGCAGACGACACTCGTCGGAGAGGTGGAGCGTGACACGCAACAGATTGCCATTGCCCTCGCCGACGGCAATGACACGAGGATGATGCGAGGCGAGCATGGGAGCAAAGGCAACGACCTCTGTGTCCAGACTCTCCACCAGCAGGAAGTAATCCTCGACAGCAATGTCGCTGTTGAAGAAAATGGAAAAACAATAAAGCATTTGCGGGGAGTATTTGTGATTGGTTGCCTACCGCAGTGGCGTCTTGGAGCCATCGGAGAACTCCAGATCGATGTCGAGCAGTCCCTCCTGATACTGAGCCGTCAGTTTGTGCGTCACCGAAGTCTCGGCCAGATAACCATTCTCGATGGCGTTCTCCGGCGTAATGGTCAGCTGCAGACCGGATATGACCCGCACAATTAGCTTGGAGAGATTCACCTTGTCGCTGCCCACGCGAATCTCCTTGGTGCCGATCACTCGTCCCGTTATGGGCGACAACACCTGGACATCGGTGCGTCCCATTGACTTGCCCTGCAGAATGCGTCCCTTGAGCGAGGCAATCTTTGGATCTGCCACACGCAGCAGAGGCTGCACCAAGTCCGTGACACGCAATCCCGTCCGACGCGATATGAAGTAACTGATGCGTCCGGAATTCTATAAAGCAAGTGCACAAATTGTTGATTAGTTAACTGGAATTGATCTGAACTCAGTCTAAAGAGCTTACCTGATCGATGGCCAGGAACTTGGCGTAGACTTCGACGGGACTCTGTTGGTAGCGTGCTCGGCAGATGCTCTTGTCGGAGCCGACGTTGTTGTAGTAACTGGTGCCATGTTGACTCCACACATACGAACGCTTCTTGCGGCGTCGCGATTGTTTGTTGTGTCTGGAATGCGGAGGGGAAGAAATTACAGTAATCAGCCTTACTCGTTATTTTTACTCGCTAATCAATATCTGTTACTCTTTACTCTATCATTCCAGGCCTTGTAATTTCTCATTTAGTTTTATTTATTTTACTACTGCTACTCGTTAATTCATATTCTCACTACACTTTGCTCGCTTTTTGCTACTCGCCATTGGTTATTCATTACTCGTTATTTCTATACCCTACATTTTAATCAGTAATCGTTAGATTTTACTAGGTGTTAATTGTTATTTTCCACTCGTTCCTTTTTGATCGCTTCTCCGTATTTCATGTTCGTTGCATGATGTTTTCTTGCAACTCGTTAATACTTATCTATTACTTCTTAACTTGCATTTGTTACTCGCTACTCGTTACTCGCTACTCTATATTTTACTGGCTCTTACTTAAATTTTACTCGCTGCTCGTTTATGTTTATTCATTACTTATTTGCTTAAATTCACTACTCATTAGTTCCTACTCGCTTTTCGTCAGTTCTTACTCGATATTCGTCAGTTTTTACTCGCTACTCGTTATTTTGCATTCGCCACTCGACAGCTACTTACAGATAATGATTGTCGTCGGTCACTTTCCAGCCCTTGATCTGGGACAGTCGGAAATCGGATATGTACACTTCGAGCGGAAATTCGGGCATCCAGACAATGAACTTGGCCACGCCCACATAGGTGCCGTACTTGACAATCACGGATGCATTGGAGGATCCACGTTGCTCGGAGCCATCCACATATACAGAGCTGCATGAAGAGGAAACCTGCAAGGATTGAAATTGCAATACGAGATTAAGATTATGAGTACACACTACGAATCGAATATCGCACCTTGATGACGCTCTCATCCTCGGCATGGCAGGAGCTCTGTAGCGTCACGTCGGCCACCTTGCCAGCCTGCGAGACAATGAAGACCTTCATGGCCTGGGCCACCTGTCGTCCAGTCAGGACCGCCGTGTTCATCACCTCCCAGATCTTGGCCATGGGCAGCACCGCCTGTATGTCATCCTTGTTGATCTCCAGCTTGGCAATCAGACGCTTTTTCGTATCATCCGGTGCAATTAGCTCCGACGAATCTTTATCCTTGGGCGTATCATACACATGGGTCACGGACCAAACGATCTTGCCGCCATCGAGTATATCGTTGGTATCGTCGGCGACCTCCAGGAGCCAGGAGAAGACCTCGTACACCTCGTTGTTGTTGCTGCTGCTGTAGTTGGATGATTGGCGACTCTCCATGCTGGATGTGCTGGCGGATGAGTCGGATTCCTTGCGGAATGCGGTCACTCGGGCCGTTGTGTGCTTGGGATTCTCCTTCTCAATGCTAATGCTCCACTGATCACTGGACGCACTTGCTCCCATTATCCTCAGTCCGGCCTTGACACGCGCCCGCACCGTAAAGGCGGCCACACGCTGCTCCTGATCCGCATACTGATGCAGAAAGACGGGCACATGCAGCTTTGACATGGGATACAGTGGATGCTGTGGCAACAGGAACGTCACGGAGTCATCAGCGCGCAGTTCCTTGAACGCCGTCTTGGCTGCCAGCAGCGGAACCTGTGCGAATGTCGTCAACGGTTGAATCTGGACCTTGGGCTCACACTGCTCCGGATTCCTTAGAGGTGGCTCAAACACGCTGTACGAGACCTGGGCATAGCGTTGTGGCACCTTCGGGGGCAACGCCGCCTGTCCAGTGCCGCCGTTGCTGCTGTGCCTGGGCGCCGGCAACGCTGGCCACCAGCCAAGTGGGATGACCACCTCGGCAACACAAACTCCATCCTCGCCCTCGGGCATGCAGCGTCCCTTGAGGGGCTGTTCATTGGGCATGGCCACGTGGAGCAGGACACAGACCTTCTGGCGTTGCAGGTGGCCACCGGGATCGGCGCCGGCATGGAAGAGGACACGCAACACGGGCGAGTCCTGAGAGACAGTGGCGCGCACCAAATGCGCCGAGATGTCCAGATGCATATTCGGCTGCTGCAGCTCCAACAACGTGGCCGTGGAGTTCTGCAAGGACATGGAATATAAATGGGATGCAGTCAAGGACTGAAGAGGTGGCAACTTACATTGACATAATCTCCAGCCTGGTTGGCGTCCATGGTGTCGGGGACAATGTAGCGAGCGGGCACAGTTTGCTTGGTCGAGAACGGACCATAACTGGCCCTGATGGACACGGGTTGCGTTGTCTCCACGACGGTGAATCGGTCCAGCGATAGGACAGAATCGTACGAGGAGCGCGTCTTGATCGGCGGCAGCGACGACGATGTCTGAACGTTGGCGATCTCAGGTGTCACAGGTGGTTGCCTTGCGTGCTTCAGGAAGAAGCCGCTGTCGGGTGCCTCGAAGTGCACCTCGACCGATGAGATGTGCTCTGTTCAAAGGGAGAATACACATTTCAATCCAAGAGATCAATCCAAACACCCAAGTGGGTGGTGTGGGGGGTGGGGTTCGGGTGGATCAGGTAGGTCGTAGAACAGCGAGGGGAAATGAAAGGGGTGGGGTGGAGTTTACTCTACTTACGTGCAATTGCCAGCAGCATTAATGGAATTATTATGCAGCACTTCATGTTGAATAAACTGCACTGCTTGCTCAACGGCTTGATTGATTAGTTGATTGAATGATTGACTGTTTGCTGTGCGTAGTTTTTCAGTTACTTCAACTGCTTCTTCTTCTTCTCCTGTTTCTCCTGCTTCTTCTCAGCTCACTGCTTCTTGTTGTTGTTTTTGTGTTTTTTTTCTTCCACTAAACACTTTGCAATTTTTCCTTCCTTTTATTTCAATTCACAAAATTGTTTTACGATTAAAAGTTTTTGCACCGTTTTACCGTTACAATTGCACATTTAACTGCTTGTGTGTGCTGTATTTGTTGTTGTAGCAGCAGTTCATAAAAGCCAAAAAATGCAAATTCCATATGCACAAAATTTATATATGTATGTACATATATATTTTTTTGTTGCTGCACCTGCACAAAATTCAAGCAGTTGTTGTTGTTGTTGCTTTTCGCTGCTGCTTCATCAGTTGCAAAAATCTTCAGCACATCCTTTATTGATTCTTTCAGTGTGCACGACAAGCAGCGCACACACACAAACACACAGTTATACGCATGCACATACTAACACACACAAATGCTGGTGCTGCCTTGGTCGCCTTCGCCTACATATACATATACACACACATTTCACACATTTCATTCATTTAGGCCGTAGTATAGACACATCTTCCCGAGTCTCGTTTTCTTTTCTTTGGTTTTTAGTTTTGGTCAAAACGTTACAAATGCGAATGCGCTAGGTAACGTTTATGTTATTGTATTGTGTGAGCACTCTTTGAAATGGTTGTGGCCACTTCTTAAGCACTAATTAACTAATCCTTTAATACAACATTAGGAGTTGTGTCGTTTTGCTCTGAAAAAGTTCAAATGAACCGTTCGTTTTAATGAACTATTGAGCGAATGAACATATTCAGTAGTCAAACATGAACTAAATCGTTCATTTCGCAGTTGGTCAATTGAAAATTTCTTAGAGAATTTATTCAATTTCTTCTTTATTTAAAAACTTTCTCGTAAAGTTTATTAACGATAATTACATGAAATTAAACTTTACAAAAATGTTTTCATCTTTTAGCCGCTGCTGCTTGCTCGATCTGACGAGCAACTTTCATTATATCTATCACCTTGTACGTTACATCCCCACTAACGTACAAGATGATAGATATAATCGGAAAAGTTTATAATTTTAATTTTAAATTGTTAAAATTTAAAAATTGTAATGGACGCGGTCCTTCTTACCCTGATATGCCTGTGAAAGTTACCTGTGTTTCGAATGTTTCCGCGAAACACATGCGACGAGGGGCAGAACATACATTCCAGGATCAGCCTGCCGTCACACCTATAAAGTATTTTAAATATCCCACAATCCAGGGTACAAGGAAGTCTATTATTTCTTTTCGGCATAATTTATTTTATTTATCTGATGTAAGTAAATTCGATTTGCTTGGCGCGTAGTGTCCTTTTATTATAACGGTGAGAAAAGATCATCTGGCAACCCTGTCTAGGACTGGCAAAAATAAAGGTGGCAGCCATCAGGTTCCACGGATAACTCGAAAATCCCGAACTCAATTAAAAAACCGCGAGTTTAAAGTGAAACATGCTTAATTTTGAAGCTAGAATTTTAATTTTGAATTTTGTTGGTTTTTTGAATTTTTTTTTTCAAATAAATTTTTAGAAATAAATAATTTCATTAGAGAAAATGTAATGGGACCAAGTTTCTATCGATATTTTGGCTTTTTTTTTTTAGCGAGAGAGAATATATTTGATATTGTCATCGATGTCACCGATGTTTTTACAGAGTTGCAATGACTCGTTCCGAATAAGTTCGAAAAGTGTGGCAGCCTTGTTTCACAGATGGTTTTGAGACATGTGGCAGCCTTGGTTCAAGGAACAGAAACGATCGTTTAAATTTGGTTAGTTAATTATACTCTTTAGGAAAATTGAACAAATTATTTTTAGTAAATTAATTTACAGACAGATTGAGTTGCCGGGCGATAGACTAGTTTATGTTACGGGATTCGATGAGCACAGTTTTGCATGCAGTGAAGCTTATCGAATAACATGGCGCCAAATAGATTTGTTGTTGCAGACGACATATAGATGCCGCCACTGGTACCGTGGCACACTACGCGCGGAATTTAAACATTTCAGTTTTGAATGTGCAGCAAAAGTTAACTGCACTAAGAGAATCGTAATAATTATAAGTATTTTACTTTCAAGCTTGATAACATGCTACCAATGCAGCAGGGCATCGCTTGCGAGAATCGCAACCGCTTATTTGATTGCAAGACAGCAATATTATCAAATAAATTAAGTAAAACGTGCGAAGCATATTTAAATTGGATTATTGTGTTTGCAAGTGAAATATATGCAATTCATATAACTGTAAATTCGGTTGCAAATGAGTGTACAGAGGATCATTTCCCTTTCCTTCCAACTGTATAATTTACACATAACCTGAAAGCTGTAGGCACTTTAAAAATGGTCGCCATCTTGTCGCCACTGCAGCTGCATTGTGTGGGTGGGCGGGCAGCGAGTCAGGCCGAGGGCAGCATACAAGCCTGCCTACAGTAGTCGTAAGTGCGACTGAGCTAGCATGCTGCAGCATCCCATTGCGTGTGCATGTGTGTGTGTGTTGCATTCTGATTGGGTGCATTGATTTCTTGCAACGAAACTTGTTATGGCTCCCAACACTGCACAACATACTGCACTCCTACATACATACGAACAAAATTAAAATGAGAGAAATGATGTAGAAGGGGCGGGGGGCAGCAGCCGTTGCAATTTTTGTTGCTAGGCAAAAAAGAAGCAAGCATTTACCGTTGCTAGCGCATGCCACAAAACCAAAACAACGACAAAAAATAAATCATGCATATCATTAAAAGAAACTTTGGCAAATATTCAGCTTATTGATTTGTCAATACACACATATACATATGTATGTATGTATGCATTGGTATGTGTGCAAAACTTGTACGCATGAATTAATTAAAAATTCCGTTGGTGCCCGCTACGCGAAAGTGGTCAACAACAACAACAACAATAATAACCAAAATTCAAGTCTTTGTTGTTTTGCATTGATCTTACAATATTAATGAAAGTTCTTGTGAATTATGTTTTTTTCTTCTTTTATCATTTTATCATCATTTCCTCTTTGGCACGACTTTTACTGCTTGCTGCTTTGTCCTCCATTTACCAACACTGCGCCACTGATCGATGCCAATCGATAAGCAAACAAACAAACCAAAAAAAAGTGCGTGCAATGCAAATGAGCTGAAAACTCAATGCAAAGAATATTTATATGTGTGTATGTATGTATATTAATACAAAAGGTGTGTGATTTATTGTGTTTAATTAATTGTTCAAGTGTTTTGGCTGCTGTCGGCGTTCAGCGCTCTGTGTGCTGCATAGTTTAAGGTAAATGGCTGGAATTATCACAATTCCAAGCAGTGCAACAAGAATTAATGCAATGCCAAGCAGTGCACGTGTGCAGGTGTCTGTGTATATGTGTTTGTGTGTATGTGTGCGCAAGTAAGTCCGTGTGCATTGTTGTTGCATATTGCCCGCCCACGTTTTTATACTTTTTATAGGGCATAACGCTTTTGTCACAAAATATGTAACACAGTAAAAAAGGTATGGCGGGGCTTATAAAGTACATTTGCATATGTATGTACAGTAGTGTTAGTATAGTAGTAGTAGTATATAAGTAATAGTATAGTAGAAGTAGTATAGTAGTAGTATTATAGTAGTTATGTATAGTAGTAGTGTATAGCAGTAGTAGTATAGTAGTAGTATATAAGTTATAGTATAGTAGTAGTAGTTTAGTATTAGTAGTGCATAGTAGTAGTAGTATAGTAGTAGTAGTATAGTAGTAGTAGTATAAGTAATAGTATAGTAGAAGTAGTATAGTAGTAGTATTATAGTAGTAGTAGTATAGTAGTAGTAGTATAGTAGTAGTAGTATAGTAGTAGTAGTATATAAGTAATAGTATAGTAGAAGTAGTATAGTAGTAGTATTATAGTAGTTATGCATAGTAGTAGTAAAAAGTATAGTAGTAGTAGTATATAAGTAATAGTATAGTAGAAGTAGTATAGTAGTAGTAGTATAGTAGTAGTAGTATATAAGTAATAGTATAGTAGAAGTAGTATAGTAGTAGTATTATAGTAGTAGTAGTATAGTAGTAGTAGTATAGTAGTAGTAGTATAGTAGTAGTAGTATATAAGTAATAGTATAGTAGAAGTAGTATAGTAGTAGTATTATAGTAGTTATGTATAGTAGTAGTAAAAAGTATAGTAGTAGTGTATAGCAGTAGTAGTATAGTAGTAGTATAGTAGTAGTATAGTAGTAGTAGTATAGTATAGTAGTAGTAGTATACTAGTAGTATGGTAGTAGTAGTATATTAGTAATAGTACAAATAGTACTAGTAGTATATTAGTATAATTAAAAAAAGTAGTATTTTTTTATAGTTTACTATATCATACATATATGTATATATGTAGCTGTCATAGAAAAGATAAGTTAAAAATTGAATACAAGAGTATCAAGTGTGCGGTGTGTTGTAGTTATCTCGTTCTATCTCGTTGTCTGTTCGTATGCAAGTGTGTCTTTGTATGTGTGTTTATATAGCTGACCCTTTCCCCCTGCTGTCTACTATACCGCCCCCGTTGTTGCTACTTACATTCACATTACAAAAGATACGATCGAGAAAAGTTGCGAGTTGTTGCTGATGTTGTTGTTGCTGTTGTTGTTGTTGCTGCTGCTGCTGCTGTTGCTGCTGCTGTTTGTTGCATGTCTGCACGCGCAACGCACTTGACTTGGAGTTGGACCTGTTGTTGTTGTTGGTTGTTGGTTGTTGGGCCTCTTGAATGACGAGCAGAGCGACACCTTCTCCATACCAAATCAACTGGATGGACGCCAATAGAAGCTGCTGCTGCTGCTGTTGTTGTTGTTGTTGGTCTCTCTTAAAGATGTTTGTAATTTAATGGCCTCCTTTTGCTGTTGTTGTTGTTGCTGCCACTGTGTGCACAATTATTATTCAAGTGTTGCGCAGCCGCCGCAACATTTCTCTCTGTCAATTGATCTTTTTGTTAAGTTTTCTTGATAAAAATGGGCCTCTATAAAACCCGCTCCCCCTTCTCCCTTCCTCTCACCCACCCTATTCCCCTTCCCCTCCCCCTCTCCAACTCTTTCCCTTTCTCGTCCGTCTGCATTGATCTTGCTGCCAACAAGCTAGCTTGAGGTGGAGAAGTACACTGAAAAAAAAAACAATTCTAAAAATCATATTTAAAGTACTTGATTTGAATATTTTTTTAGTTTTGTATTCATGATACTTTTAACATAAAAATAATCAAAACATCTTAAAAAAAATTGGATTACACTGAAAAAAATTCTTATAAAGTATGAATTAAAAATATCCGGTTTAAAAATATTCAGGATTACGAGCTTCTGACATCGTTTGGGATTGATTTCATGCCAAAATTCCGAATTTTTTTGTCGGTGTAGGAAACGTTGGACTTAAAGTTGGGCTCGTCCACTAGAGGCTTCTTCTTCTTCTTATTCTCTTTGGGACTGACTGAGACTGAAAAAAATTTATGATGTTTCATTAGCATGCAAAAAGAGTGGACAGCCAAATGGCCACGACAAACGAGCCAAGTTGTTGATGATGGCTAAATCGAAGTTAGCCAAGGCAATGGGAATGGGAATGGGAATGGGAAAGGGTTACCCAAAAAAAAGGGAGGTGGAAGGGGGCAAGTACTTAAGACTTTTGACCAGCAACAACATCTTTGGGCTGGGTCTCAATCTCAATCTCAATCGGTCTCATTTTCTGTTTCTGTCTCGATTCGGGGGTCAAATTTGAGCGGCATTTGCCCTGATTTATGTTTCTATTTTAAGCTTTACTTTTTTTCGCTTTGCTTCATTTGTACAGATAGATTTACATATTCATCATTTATTGTTTATCAGCATATAAATTTGTGGTTTGTGTCGCTTTTACGACAGCTCGTAGAAATCTTTTAATATCGATATGTTTTTGTATTTGCTGTCATAGGTCAAATTCGCTTTCCTTCTTCTACTTATAATAATTATACCCTGTAGGCAGTCAAATTGCCAAATGGAGTATATTCACATTGTTGGCATTCATAATAAAGTCTCTCTGGTCAAATATTTATTTATTTTTTTAAAGTAAACTTCAAATTGTGGACAAAATATATATCAAAAGGTTATTACAATAAAAAGTTTAAAGGTTTTTTTTTAGAAATGTTAATTTGTAAATCTTCTTTTTTTTAGACTTTTTGAGTTCCAATCATGAAAAATTAAAAAATACGATAACATTTTAAAATTAAATAAGTCTTATAAAAACAGAATTTATAAAGTTTCTTTGCATTACAGGGCATCTGCTAGTCAAGCCGCATCGTTTGTCACAATCCTAATGGTTTTTCTTAAAAAATGCTGCAGGGTCGAAATTATAGATAATTTTTAGCACTTGGGGCGCCCAATGTGGGGCGCCTAAGGAAAAATAGAAATTTTAAAATTGAGATACTCTTTATTGGATAAGTTGTTAGTTGTTAACAGTATTTCTTATACCTATTTTAAAACTGCTTGAGAATTATAACTATGGATGCATAGATCAGTTGTGCTGTCCTTGATTTGGGCGCCCAACGTGGGGACGCCTAAAAATCAATTACTTCAAATGGTAGTTATCCTTTCCAGGCTAAGTTCTCATTTAATGTAAGAAAGTAAGAAGGGATATATATAAGGGTGTCACAGAAATCGCTTTCGCTTGAATTTCACTTAAATTTCAAACAAATTCCAGTGAAATTCAAGCGAAAGCGATTTCTGTGGCACCCTTGATATTGTTCTTAATTTGAGCGCCCAACGTGGGGTGTCTGAAAAATAAAATATTAAATGAATGCTGAATGTTAAATCTAATATAATTCTTATTATTATATTATATCATACTAGTACTACTTCTGGCTCTTATTTATTGGTTAGAAAAATAAGGGATACATCTATGTTTAGTCCTTAATTTGGGCGCCCAACGTGGGGCGCTTGTCATTCACCGATTCCGGCCTAAACAAAGAAACATATGTAGAAAACTTTCGATGGTTAGCTTAATGTAATTCCTAGCCACGATGGTTTTGCTCATAGATTAGCGAATATGACAAAGACACAGAAGCAGAGAGAGAGAAAGACAAAGAAGAGGGAGAGAGAAGAGACGGACTTTGAGTCAGGTCGATTGGTGTTGGCCCTTTGACCAAAACCAAAAACTTTCTTCCGCTTTATTTGGCGATCTGTTGGATTTCTGCGGGGTTATTAATTGACCATTGACCCCGGCAGCGATTCATTCGATCGACACGACGGCTCGAAAAAAGGCTGAAAGTTTTGCTGGCGAAAACGAGTTCTAACAAAGAAATTATGAATATTTAAACGCTGTGAATTCTATAAGCCAAACGATGTGTTGTTGCTCCAACTATCGATGGCTGATGAATAATTCAGATCGCAGTGGAGTTTTTTCATTTTCTTTTTTGGCAATTAACTGTGGGTCAATAGGTCCGCGGCGAGCTAATATAAGTGGCATCCACAGCAGCTGGAAGTTCAGTTTAAGTTCAGAGATTCAGAGAGATGGGGAAACGTTGCCGCTTGACGCTGTTCGCCATCAGTTTCGTCGTCTGTTGCTTGGCCCTGGCCAAGGCGGAGACCAAGATCGAGGTGGACGAGAATGGCGACGAGTACGAGCTGAAGCGTTTCTATATCCAGGGACGTCAATTGAATGGCAGTGGCAGCAAGTCTCAATGCGTGGTCACCAGACGCAAGCGGGAGAGTCGCTCCATGACGATGCCCGGACAAGGAGTCACAGTCAGCTCACAGCAATTGAGTCTGGGTGCTCTGCCAGCTGTGCCAGCGGAGCATCGCGAGACGGTTGTGATGGATCTGGAGCAGGATCCCAATGGCAAGCGTCGTTATGTGGCATTGGCAGCCTTGCAACTGGACGAGGATGATGATGATGAGGAGCAGGAGGATGACGACGATGAGGAGGAACTGGAGGAGGAGTTGGCAGATCAGGATGAGCAGGAGGCGCAGGCGGAGCATGATGAGACAGGGGCTGTGCCGCAACAGAAACAGTTGCAGGGACAAACCAGTTTGGTGGCTGCCACATTCGCCTTGCCCCAGAGCCTGTCACAAGGTGTCAGCGTGGTGGCCAATGCGGCGACACACGCCAACATCATTGGCGGAGGCGACGCTGGCATTGTGGTCGTGGAATCGGAGCAGCCGCCCAAGGTGAATCCCAGCACACACGCCGTCTTCGAGCTGAAGCCGCTGAATACACAGCAACAACAGGGACAACAGTTGGACTTCCAGTTCTGGCCACAGAACTACGAGGAGGATGAGGACGAAGACGACGAAGATGAGGAGGAGGAGGATGGTGATGAGTTCATTTATTTTGGCGGTGATCGTTACCAGCCAGTTGGCTTCTACGACGAGCAGGACCACATCATTACAGAGGACAGTCCTTTGAGTACTACGGCCATTTGGAGCACCGACAACAGCGACATTCATCCCGTGATCAATGAGGCCAATCAGCCCACATCTGTGGACAAGAAGAAGAAGAAGATGAAGCGCAGGAAGCCAGCACAGGAGCCGATTAAGCGCAAGACCAAGAAGAAGCAACAACAGAAGCGTCCCAGTCAACAGGACACGGAAGTGGAGCAGCAGGTGGTGAAGAGGAAGCAGCAGACGGCGACAGACAAGAGGAAGACCAGACCCAGCGGCAGTAGCAGCTCCAGCTCCAGCTCAGTGAGCTCCTCCTCCGTTGGTGCCTCGTCCTCCGTCTCCACGAGCAACAAACGCAAACGTCCGTCCTCCAGCCAAGGCGACGGCAACAAGCGCAAAACGAATCCCGCCAAGCGTCAGCAGCAGAAGAAGACCAAGCGCAAGTCCAAGCCAAGTCAAGGCGTCTCCAACAACAACAAGCGTCGTCGTCCTAGTTCAAATGGAGGCAGCAGCTCCAACTCCCGCCCCATTGGCGGCTACAAGCGACGTCGTCCAGCTTCATCCGCAGCCCAATCCCAATCCCAATCTCAGTCACAGAAACCTCGCCGCCAGCAGCAGCAGCAGGAGAAGCGTCGCCGCCAGGAGCTGCAGCGTCGTCGTCGTCGTCGCAACAGGAATCGCAATCGCTTGAATAACATGAATCGTCGTCAGTATTTCGGCGATGAGCCCATCATCAATTGCATCTACATCAACAAGGATCCGCCCGTCACCACGACCACGACCACGACAGCGCGTCCCTTCTGGAACATCCTGGGCCGTGATGCCGCCGGGCCAGAACAGCAACCGGACGCAGTTCATCCACCCGTCGAGGAATCCCAATCCCAAGTGCGACGCAGCGGCGACTTCGGACATCGCAAGCGCACAAATCTCCGATTTGCGGCCTGAAAAAGCGAGTTTCGAATTCAGCTAAAGTGAAAACTTTCTCAATTCCACATTATTTATTTATTTATTTTACCATTTTTTTTTTTAAATATATTTTTGTCTAGCTTTTTAACTTATTTATTTATAATTTTTACGCATTTTATAATAAACAACTTTTTTTTTGTGCGAATAAATTTGATTGTGTGAACAAATTGGCGTTTTTTAAGGATAAAGGATAAAGTTATTGAGGTCCTGGAAAAATGAAATTCAATTTGTTATTATTCACCGCAAATATTTTTAGAATTTCAGTTTATTATTTTAATTTTTTTAAAAATTTGGCGTTTTAGAAATTCCATATTTGTAATTATTGATTTAAAATATTTTGAACATTTCAATTTATTTATTTACTTAATCTTATTGTATGTAAGACTTGGCATTTTAGAAATAGAGAAAAATTGGAAACGTTCCCAAGAACTTGCTAAAATCCCAATTATTTATTTATTGAGTACATACAAATAAGAGTTAATGAATTTTGGGAATTTTCCTATAACTTTATTTATTTTTTTATTTTTTATAATTAGAATTGTTTAAAGAAACTGCATCAAAACATTTTCTTTTTAAATCGAGGAAATAAGTTGAAATAGTAGACATTTACAAAAATTCGAAATTTTCAATGGGTACCTAATGGGTTAAGGAAAATTGTATGTCATTCAAAAGGAATTCGAATGACCTTTCCATTAATGCCAAACTTTGCATGAAGTAAGTTCAAATTATGAGTAGAATTAACTTTAAATGGTGCCAAAATACTTATGCCTATGACTGTATTTACCTAATTAATATTCTCTTTTTAGCTTTGTAATTTATTTGTTCAATTTATTTAATTACTTTACCTAAAAAAAAAGTAAAAGGGTCTATTGTTTTCGTTGCAACGTATGTAACAGGGAGAAGGAAGCATCTCCGGCCCTATTAAGTATATATGTTCTTGATCAGCACCGACAGTCGTGTCGAATGTCCGTCCGTCCAGCACCAGCTGGAGAAGAGAAATACGTATTCTTTGGTTATTAACGTCATCTTTTATTATAAGCTATGATTCTACTTAATGGCCACAAGATCGGACAAATGGAAAGGTGGTAATGGCTGATTGTAGTTTCAAGCAATGTAAGTGCCTAAAAGTATGCAATTTTTTTTTTTTAAATTTGTTTAAATAAGTATTCTAAATAAGTATCGGGTATCTTATAGTCGGAAGCTTGACTTGTTTTATTGTATAAACTATGTAGCGTTTTTGGGATGAGGTAGGAAATCATTAAAAGTGGAAAACTCCTTACAAACTTTCGAAATCCAAAATTATTTAATGTTTTTTATGTTTAAAATATAGTTTTCAGATATTTTTTTATTTGTTTGTGCATTACAAAAATTGCAAAACCTTATTTTCGATTACATTTTTAATCAAAGGGGAGAAAAGAGGAGGGAGAGTGGGAGTAGAAGTAGAAGAGGACTGTATTGATTATTTGTCGAGTGAAACTCATCTAAAATGTGCAACGCCGCCTCCTGTCCGCCTGTGTCCTGTCCCCTGTCCAATGTCCAGTTGCCGCTTCCGTTGATTCCGTTGATTCTCCCCTTGGCACGCGCAGGTGTGTAACTTGAATCTCCCAATCCTCAATCCTCAGCTCAGCCTTGTGACGTGACGTGTCCACCCTGAGGACGATGACGGAGACGGGGCGCAGGATATATGCATGAGTGCGCACAGTGAGTGAGACAGAGACAGAAAGGGAGACAGAGAGGGAGAGACAGAGTTACACAGTCTGTTATTTTTTACGGTTTCCGACGCTAGATGGCGCTAGCTAT
This sequence comes from Drosophila suboccidentalis, assembly GCA_037043435.1. NCBI lineage: Eukaryota > Metazoa > Arthropoda > Insecta > Diptera > Drosophilidae > Drosophila > Drosophila suboccidentalis. The sequence continues at coordinate 918,194 of JBAMBK010002558.1, read as the reverse complement.
TGAATAGCAAATGTCATCGGAACAATGGACATTCGCTGCCTGACGCTGCGGCATTTCCGTTTGCCCCTTCCCTCTCTACCTCTATCTCCCTCCTCCGCCCCCTCCACCTCTCCATCTCCACGCCCTCCCCCCCAGTTGGGTGGCCTCTCGTTGTACACACGTGTCTGCAGCACAGTGCCTGACAAAAGTCTGTGCATTTGCCGATTCCCATTTGTAAGAACACTGTTAATTAATATAAATAAATTTGTTCTAATAAGTAATTTTACAATAAAATAAAAAAATGAAATAGAAATTAATATAAAATAAATAATTTAATTGTACAATAGCACATAAAATAAATCGGTAAATTAAATAAAAATAATAAGAAATAAATATTTGCAGCAGTATATATTAAAATTTAAAAATATATTGATATTGCAAACATTTCACAATATTATATTTCAAATTGTAATATTTATTTATTCGGTAGGCGTTCTATTTCAAATATTTGACAATATTTATTTCAAATTTAAATTCATTCCGAAGCGTAACTTTTGTTAAATAAATATTTATAGATTCTAATTGGGGAAAAAGTGAAAGTTGTTTTCAATTCCACTTTTTGCCTTAATTTGGACTTACTTTCATATGGCGGCATTTAACTATGAATGGGGTTTCAGAGCAGTTTTAGAATGTGAAAGAAAACTATTTGTTGTAACTGTGTGTGTGTGAGTGTGTGTGTGTAGAACCAATCGATATTCGTGTCCAGCAGCAGCAGCAACAGCAACAGCAGCCAGGCAGCTGTACATTTCGTGCTAGTTGCGGTTAGCAAAAGTATCTATAAGATACACACACACACACCTGCATACACACACATACACACACACCCGCACAATCGCTGGGCGTTTTTTGTTTGGGCTTCCGCCCATGGCAAAAGTTTTCGTTCATGTTTTTGTTGCTATTTGTTGTTGTCTGTTTTGCTATACAAATAAAAAGCGTGCGCGCACAGGACACAAAGAAAAGCGAAGGGGAAGAGGAGGAGGAAGAGTAGGGGGAAGAGGAGAAGAAGGTGGAAGGTGGACGAAAGAAAAAATGAGCGCCAGGGGGCGTTGCGGAGGTTAAAGGTGAACAGATAACAGAAATGGAATGAAATGGAATTGGAACGCCATGCAATAAAATGACAGCTCCGAGTTAAATCAAGGAATACCAACAAAATACCAAAAAAAAAACCTTTTGGATAACTGAAATGCTCAAAATGTCCCTACTCCAATAATTTATATTGAAAAATATGTATTCGAATATGTATCATATATGATATACTTAAAAAAAAAAAACAAATCTAAAAAATTTCAAATTTGTTGCAGTCAGATTTGATTTTTTCTTGTATGATGTTATATGTACCTATTCACATATTCACATTTTTGAACTGTTTTTCAGTTTGCTTTTCGGTCAATACTACATGTTTCAATACTTAAAAGCAAGTTCTTAATTAAAAAATATCTGTGAAGCTTATCAGTCCAAAATATCATAGCAAAATATTTATATTTATGTGTATTAAGTAGGTATGTCCCGAAATCTTTAAAACTTGCAATACATTCACATTTATGGAACCTTTTATATTTTTTAAATTTATTTCTGAATTCTTAATTGAATGTTATTCTTAGGTATTTTATCTGCTTAAAATAACGCATATATATCTTAGTTTCTCAACCATTTATTAACTAATCATTATCTAATAGTTAGGATAATCTTCACTTTTTCGAGGTTATGTTGCATTTTATGCGTTATCCGAAATTTCTGAATCATTTGTTAACCAATTATTATCCATGAAACTATAGCAGTTTAAAATATTACCCAAAAATATATCAACACTTATTTGCTAATCATTAACTTAACTATTTCTGAGAAATAATCTAAGCAATTTTGAGGTTATGTTACAACTTATTTGAGGTTAGCTTTAGCTTTCTCACGCTTGGGGGTGTTTTTTTTTTTTGTTTTGAGGGGGAGTTGAGTCACTGATATCGTGTGATGATTGTTACTTTTGCTATTGGCACGCTTTTTTATGGCGTGTGTTTTTTTTTTCTTGTAGCTTTTGTAAATATTTACGCGACAGCGAACGCTCTTTTGCGGTGTTTGCCGAGGGGGTGACAGGGCAAAGGGAGGGGGGGTGAAAGGGGGGTTGCCAGGAGGAAGAAGGACTGCAGTCTTAATGGGAATAGTTTGCCGTTAGTTTATTGGTTTGTTTGACTTGGGCTTTGACTTGCTTTCGCTACTTTATGTAATTAATAACTGAAAGAGGTCCTTGCACTTGATAGAAAAGAGGTGTAGGAAAGAGGTGTAGAAAAAGGAGAAGGAAAAAGAAGTAGATGAAAATTGTAGTAGGAAAAAGATGCAGAAAAAAGGTGTAGGAAAAGAAACTAGAAAAAAGGAGTAGAAAATGTAAAGAATTGAGCTGTTTGTTGTAAGGATCGCAGCTGCAGCGATCAGACTGCAGAGAAGACTCCAACCAGGTCATTGGCTTAAACACACACACACACACACACACACACACATGAAACGGGTCCTAATTTGTTTTTGCGGTCGCCTCAGATCTGTGGCCCAGTTAAAAAAGGCACGAGCTAAAACTACGAGTGCAGGAGCAGCAAGAAGAAGCACAGGCAGGAGGTGTAGACGACTGGAAAGAGAGAGAGAGAGAGGAATCACATTTGGGGTCGTTTCGACACACTCAGTTAGTTTCAACTGATTTATGGCAGGGTATTGATTAAGCCTCAACTCGCGAGGTTCAAATCCCCCTTCCCTATATCTACACTCAGAAAAATGCAGAGCGATTCGTTCTTCAAAAAAAGTTCATAAATTAATCACGTTTCGTTCTGGAAGTTTTTAATAACGATTCGTTCTGGAATTCAAAAATAAGAGCGAAATTCCTAAATCAATAATAATATAATATATATTGAGTTGACTTTTTCGTTCAAATATAAAACAAGCTTAATCCTGATTAAAAAATGAGTTCGGAGCTTAAGCTCGACTCGAAAAATAAGTTCGTTAAAATTTTAAATCAAGATCTTTAATTCATATATCATTTTCGCGTTCGCTTTCTTACAATTCCCAAACGGTTCTTGCTTGTCTGCTATGAGGAGCAGTTTGACGGGACTCTGAGAAATTTAGACTCCGGATGATTTCTGTAGTCAGACTTCTCTTACTTTTAAACTAACCGAATGTTTTGAATACCAGCGCTTATGATTTTGAGCAATTTATTATTTTTTGACAAAAATTTATTTATTTATTTTATTACCATTACAAAAAAATGCAATACAACAAGTGGATTTAGATCTGTTAGTTCTTAAACTAAGGTCATATAGTTGCCAAATTCAGCCTTATACGGCATTATACAGAGTATAGAAAATTGTCGAAAGACTTTTCAGGATCATTCAAGTCGGAGTGTACTTGACTTTTCTCTCAGTGTACTCTCATCCCCTCCCCTCTGGCCCCTCAAGGTGTGATCGCAACCCTCGCAGCGCGTTTTTGACGCCAGTTGCTGTCGACAGATTGGCCCAAGGGTCGATCCCTTTAGCAGTCACTGTCGCTGTATCTGTATCTTGACTTCTTTCGGCAGATGTTTCATGAGCTGCTCCTTTTTATTTTCTGGTTTTTCTTTGTTTTTTTTTTATCCGTTTCCTGAACTCGACTCGCCTAGTTACGCAATGATTTGCTTGGGTCAAGAAGGGGCGTGGGTGAGTTCAGGACTACTCAAAAAAAAAAAGGTGCGTCCATTTAGTCATAATTGGATGCGTAATTGACCAACTGATGTGTCTGTCTGTCTGTCTGTCTGCATTCTGAGCATGATATTGCAGTTCAACGATTAGTCCATTAAATGATCATCAAATTGTTAACAGATCTAAAGGTGTGAAAAATCAGAAATTTACTGCAGATAATACTGTTATTGGGTTATGCTGATCAGCTGGCTTAAACTTTTTATAGAATATTTTAGCGTATCAGCTGAGTTTCTTTTATTGACTTTACACGGATTCTTCTAAAGCTGTCGATTCATATTTCTATGGATTGATAAAGTCTCTCTCCAGTTCAAGAGAAATATTTTGAAAGGGACTTTTGACTTTTCACTCAAAAACTTGGAAATTTAGATTATTCGTTTGAAATCTTTTTTGAAGGATAGTAGTGGAATCTTGACTAGATCTATGAAAACGATCATTCTGCTCGACAATTGTCAACAGCTGCTATTGAGGATCGACTGAGGGAGTTATTAATGGCTTTCTCTGATTAACTAATCAATTTCTTTAATTTACTCTTAAAAAAACGATTTATCGACCCAAATGTTTTCAGTGCTTACTATTAAAATCTACGATAGATCGACTAGATTGGTGATCGTTACTAAAACTTTTTCTAGACGATCACCAGATGAAATTTTAATTACTTTTAATTACTCTCAAGAAAACGATTGATCAACAGAATGGTTTTTAGGACTTGCAATTGGACTCTAACTAACTGAAGATCGACTGAATAACTGATCGCAGGCTGAGAATTAAATAGTTTTGTGTGGAAGATCAGTTGATTTGAAAGACTTGTATGGAATTAAGATCAACTGATCAGTTGGCATGTGTGAACAACTGATCGCCCGATGCAATATCCTTTAGAAGTTTCAAAAATATGGGCTTGCCTTAAACTGTCTGAAAGATCAGCTGCTTTAACCTTGGCTGGGATCAACTGAAGAATTGGTCAAATGGGCAGCTGCTGTTGCTGTTGTTGTTGTTGTGTCTGTTGCCGTTGCCGTTGGATGCTGCAACAACTGAGGGGCAAGAAAATCAAGAGGAAGCAGAAGAAGAGGCAGAAACAAACCGATCGTCAAGTTAATTATAAAGCGGCAGCAAAGATACAGAGACTGAATATAACAACTCAGCTGGCTGTCCTTGCCACGCGCTAACTTTGGGGCTCCACAAAGTGGCAAAACGACGTGAATTCACGGGGGAATTGCGAGTAGGAAAAGGAAGGAAGGCGGGGAGATGGGCAGAGGGAAGAGGGAAGAGGCACGAGCCAAGAGAAGAGAGTGAGATGGGACAATGAGATGGGAAAATGCAGCTTGCATTTGGTAACTGGTAACTGGTGACTGGTGACTGCTAAAACGGTAACAGGTAACACGAATGATCGAATGATGCCTGCAACACACACACACACACACACACACACACATGATGTTGCAGTTGCCCAAGATGACGATGATGATGATGATGATGGAGCAGAGAAAAAGGAGCGGCAACAGGGGCAACAACTGAACAAGAACAACTGATCAAGGGGCACGTGCCCCGTGTCTCGCTTTATTTACGATACGATGCGATGCGACTCTGACGCTGATGTTGATGATGTTGTTGCAAGGATGCAAAAAGGACCTGCCTCGACTGCCGATGCCGATGCCGCTGCAACATCCGCGCACAGGTCTCTTGCCTCGACTGACTGACTGCCTGCCTGCCTGCCTGCCAAGTGCACCTGTTAGCCCTATTAAATAGGGCCAAAATGACTGGCCAACACACAACAACACAATAATGCAATGTGTCTTCTGCTCTCACCGCTAGGTTCATTGTCCTGTGTCCTCTGTGTCCACACATTGTGTGGCACAAGTGGCAGCATCTGATCAATGCCCCCGATCCGAGTACCTCTGAGATCAGCAGCCTGTCAATAGCTTCTTCCAACTGTCCCTATAATTGTTATTATTGTAACATGTCTCTAGACAACAGGAATTCTATGTCTAGAATTTATTATCTAATATTTAATTTGTATTATTTATTATTTATGTAATTATTATCGCAATGGTTGAAATAATGATGTCTCTTTGATGTATTAATGCACAATGTTTGTAGCTTGTAGATTTTAAAGTCATTAATTTTCTATTGTTTTTTGCTCTTTTCTGAAAAGTCATGTTACCTTTTCAGTATCTTCTTGACGAATATCCGCTTGGGAATGTCTTTTATGGTCCTCTTCTTAGAGATACATTCTTTTCATGTCTCTTCATAATCTTTTTTGCTGTTTCACAAGTTTAATCTGAATGTGAAGTTTCTAAATTAAGGCAATCTTTTCAATGTACATTTACATTTTATCTAACATATAGTTTCATATTTGAAATTCTTTTCTATACATTTATCGTCAAAATATATGTTTAGTTGTTAGTAAACAAACGGTTCTTAAACTAATTTAGAATTAACTGTCAGATAATAACTCTCAGAATAAAGTTGTTCCAATTGAAGTACTTTCTTTGAGTCTCCCGAAAGTCTTAGTTTAAGAGTGAATTTGCAAAAATACATTTTAGAATGCAGACTATTTATTTAGTAAGTAATAAATTTAGATCTCGGACGAATACATCATAAATTAAAAATTTAAAGAATGACAGGCTACAAAAAATATAAAAAAGAATTTCGACATATCATATAACCGTTAAGAGATTATAAAAGGAATGTTATTATATCCAGTAGGAAAATATGAATCGAGCGAATGAAAAGATTAGATTGGAGCTCACCTCTTCAGAATTCACAAAAATATATGTGTAGATTTATTTAGATTGAAATGTTCTTTCTCTAGGTTTTTCTTTTATCTACTGTCCAATAAAAAGTGAACAAGAAATTTTAAGACATTTGTTGTATTTAGTTAAAAGAGTTTAATTTGGCAACAGCTGGTCCAATGTCTAAGATTGTCAATTAGTCAGAGGAGTCAACAGACCAAGTTGTTATCCCCTTTAGCCCTTAGCCAGCTGTTGGCTGTTGGCCATGGCCCAAAGTGTCCCCATTGCGGGTCGAATGCAGTCGAAGACATGTGCTTGACTTCTTAATCTAATTTAGCTGCAGTTCGGGGTTCGTTTTAATAGGAAAACTACATACATATATTTACAAAGAGCGGGAAACGTAAGAAAATTAGGGAAAACCTGCGGGACAGGATAGACTGGATGTGTGTGTGTGTGTGAAGTGCAGAGAGCAATTAAAGAAAACAAAGTCAAGATCGACAAAATACGATGATGATGATGATGAAGACAAGGAACGGGTAGGAGAGGAACGAAGTCAACCGCAGCGCCGGAAGTGCAGGTTACGTGACAGAGAGGAGCGAGATAGAGGGAGGGCGAGAAAGAGAGGGAAATACAGAGAAAAAGAGAGGGAGTTTACCAAGGAAAAATACACTTGAAGAAAAAACAAAGGACTCTGTAAATACAGACCACATTTATTAAGGTAGAGACTGACTTTTAGGCCGACAAAATCTTTTTTTTAGAAATAAGAGGTTATTTATTTAATTTCTTTGGCAGTAAATTTGAGAAAGCAGCGTTTCAATTTAAAAAGGCTTGAATAGGTTAGAATAAATTTTTTCTAATAAATATAGATTCAAATAATGTAGTAGAAAAAGAAAATCCTAATTGAAAAAAGTATTAATTTGATATAAAAAGAATAAAACTTAATTTACAAATGTACCTACTTCTTTTCGGAATTGAAAAATTGTATAGAGATTTTAAGAAAACACAAAGGTAACAGAAAGCCTGTTCAATAAAATTACAAATTTTTTACCAAATAAAAAAAAAAAAAAAAAAACACTAACTTGCTTTATAAAATTGAAAAATAAACTGAAAATTATAATTATTTGAATTTCAAATGTATTTTAAAGAATGCTTGGATTTAATTTAGTTGTATACCTAGTTGTTTTTCTAAGTGTACAGGTAGAGTAATGCAATAGAAGTTGACACAGACGTAGCACGGTGGTACAGACGGTCCGCAAAGTGGATGGAGGTCGAGCTCGACCTTAAAGTCGATGTTGTGGCATCTTCTTCACGTGGCATCGACTCGATTCGTTGCAACGTTTCGCGCTTGAGAGGGCACGTGCCCCTTTTCCTCTTCCTCTTCATTTGCCTTTTCGTGCCCCTGATCTTGGAGGGTCGTCGTTGAACCCACATGACATTTTCTTATTGTTTCTTATTTTATAAATACCATTGAAGAGGGTAGTTTAATTTTGTGATGAAGTACGTAACCTTTTAAAGGAGGCAGACTCCATATCTATGTATATACATATAAAAAACTCTTTGTTCTGACTGACTGACATATCAACGTGTAGGCCAAACGGTTAAAGCTAGAAAGCTGAAATCTTCACACAACATGTCTAAGACAATTTTGAAAGTATATTTATATATTTTTGACATTTTCTTTATTTGGATGCAGGTAGTATATATGCTGGATCGGACCACTATATCAAGTACCTGATGTATTCAGTACCGACTAATTTAAAATCAAGCTTTATTTGAAACATTTTGTGGTTTCCTAAGATATCCCAGCCATTTAAACAGACTGTGTATTTAGCTTTATCATAAGTATGCTGACTAAATTTGCTTCCAATTTTTTCACTTTATTATATAGCTGTAATTTTTAGTATGAACACCTTTATTGTTCTTTGAGATATGTCAATTAATCTTATAGATTAGGCATTTCGTTAAGTTTTCTATATGTTAGCCAAATTTGCTGTAAATCCGACTACTATATCATATAGCTGTCATAGGAACGATCAGTTAAAAATTTGAAAAGGGTATCAAAACTTCGACTTCCCAAAGTTAACATTTTTTTCTTGTTTCCCTTTTTGTTTACTTGTTGTTGCTGTTGTTTGTGTTCTACCCCGAAGCTAAACTCGAGCGTCGTTTTGGTCACAGATGTTGTGGCAAGTTTGTGCCTTAAGTCATTCGCTCTCGGGGCTGCTGTGGCATGATGGTAGCGTAGGGTGTAGGGAGTAGTTGTAAGAGTTGTAATCTGCCCGCTAACTAAAAGGTCAGGTGTGGTCTCAAATAGAGGGGGAGGAGGAGGAATAAGCAGCTTAGAGACCGTTGCAAGTTGCAAGTTGCAAGTAGCGACCCTCTCAATTGAGACGACCCTCTTTAGATGATTGCAACCCACATGCAACAACAAACAACAGCATTTTATCTAGATGACAATTGTTGACTTACCAAAAGTGCAAGAAAGAGAGAGCAGAAGAAGGTAGCACAGAGAGAGAGAGGCAAAGAATTGGCCAAGTGGCAAGTCGCAAGTCGCGAGCCTTGCAGCTGGTAACAACAACAACAACAACAACTGATCAACTGATCAACTGATCAGGGTGTAATTTTGTGGTGCTTCTTCTTCGGCGAGTACTTACTCGCTTCGAAGGGGGAACGCTCGAGTGAACCAGTTGATGATTTGGCTTCTAATCTGGCTTGGAACGAGCCAAAAACCGTCAGCTGGAAGAGTTAGACATCAAGCCAAACGTGTCCTGATGTCCTGTGTGTTTTTCATTTAATAAGCCACATTCTCAAGGCAGCCGTTACAACCAAGAGCGAGAGAGAGAGTGAGAGAGTAAGAGGGAGAGAGTCAGCAGGCCATGTCAAAGGTCTGATGAGGTCTCAAGTCTTATCAACGGACTAAACAACTGTGTCTTGACTGTGTCTCGTCTTCGCTTCGCTGAGCAAATGGCGGGAAAAATCCAGGCAGCACCTTTTAAGAAGCGGTAAAAGAGAGAGGGGAAAACAGGAAGAGAGAGAGAGAGAGTGAAAGAGAGAGAGAGAGAGAGAGGGAGCAAAAGAGTCTACCTTTATGAGCCGCGCTTCTTATCAGCTGAACACTTGGGAGCCCAACTCGACACACTCATCACTTGATATTCACTATTCACTCACTCACTCACTAACTATTCCCTACTCACTACTCACTACTCGAAAGTCTGTCCATGCGGGTGTGCAAAGCTCCAAATGATAAGTTTGGCCCAAAGCGTTGCGTGGGAAAATCAAACCAGACCCAATTGTGGGAAATTCCATATCTGCATTTGCCTTGAGGGCCAAGATAATTGGGGATATACACGTACATAAGTAGCTAAAATGAATAGCTAAAACTGCTCAACGCTTTATTCTGGCCTTAAAAATTCTATAGCTAAGAAAAAAAAAAGAAAACCAATAAAGGATTGCCAATATTTTTGAGATATTTTTATATATTTATTGACAGCAGATATTGTGTATTAACAATAAATGCATCGTATTTTTTCCAATTCGATTCTATGAAACAGTTAAGGATCTGAACTTTATAATACAACTTATCAATTGTATTGTAGCGCTAGGATTTAAATGGATAGTATATATTTAAATAAATAAATCAAAATTCTTGTATAGTTTCTTTTATAGATTCATAAAATGCATCGAAAAATTGACAACTCGATTTTCGCGAAAGCGATTTTCAAGTACTTCGAAAATCCATGATCAAAATGGAATTTCGCAAATCTGTTCAGTTTTGACAAAGTAATGAAAGTTTTAACTTCTTTAAGCTTTTAACAAATCAAAATTTTTGTTCATTTTGGAATATATTTTGACACAAAAATGAATCGTCTCAAATCAAGTTAAATGTGTTGTTTTCAGGGACCGCAAAAAGAGTTATGAGAAACTGGATAAACTTTTATTTTTAATTTTTTTTTTGTATTTTAGCAATTGAAAATATTGATTTTTAAATTTTAACTATTAAAAATTGTCAATAAAAATTATTTTTAAATTTTTATTATAATAATTGAAAATAGGAATTATTTTTATAATAAAAATTGAAAAATAACTTTTATTTTCAATTGCTAAAATAAAAATTGAAAATAAGAATTAAATTATAATTTTTAAATAAAAATTTAAATTTAATTATTATTTTATAATTTTTTTTATTTAGATCGAAAAATAAGAGTTTTCTTTTAATTTTTTTAATAAAAATCAATAAATAGCTTTTTTTATTTAATAATTTATATTTTAAATGACTAATCATGACATAAGGAGTTGATTTAATGTTAAAACTCGGGATTTAAGATTTTTTATTTTTGCGTAAAAACCGATTTCTTTTATTTTAAAGAGATAAATCAAACTTAAATACAGAATAAATATGATATGAATTTTTGAATATGAATATGGGCCAAGCCATACAAAACCATAATGAAATTGACATTCTTATTGAAAATCTGTTGAGTTTTGACAAAGCAATGAAAATTTAAAGTAAGTCAAACCTTTGACCTATCTAAATTGAATCATTTTAATATTTAATAATATATTTGGTTTTTTAGTTAGTTCCTTATATTATACCCAACACATCTTATATGTTTATACTATAAATATCTTTTAATATATTTCCGTTTGATCATTGCCAATTCATCAATTAGCTCCGTAGACACCTTGAGATATATTGGTATGTGATTTTGTAATCTGTGCATTACCATTGCCTCTTACTTTTTCCTCTTCTTCCTCTTCGTCTTCGTCTTCTTCTCTTTTGCTCAACTTCTCTCTGATTTTGGCTCCAGTTTCATTTCATGGCCTGCACGTGATAATTGCATTTTATGTGATTTTTTGTATTACATTTTGAATTTGTATTTTTTACAGCGCTGCGCTTTTATCTCGTTTTCATTTTCATTATAAATGTAGATGAATTGTGAACATATATATATATATGTATATATAAAGTTTATATATGAGAAACGCTTTGTAGCGTAAAAAAAGCAAACAAAAACCGTTGCAAAGAGGAAGTTGCTTCAATTCAAGGAGTTCCTGGTCGAGTTGTGGGTTTATCGGCTGAACGGAAGATGCCACTTCCCCAATGTTAAATGTAGTTGTTAATACTAAAGTTGTTGTTGTTATTGTTGTTGTTGCAACTGCTGCATGCCCCAACAAAATGCCAGTCGTTGTCTGGCACTTTCAGACCAGAATCCGCATAGATTACTTTGTGTTTTTTTGCTGCCGTGCCAAATGCAATTAGATGAGAATAGTCTGGATTTAAATGTCAGATCCATTGGGATTCAACAGACAACTACGTGGAGAGCACACAAATAAGAGAAAAAGAGAGAAGGAGAGAGAGAGAGAGAGACAGAGAGAGATTATTAGACAAAGAGACTGTGAGTAGAAAGATCTAAAGCAGACTCTGTTTAGTTTGCATTCCTCATTTGCTTTAAAAGTCTCCTTTATACCCTTGCAAAGGGTATTCTAATTTTGTCAGTAAACGTGTAACTCCATAGTAATATATTATTAATTCCTGAAATTCCTAAAATTATAATTAAATCGGACTACTATTTTAATTACGAGTATAAAAATCTTGATTGTTTCTTAAGATGTCTGAACAATTCGCACAAATTTTAATCAAAATTATATAGCTTCCATATGGCGGGAATTATCTTATAAATCCTGAGCAAATTTTGATTTTTTGTTGCTCAAAATATTTTTACTATATTAAAAGAAACATATTTTTTGAAGAAGTTACTTAATGTAACATTTTATTAATATTATTAATTTTTATTTATCAATGCTCCCGTTTTAATTTAACTTTCTTATCTTTTCAGCTACAAATTACACTTTTTATTTTTACTATAATGTAATTGTTAATTTCACACTCTTGTTTTAAAATTCTATTTAAATGCAAATAATTTTATTTTTTATCTAAAAATAAATAGATCAATTAATCAATTACTTCGCAAGCGTATTAAATCTTCGTTCTTTCTGTCAAAATTTCATTCATTTTTTTTGTAACTCAGTCAAAGTTGCTTTGACTGCAGATGCTTTTGTTTGGTTTGGTTTTTTGCTGGCTGCCACACCCAGGCAACCCTGTCTCCCGCACCCTCTCCCCCGCAACCTGGCAACCCTGCCCCTTTTCCCCTGTGTCTACATACATATATCTGACACCCTAATGCCAAGCATTCAACTTTACCCCTTAACGCAGCGTTAAAAGTCACGATTAAGCGTCAACACTCGCCACCTTATGCCACCTTGCCACACCCCCCCTAAACACCCCCCTCCTCAACTACACCCTCACCCATCTTCCGCTCCCCCTTCCCCTTCCCCTTCCACTCCTCTCTCTCTTCATCAGTCGCCTTTTAATGCTGCACATCCCACAAGTTTACATCCCGCCCCAGACGAGTTTCAGTTTCAGTTTCAATTTCAGTTTCAGTTCAACGCTCCCTCATTTGTTGTTGTTGTTGTTGCTGTTGTAATCCTTAGGGATGGTTTGGGTTCTGTTCTATTCTGTTTTTTTGGGCTTGGCTTTCGGCACATAAACTGCGTGAAATTAAGTAATTAAATGTGTGTAAAGTTCAGGTCAAAATCATCATCATAATCATCAACATCAACATCATCCTCATCCTTTTGCTCCCTCTCATGTGGCGAAAGTCCATCAAATTGATGAATGCTCATAGATTTATCATCAAAAATACGAAAGTCGCATATATTGTCTCTAAATGAGTGCAATTATTCATACATTATTCATTCATTATTTACATATTAGCCAAACTAGCCGAAAATAAAGATAGTGTACATTTAGTAAGAGTTCACAGAAATAGAAATATTTGTAAATATCTAACTTGGAAATATATTAAAAGACTTAGGATATATTAAAAGATTAACTCAACTATCTGTGGTAACTCCCCCCATTTATCATATACATACATACATATGTATATGTGTATACAACTTTTCCATTTTGTACCTACTTCAACCTCATTTTGAAAAATCCTTGTCAACTGAAAGATGTAACAATGTATCTATTTTTTTTATTTTTTGAATGCCCCCAGTTTTAATTTAATTTATCTTAATTTTATTTAATATAACTTTTATATCATTTCAGTTACGAATAAAAAATTTTGTAAATTATAATTTAATTTGTTAATTTCACATTCTTATTATATAATTGAACTGAAAGTTGTATAAGTTTCAGGGACTGCAAATAAGAGTTATGAATGCTAATTTCAACTAAAAAATCAATGTGAAGGAAATATGCTATAGTAAAATTTTAAACACCAAAATTCCTATTTAGTAAAAACTTATATTTTCAATTTATAAGATATAAATCAAATTCATTTCTTATTTTTAATCTTTATTTAAAAAGTCAAAAATAATCGCTAAAATTCAATTTTTCATTAAAAGTTGTGAAATAACACTTATTTCTGATTTTTTTAATATTCAACTTAACTTTTATTATTTTATTTTTAAAATAGAAGAAACTTTTAAAATAAAAATCAAAAATAACTTTTATTTATTATTTTAATTGAAAAAATTAGAAATAAGTGTTATTTCTCAACTTAAAGTAACAAATTGAATTCTAACGATTATTTTTTACTTTTTTAAGTAAAAATTAAAAATAATTGTTATTTCGTAACTTTAAAATAAAAATTTGAAAATAATTGTTAATTTCCAATTTGTATTTTAAAAGTTATCAAAGTTACGGTCCCTGATAAGTTTACTTCGCAAATTAATTTCTGTTTGAAAATTCACGCCCAGGAACCGAAAATATCGGAATTACAAATGAAGTAAAGATAATACATATATTAACCTCAATAATTTAAGGTATTCGATTTGTTGTTGTTACTTATAAAAGATTGATGTAAATTTATTTTCCGGTAAAGCAAAAACTTCAATAAATTGAAGTAATATTTATACTTAGAGGTAAAAAATATGTTCAAATGATTTTAGAATCTTATTCAAGGAACTTTGAGCAAAAATGCAATTTATTCTATTGGCATTAAATGTATATTAACATTCTTTCATGGAAAGTTAAGGAATAATTGCTAAACATGTTGTTGAAAATTCGCTTCTAGATGTGAATAGGATGTTAAAATTTTGCAAAAAAATATTATAATATAATTATATAATTATGCATAGAGATAGAGAAGTTTGTTGAATTTACAAAATGAACTGTAATTTTTGTAGTTTAATTGAAATAAATTGAATTATGATTTAAGTATAAATATTTCAATATTTATTATGATTTAGTAGGATTATTAAATTTGTAATTACTAAGAAAATTTCAAGCTGAAAGGCAATGAGGTCTGTTTTTTTATAGTCTAGCTGACTAAGCTGAGTTAGTTCTAAATTTTACATTGATTTCAAGCCATTTTTCGCTAAATTTGTAATCAAACCAATTAACTAGATATTGAAAAACCAGGCATAAGAGATTTTAGCATAAGCTCTTTGAAAAGTTTAAGAATACGATTGATTCGCTACTCTGTATGAGGGTTGGATGAGTAGATGGATACCATGTTGAATTCATTAAGTTGCAGATTCAAAACGAAATGAATTCATTTCAAGTTTGGCGCCAAAATCAAATCAAAGCGTATAATTAGTGCAGCAAAGAGAGTAGGGATAGGATAGGACAGGATAGGATAGGATAGGGAGATAAAAGTGGGACTGGGGAACATAACATACAGCTGCTGTGACTGTGACTGTTGCTGATTGCCGCGAAATATGTCTTACTTTTTTTTGGGACAGTCGGACAGTCAAACGAGTTCCAAACTCGAGAGAGCTTTGTTCTTATCCCAATCCCAATCCCAGTTCGAGTTTGTAGTCTAGTATGGAGTGTCCAGTGTCCTGTGTCCAGTGTCCTGTGTCCTGTGTCCAGTGTCCTCTCCAGCGTGCTGTCCGACATGACATAAGAAAACAAAAGGCGATGGAGAGAATTGAATCGAAAAGAATAGAAAAGAAAAGGTTCTCTGACCAACGGACAGTTCCCATCGCGGGGCAAAGCGCGGCACAACAAACACACACACACACACACACACACACATACACACACAACAATCTAAATAAATAAAAATAGTTTGAGAAGGCGCCAAATGCAAATGAGACTAAGGACACAAAGTTAGCTCTATCTTCAACTCTCTCCCTCTCTCTCTCTTTCTGTCTCTCTCTCTCTCTCTCTCTCTGTCTTACTAAGTAGCCTCGCGAGGGTCGCTTGACCACTGTCCAGTTTGCTGAACTTCTTTCGAAGGGGGTTGCTACTTAATGCAATTTTCTTATATCCTTTTCTCCCTTTCCATCTTTTTTTAATTTTTATATTTTGCTTTTGCTCCCATTGTAATGAGTTGCGCTTGTTTCACCCTTTTGGCCTCTTTTTAGCTGTAGGGACTGTCCCAGTTGCATTTCAGTTTGCTGGTCAGTTAATTTACGCAGCCCTTGGCCCTTCGTCCTTTGGTCCTTTGGTCCTGGCCCGGAACTGATCCGGTCGACCTCATTTGAATATTAGTTGGGTTGGTCAAATCGTGTTCCTTGATTTGCTGCTGTGAAATTGTCTTGGACTTGGACTTGGACTTGGACTTGCATCACATTCTCACATCCTTTGGCATTACACGCTTGACCGAAGCCAGCGTCTTGCCCCCTGCCCCCTGCCCTCCGCCTGATCCCTGCGCCTCCTGCAGGACCCGAACTCATATTTCATGCAGCGATGCGAGTTCAGTCCAGTTGTGAGTTGTGAGACCTTTAGCTCCTCGCAGGGACATGCGTATTACAATTTGATCCTCGCTCGATTCCTGCCGTTGATTCAAATTTGTTTTATGACTGCGTAATTTCTCGCTCCTAAGTGTGTGTGCGTGTGTGTCTGTGTGTGTGTGGCCGTTAAAATTATAATTTATGGATTGATCCGGTCAGTCTCCATAATATATGTAATGCAGCTACCTTTCCTCGGGTTAATGAGACTTTGAACCTTTGCCCACGTTGGTTTTATCTTTGGTTTATCGCCTTAATTCCACTTCATTAGCCAAAAGGCTACAGAAACGAGAATATTCCAAATTGCATATGGGCATTTCCAGAAAAAGGTCCACCTTGCCAAAAAACGTAAAATTGATCAAAAACTCACATCTTGTGAAATTTTCTTCCAAAAATGTATTCAAGTTATTTATTTTATCAATATACGCTAGAAAAAATTCAATAGGATGAACTTATAGATTCTACATTGGAATAAATTCACTTTTTCCATATTTTTGCCTATTTTCTTAAAAATTGATTTTCAAAATGGACCGTTTGTATTTTAACGATTACACTTAGTAGGACAGTAAGATTGTAACATGAATCATTTTAATATATAGAAATATATTGAAAGTTTAATTTAAAACAAGTTCTAAGAGCTATATATCGGAATATAGAATAAAATTTGATGAACAAACTCTTGGAAAAACTAGGTGGAAATCTTGTCACGTTCGCGATGTCGCGTTACAAATTACTAATAAAACTTGTAAAATATATAAAACGGTAGTTACATATCAAAATTATTTCTAAAATCGAAAACTACATTATTTTATTATGGTTTAAGAGTATTTTCTTCCAAATTACTCGCCACATTTCGCAGACTTTCGCATTTGTCAAGATGAAGTCAAAAATGACTTCCATTTTTCGTCGCGTTCGCGATGCAATTTTTTCTATGAATAATTAAAAAACGACAAGTCTTCAAAGATTGTCTTTTATCATAAGAATAGAGTTCCTAAAATGCATTAAACACGTGAGAAAACATTTTTGAAAATGTCAATTTTAGCCATTTTTTATTTCATTTAAAGTCGTAAAAAATGTCGCGTTCGCGATCCTGGAAATACCCATATATAGTTCACTTTAAGATCGTAACGATTTTAGTTTGTAAAAATATAAATTATCAAGGGTACCACAGAAATTGCTTTCGCTTGAATTTCACTGGAATTTGTATGAAATTTAAGTGAAATTCAAGCGAAAGCGATTTCTGTGGCACCCCCGTATACGATTTTTCTAAAAAATAATCTTATTTTGTAAGCTTTAATTATATTATTTAATATTTATTAAATTAAACTTTTTATTTCAAAATCATAATTTAGTTCGAATTTTTCAACTAAATAAAATTAAAATTTGTATTTGTAATTTATAATATGACTCGGATTTTTAATGTATTGTAAATCGTATCTTATAATAACTAAAAACGAAAAATTCTATGTAAATAAATTTTGATTGTTAAGCAAAATTTATAATTAAATTATATGTCATTTTTTTTATTTATATTGGTATAATATATTAAGAATTTAAAGGAATAAGTAACTTAGAGTTGTATTTCCATTCATCCAGATTATTTGTTTGAAAGTTCGTTTTTTTTTTTTAGATCTCAACTATTATTTAAGATTGCTGGTAGATTTATTATAGTGTTATTATATATCGAAACTATCTACAGAGAAGTTTAGTTGAGATACTTTTAAATTTAGGTGAGTTTCCTCAGGATGTTTAAATTAAATGAGATTCGAAAGACATATATTTTACCATCGTATATTAATCTTGAGTTATCTAAAGCTGTATTTAAGATACTTTGTGGGATATTAAGTTATTCGATGAAACAACATTTCTAATATTATATTAATAATAATAATTATAAAAAAACTGTTAAGTTTTCATCTATATATCATATTTCAAATTTGCAAAATGCTTCTTCCTTTCTCTCTGTGTCTCTTTCTTTCCTTCTCCCTCTGGCTTTGTCTCTTTCTTTCTCTCACATTCAATTCTGCCTCCTGTTTTTTGGTAATTTAAAGAACCAGAGTAGGGGGCAAATCTAAGGCTAAACTCGATCGGAATGAGGTCAGTGACTGAGCGAAATACAGAGAGTCCCGTCTGTCTGTCTCTCTGCTTTTCTGTCTGTCTGTCTCTCTGCCTCTCTCAGGATATTAGCAAAGGACAAGGGGCAATTCCCCAGGGGCATTGTCCAAGGAAGTAACGGTTTTTCACAGTCCGAAAACGGGACGTGTCCAATAAAAAATGGAATGAAAATTAGATCAAGGCATAGGACAGGTTTGCCAGAGATTAAAAACAAGCAAATGTTTAACGGACTGTCCGAAACATGGGAAGAGGGAGAACGAAGGAGACAAATAGAGCAAATGAAAGAGAGAGCTAAGAAATCAAAGTACAAAATGCGATTGAGAATGGAGTACAATCTAAGAATATCCTATAAGGTTTCCTATACTATATTTTAAATATTATAAAATATATTAATTTCTTTAGTTAAAGTCAGAATAAATGAAATTTATATAGCTATCAATTTGTTTTTCTTTAATCCTAACTAAACAGTGTTTCAAATAAGTGAATGTACGCCATTTTGTGTGCCCGGCTTTCTAATTGGTCCAGATGACTTTGTGATCTCATTATTATAAGGCAATCAAATAAAATCAAGGGAAAATCTGACATTTTTCAACCCAAAAAGCCATGTTTAATTGTCATGATTGGCAACCCTCCTTAAAGTTAAGGTCACAAAGGGATGCAACCCCAAAAAGAGGCCGACAAGGACATTTTTAATGAAAAATTGTGAGGTTCAAGATTCAGAGATCAAGATCAGGGATCTAAGAGCAACAACATACTCGGTATTCAATTAATTTTTTCCATTTTCGAGCTAAAAACTTCATCATTTCCGCACTGGACATTGGTCAGCTCGAGGATCATTTCACTCTGGCGTGACGAAAACGAGGGCTGAGAAACTTGTGCACAAGGGTCAACAGGGGAAAGGGGAAGTTACTTAAGCAACCCCTGGCAGTGAGAAGTGAGAAAGGTTGCCCAAGTCGATAAACTGGTTTCTGGTTTCTGGCTGCTTCTTGTTGTTGATTTATGGGTTCACAACCCTTTTGGCCCCTTTTTTGTTGGGTTGGGCTGAGGCCTGCGGCGAAAGTAGAGCGCATACAGCATCCGAATCAAGATCAAGATGATGATCAAGATGAAGATGAAGATGATGAAGATCTATTGCCCACAAGATCTGCGTGTTAAAATACCTTGTTTGGGGTGGTGGTTTATACGGATTGTCCGTGCGATTAATTGGCTTACATTTCATTTCAGGTCAGGTCAGTCTTCAGTTTTTCAGTTTCAGCTTCAGTTTCAGCTGCTGTCCAATTAGTCCGAGGTTCTTTCAGCGCCCCGTCATAAAAAACTGTTTTGAAAGCGCCTCAGAAGAAACTCATTTGGAAACTGTGAAACAAAACCATTTAATACTCCAAAAATAAAAAAAGCAGCTCCCAAAAAATAAAGTAAAAACAAGTTTTGTGTGTTGGGGCATTTAGCACAATTTCAGCATCATTTTTGTCATCATTTGTGGAGTCTTTTTGTTTTAAGACTTTCTGGTTCTTTCTCAGCACCTTTTGACCCGTGTCGTTGGGTTTCTTAACTGCGCCCCAGACTAACAAATGAAGCGACAAAACTTCACAAAACTCCACATGTTTTATAGCCATAAAATCTACACACACTTTGCACTCTCTACACACACCCAAACACACACACACACACACATTTTAGATGAAAGCTAGCCGAGTTGTCCCGCAACTGGGAAACTGACCAACTCTTTACAACTGTTTTCGACTACACTCGGAGAAATCAAATGCTTGAACTTTTCTTGAGTTTACTTGTCTTAATATTGAAATATTTGAACTTATTGCATTTATAATTTTATATATTTATTGTTATATAATATTGAGAGCGTCTTTAATTTAAACTTATTATTGGACAATTTCAATCTAAAACCTTAACTCTCCCAAAGTTAAACATAATATTAATATTTATTGTTATATAATATTGACAACGTCTTTAATTTAAACTTTTAATTAGACAATTTAATTCTAAAAACTTTAACTTTCCCAAAGTTAAACAATCATTTTCAAAATGTTATGTTTTGTTTTGATTTAATTAAATTATAAAATTATTATTAAATTAAATTAACTGAATAAAATGAAAAGTTTAAACAATATTTTTGTGTTGCTTTAACTCAATTTCAATCTAAAAATTTTAATGTACTGTAATAATATATTTAACTAAATTCCTTAATTACTCCAAATTGAAAGTTAAGTCAGTAAAGTATTGAAATCATCAATTTTTAATTAATAACATTACTTAAAGTAACTTTAAATTAAGAAAATACAGTGAAAATAAATGATATTTTATGCCGAAATCTTTATTAATTAATTATATAGATTAAAACAAAACAGTTGAGGTCATAACAAGCTGGAGCTTATTAAAATAATAGTTAAATAATTTAAATAATAATAACTCGTATTAAAATTATAATACTTTCATATATGATATTTTCTCTATACAAATTGTACAAATTTCTTTATTTGGTGTGTTTCTTTATCTCGGGTGCTTTTCGCTCAGTGTACCAATTGCCAACTACCAATTGTCAACTACTCAACAGGGCGGTCGGTTGGTCGGTCAACAGTTTCCGTTAGCCCTCTTCAACTTGTCCAGCTTGTATCTTGTATCTTGTAGCTCTAATATCTGGTATCTTATAGCTGGTAGCTCGTCTCGTTGGTCATAACTCAAGCAACAAACATATACATACAACAACAGACCAACAATTTTTGTTATTACTCTTTCTTTTTTTTTTGACAAAATCACAATGAAACTTAATTATGTCTTACATGTCTGTCCCTTTGACTGGCTGTGTGTCTGTCTGTCTGTCTGTGTTTTCCATTTGTTGGGCACTTGAACTTGCGCCAATGCTGGGAACTCTGCAGATCTTCAGAAATCTTCAGCCCAGTTAAATGCCATCGAAATTGAAGGTCAAAGTGGATTTTGAGCTTAACTTTGTGGGTGGCTACGATCTGTTTCATTTATGTATCTAAATGTATCATTTATAGATAGTAGTAATCAGGGATTAAAACCCTAACCGAAACCGTAACCTTTAACCGGTAAAAACCGATTGAAATTTGAAACCGTAACCGAAACCGTAACCGAAAAAAAAATTTTCATCTGACCGAAACCTATAAACCGAAACTCTGTAAACCGAAATAACCGTTTAGTAACCGTTTCATTTATAAGGGTTAATTTCGGTTTCATAAAACATATTTTTATTTACAATTTTTATAATAAAAATTTAAAAAAAGTTTTATTTTTAATTGATATTTTAAAAATTGCAAATAAAAGTTATGGTATAACTTTAAAATACAATTTTAAAAGCATGTTTTATTATTAATTTCTGTTATAAAAATTTAAAACACAAGCTAAAAATAATTTAAAACGAAAAATTTTGAACTGTTTTTATTTTTTCCGACTCATAGGTCTTGTTTGCGATCTCTGATATTTTGTTATTAGTTTTGTATTTTATTTTTGATTTTATTTTTTATTTTTAAATTTGATTTATATGTGAAATAAATGTGTAAATGAAACATTAAGAAAGTTATGCCTTTTTAATTATTATTACATATATTGTTAATATAATTATATTTTTACAAAGAAATTTTTTTTTTTGTGAACCGAAACCGTACCGGTATTTCAAAACCGAAACATACGAAAACCGGTTCACCGTTACGAAACCTTTATTCAAAGATTTTGCGTAACCTATAACCGAAAACCTAAATCCGAACATAACCGAAACCGTAACTGAAACCGATATTTGTTTCGGTTTTAATCCCTGGTAGTAATCTATAGGAAGAATCAACAATTATTTACTACCTATAATTTTTTTTAATTTTTTTTTTTATGTAAATAAATTGAGATCATTTAAATTAGCATGTATAGGAAGTAGTAATCTATAAGAAGACTAAAGTATGATATTTAATAAATTGAGTGCTTGCAAAATGACTTAGATAGATAGATACATTCAATGAAAGAAAGAATCAAAGGATCGATATTTCTCGCATCACACGATATAGATAAATTAATATTTAGTATGTGAACTTAGTTTGTTTTAAGCTTAGCTTAAAGCTTTTATTTACAGCCTTAGATACATATGGGCATTTCCAGAAAAAGGTCTACCTCGCCCAAAAACGAAAAATTGATCAAAAACTCACATCTTGTGAAATTTTCTTCCAAAAATGTATTCAAGTTATTTATTTAAGCAAGATACGCTAGTAGAAATTCAAAAGAATGAACATATAGATTCTACATTGGAATAAATTCACTTTTTCCATATATTTGCCCATTTTCTTAAAAATTTACTCCCAAAATGGACCGTTTGTATTTTAACGATTACACTTAGTAGGTCAGTAAGATTGTAACATGAACCATTTTAATTCTTAGAAATATATTGAAAGTTTAATTTAAAACAAGTTTTAAAAGCTGTTTTCGATATATAGAATGAAATTTGATGAACCAACTCTTGGAAAAACTAGGTGGAAATCACTAATAAAACTTGTAAAATAAATAAAATGATAGTAACTTATCAAAATTATTTCTAAAATCAAAAACTACATTATTTTATTATGGTTTAAGAGTATTTTCTTCCAAATTACTCGCCACATTTCGTAGACTTTCGCATTTGTCAAGATGAAGTCAAACATGACTTCCATTTTTCGTCGCGTTCGCGATGCATTGTTTTCTATAAATAATTAAAAAACGCCAAGTCTTCAAAGCTTGTCTTTTATCATAAAAATAGTGTTGATAAAATGCATTAAGCACGTGAGAAAACAGTTTTGAAAATGTCAGCTTTTACCATTTTTTTTTTCATTTAAAGACGTACAAATGTCGCGTTCGCGATCCTGGAAATACCCATATGTAGATTGGGATGTATCAAATTAAATCTATTCTATAATGTCTACAAATATATTTTTAATATAAATAAAAATATAGAAATAAATAAATAAATTAAATGCAGTTTTTTAATGCAGATTATTAGTATCTAATTTTATTTCTCTCTGTTCTGGAAATTTTTCAAAGTGTCAAGTGTGAATTCATATTGCCAAAATATTTTAGAAGCTGGACTGAATTTAATAGGATTATTTAAAATTATTAAATTTATAGATAGTGTAGAATTCAATTTTGCAATGATAACTGAATTGGTTTCTACTGAAGTTTGTAGATTATTTAGATCAGTTGTTAAGCTACGATTATATATATGTAAGTATATCATTCTGAAGTTATCATTCTGTAGTTCACAAGTTTTTGAGTTCCCATTGAATTGAGCGTGTTCTGTTTAACGATTAATCCGATCTGAACTGTTTAGCAGTGATCAGCGTAATCACAGTGATCACACTCGTAATTCAGCAACAATGCAATCTTTTTATTTTTTGCCACACAATTTGTTGTTGTTGTTGTTGTTTGTAGTTTAAACAAAGTACGAAAAAAGAAAAAAAAAAAAGCAAAAATAAAAATGAAATCATAATAAAAATCTCGCATAAATGCAACAAATTTGTGGCGCATGCGCAACCAAACGAAGCTGCCTCAGTTTGTCTCCCCTCTCCCTTCCTCTCCCTCCCTCTTCCCCCCCACTCTCCCCCCTTTGCCAACAGCTGCTGCTGCCGTGTAATTAATAAAAACAACAGGCAGTTACTCTGCCCCGCCCTCCCTCCCGCCTCCCTTTTGGCAGCCACATTGTTGCCGCCTCTTCACAGCCGCCGCGTTGGGCGATGAGCTAACAATTTTCATTTTCATTTTCAGTTTCAGTTTTTTCTTTTTGTTTTTGTTTTAACTGCCGTTTGGCGGCACGCGCTGCGCTGCGATGCAATTTTTGTATCTGCAAGATACAAACGCCAGCGCAGCGCAGCTTTTGGCACTTGTTATACCCTCTAATTGCCCAAATGCCCTAAAAGTGTTGCTTAAAGTAGAGAATATTTATTTAAGTGCTTCCACACTTTAAAACTTTTAATTTCTTTTGATATTATCAAACTTAAATTACGTAAAATTAGTTAAAAACTAAATAATTTAATAATCGTTTTTCCTGCTTTTATTAAACATTTTAATTTATTAGTTGTAAATATATATAAAGAGTTTTTGTGGGCTATAGCTTTTAATTCTTTTCAATTCTAGCTATGTATGTTGATACTTATATGATACTTACTTAAGATACAGATACTCCGCAAAAGATACTTGCAATTACATATCTTGCATAAAAACAGCTTTAAAGTAAGTAGAATTAGTTTTCTATCTATCTACTTTTTTCTAGAGATACTAGATCACTTCTTATTACTTATAAATACTTAAATTTATCTATAAATATCCTTTATAAGATACTTCTTTCATATAATTAGTGATAGATATAAATACTACGATTAAGATACTTAGAAACTTCCACTGTACTCCCTAAATACTTATCTTTAGATACTTTAATTGTACTAGAAACCTTAATCTACATAAACTTTTCTCTAAATACTTCCCAATAAATATTGATCTAGAGGGAAGATTATCATCATCATTATCATCATCATCATCAAAATTAACTTCTCTTTAGCTAAATTTGTTTTGTTTCTTAGAATATGAAAATCGAAACTGAATTTAATTTTCTACAAAAACTCATATTCAATGTCATCACAAAACAAACAACCAACAAATTGATCTCGGTCTAGTTTAAACTCCAACTGTCTGCAGGGTATCTGTTAGTCGATCATTCATCAAATTGTTGTATATATTTTATGATTTACGCTCGTTTCGTTTTATATAATCCACAATCACTGCACATGGGCGCACTTGGCACACACCAAAAACAAAAACAAAAACAAAAAAAACCAAAAGCAAGAAAAAACACCTCAAACTCAAAACGAGAAGCAAAAAAAAAGAAGTGCAAAAATAATAAAACAACAAAACAATTTCATAATTGAAAAATGGCGCAACTATTTCGGTTGCTGGTTGCTCTTTTGGGGCCCAGCCAGCAACTCAGCTCCCTCATTTATCCATCCATCCATTTATCCATCCATCCATCCATCTGCCCCCTTCAGTTGTCCAGCTCTGTGTTGTCCGTGTTGCATGTTTGATTTTGGTTAATGCAATGCGGCATCTTGTTGTTGTTGTTGCTATTGTAATTAAACAAAAATGCAACCTAAGAGGAAGCATACGAAACTGGGCAAATTTACAGACTGCCTCCTCCACTAAATAAAGTCTAATGTTTGAAAGTCTACCGGTCCACAGAGTCTGTCTGCCACATGCCACATGCCATAAGCTGCATGCCACAAACATATGCGAATTGACCAATGATCAGCTCAATTATCCCTCTCACTCACTTCTTTCTTCTTTCAGTCATCGTTTTAAAAAACTGAATCAATTTTAAATGATATAAATATTAGTCATTGATCATATAGAGATCGAGAGATCAGTCATAAAGTTACGCCAACAATTAGTCTAGCAAGATCACTTTATACTTTAGAAGTTAATATTTTCAATAGAGATTCAGAAAGACACCATGTCGAAAAGATCATTATCTCTTGATCACTATTTCATAAGCGAACTAGTTTTTAATTCTAATCTATACAAATAGTGAATGACATGATCATATTGAGCTGTTGAGATCGACAATTTATTCACAAAGTTGTGAAAGGAATTTGTGTGGTAAGATCAGTTTATACTTTAGAATTAATTCTTTTAGACAGAGATTGGGGAAATTAGGTAAACCAACTAGCAAGATACATTTCTTTATCTTTCTTTATCTTCTTTAATCACATGGATTCTTGACATGATCATATTGAGAAAAGGGGATTGACAAATCATTCGCAACGTTATCTTTACAGATATTCAGGAAAGTAGTCACGAAGGCTAGTAAAGATCACTTCTTAAAGATCACTTTTTATAAGCTAACTCATTTAAAAACTCAAAGATCACTTTTTTTAACAAGCAGGCTGGTCAGCAGAGATTTGGGGATATATTAAGATCAGCAAGATCACTTTCTATAGTTTACTTTTTTAGATCACTATTTCATAAGCCATTACAAATTCAATCTAAGTCTTGCTCATGACACATTAGTGATCTTCTTAAAGATGCCTTTACACTCCTTAAGTAAGCACGATTGACCTTGAAGATATGATAATGTGATCGTTTTTAATGTCCCTGAGAGTTTCCTCTTTTGTCCACAAACTCGCTGCTATTGCAGTTTCAAAATGCAGTTGTTGCTTTAGTTTGGGCACCTCAGATTCAGATTACCACACACTCCATCCTCAGAGCCGTCAGAAGAAGTTGGGCAATCGGTAAGACAATATTTAAGTCATGTCAGGAAGCTGTAATTTTGCTTAGCCCAACAATTTGGCAACTGGCGCACGACTTATGGAAATTTAAGTATGCTTTAAAAGTGACTTTTTCAGGGGTATATTGTATTGGGCGTATTCCAGGACTTTTTTCTATTTATTTCTAAAAAAAAAAATAAATTAAACCTTTTTAATATGCAATAAGATCTAACAAAACCATTTTGGTAATTAAATAACTTTCAAATCAATCAACATTCATCTCCCAGATTATTATAATGGATATCTTACCGATTTGAAGTGTGGAAACTGATTACAGGGTATCTACTAGTCAAATTGTTAGGATTCAACTAAAGTTTTGTTCATCGCAAGAGACTTAAACTTTACAGGGTATGTGTTAGTCGAGCACATAATTCATGGTATTATCAGCTTTCAAATTTTTGCTGATTTTTTCTGGATTCGGTTTTCGGTAATCGGATGAAAGGCGACAAAGTCTGATGGGAAGTGCACACGAGGCGACTTTTACAGTTAGTTATCACCATTTGCCATCTCTCTCACTCACCCTCTCTCTGTCTCTTTCTCACTGGGCTAATAGATAGGTATGTATGTGTATGATTAGATGTTGTTGTGGGTGAGGATTTCCTGCGAGTCCAAATTAAAAACCGCCTGGCGTACAACAACAGCAACAACAACTACTCTAAAGAGTTCTTTCGAGTCTCTGGAATCTTTTTTAACGTTTGTCAGTTTGATGTTGTTGTTGTTGTTATATTCGTGTTGACTATCGACTGTCACGTTCCCTACATAAATATCCATAAAAAGTAATGCTCACATCCGTCCGGATGAAATGCGTTCGTGTTGGGATGTTCACTCAAGATTAACAGCAACAGCAACTGAATAGAATGAGATGGAGATAGAGAGAGAGAGAGAGAGAAAGAGATTACAGAGCGAGTGAGATAGCGAAAGATTGAAAGATTCTTCAACACTTTCGTTCAGTTAACTCTCAATTCACAATTCTCAAAGGCATTGCGCAGTGTCATAAATACAAGTAATAAACGATAAGATAACCAGATACCATAAAATGAAACGAAACAAAATACAAAAAAAGCAAGTACAAATTTCTATTTCTCAACTTGACGAAGATTAAATACGCTTACAGATTGTAGTAATAGTTGATATAGCGAATATACACTGATCAAAATGGACTCAAGAGTTGTTTTTTTTTTTTAAACTAAGAAATTTTGTTTGAGTAATAAACGTCTTGATTGTAAGATCAGTTATTATAAATATTTGTGTAATTTTTCATTAAGTTATCCTGTTTTATAAATTAAGAACTATTTGATTTTGGAAATATTTTCTGAAACTGAAATTTGGTAAAGGAAAAGGATTTATATTTTTTATTTTGGAAAGTCTCCTAATAACTTGAAATTGCTGAGTTCTGATTACCATATTTTTAAATCCAAAATAGTTTCATAAAATATTAAACAATGTTATTATTCAACCAATCTATACAAAAGAATGAAATTATTTCATTAAGTTTAATGTCTGTGACACAACTTTTGTTTTAAATTCGTGACATTTGATTGAGATGAGATTAAAAAGAATACAATTTTAGATACAGAATCTCATTACACACTCGAAATTTCAATCACAAATCTTTTTTATCTTTTTTAAATGAATTAATCAAACATATCAGATAATGTGATGGCTTTACAAATTCAAAGACAAATTCAATATGCCCTACAGTGAGAGTATAAACAAAATAAGAATTTGGTGTTGCCGTATTCACACGATCTGAGCAAAATCAAATAAAGATACAGATACAGACAGAGTAATATAATCATACATATGTATTTACCTGGGATGCCAATGTTGATGTCGATGTCGATGTCGATGCCGATGCAGGGTTAGATACATAGATAATAACACTGAGAGGCAACAACAGAGTAAGATAGATAGTATATTTTTTGTCAAATAAATTCGATTGACTGACTGCGACTGATAGATAACACAACATGCAGGTGTCCATAGACATAGAGAACGATCCCAGTAATTTCAGATCAGAGTTTAGACCTCAGTTGATTCAATATTTGGCCAGCTTATCGAGCACCCACACAGAGCCCAGAACAGAACAGAACGGAACGGAACGAACTCTGTCTGTCAATAAACCACAACTCGATTCATATCACAACATAGATCAACAAATTCTGTGTGTTTTTCTGTGGGAAGTGTTAAGATTGTTAAGCCTTTGCCAGGGATGCCATGTGCAGATGGGCAGATGTGTAGACAATACTTAGTTGTATATGGTTGGACAGATGAATTGAGTTGATTTATCTAATGTATATACAGTACTATAGTGCTCCAAAGTAGCACAACGATCGCTGGGGCTATGAATAGCTTATCAGAAAGAAGATAACTTTTTGATTTATTACTATCGCAGATTCCTCTTTGAGTTTGCAAAATTGTTATCCTATTAAAGAGTTTGACAAACAAACTGAACGTTTTAGAAACTTATTTGTTATCTCTACGATCTGACGATAATTGATATAGTTTTGTTTCCTCCCAAAAGAAAAATATTAATGGTACAAGTTGACAAAAAAAAATGGACAAAAATTTAAAGTATTAATTATAATAAAATTGAAACTATTGAAAATAGTTTTCCTTCATGCGATCAGTTTCAAGCTCAGAGATCTATGAGGCTTAAAAAAAGTATAATTTTATTAAAAATTAGTTAAGTTACAGCTTCAGTTAACTAATTTGAAGATACATTAAAGTAAAATGTTTGTAATATCAAGTTCAAAAGTTTCTCTAAGATAAAGTGTAAGGGCTCAAAAATTAAGAGAAAGTCTTACAGTCTCTGAAAGGTAGATAAATTTATTGATGCTTCCATTTACCTTCTGTCTATATATTTTCTGTTCAATTATTCTAGATATTTTTCCATAGTTTATATAGCTTAGAAGGTTATCTAGAGGTGGAGCTAACGTCATTGACTAACTATATGTTTATATTAAATCTTGTTCGCTAACTAAACTAATTAGTTGTGTCGAAGGTTCTTACATTAGTTAAGTTAAGTTCTCGATTCTTTTGGTACCATGGACGCGTTTCGCATTCATGATCGCCACATGCAATGCCAAATTGAAGTCAAGTTAAGTCAAACTGTGTACATCCGCCCACCCAAGACTGCGAAGACTACTTAACTGAAGTCTACGAAGACTCAAGACCCGAGAACCGAGAGCCGAGAACCGAGAACCGAGACGATTGTGAGTCTCCAGCTGCCCGAAGTGATTCATCGATTCAGCGATGCCTTGAGAAATCAGCGAAGCAATCGATCGAATGGCGTTACTTTGGTCTTTACTCAAGTCAAGGTCCCTCGATCGTGTACATCCTCCTAAATAAGCAATTACTTGGTATATTATTCTATTCCATTATTGGATTCTTGGGCTTTATTTTAATTCAGTATTTTAATTAAAAGTCTAAGGCGAATTAATCAATGTTGAAGTTATTAGAGCGCTGAGAGTGTTCGATGTAAAACGAAGTCATTGCTAAAACTCTAAAAGACAATTCAATTAAACAATCATTATCAAATAATTATAGTCATGACAGTAAAGCGAAACTATAAAGAACTGTCTAAGAACTCAATTATAAATATAAAGAACATTTATAGTTGGCTTATTGATTGATTTTTTCAATTTCTCTATGATTTATCAAAAATTAAGAATACAAAATTATAAATAAGATAGTAAAGCATAACTATAACGAATGCAAATCTATAAATAGTAATTTTTATTTTCTTCTCATCTATTCCTTCTATAAGTTTACTAAGTATAAGAAATATTTGTGTTTTGATTTTATTTTTCAATTTTACGTTGATCTGGAAATTTAATAAAAAAAATTATTACTATATAACTATAAATATGACAGTGAAGCAAAACTTTAAGGAACTTCAAACTGTAGACTGAACTCGGCAGTTTCTTCTCAAGTTTTATCAGAAAGTATAAGCTAAAGTTTGTTTATGGATTTGATTTATTTCCACATTCGATGATCTATTATGCTGGGTGTCGGGGCGGTGTATTCACTGTACTTGTAAGTCTGTTGGCATTAGGCACATCGTACTATATGTACATATGTCCATTGTTGGGGCCAACAAACCCATTTAACCTACAAGTGGCCAATGTCTTGAGCTGCGTCCGTTTAATTATGGAAAATGATCGCGGCAAAGAGCATTTCCTGTCGTATTGTCAATGCCTTTGTATCTCTCTCTCTCTCTCTCTCTGTGTGTTGCCATCTCTTTCTCTTCACTCAGTGTTTTTTCGACTTTGCGCACACAAAGTCCATTTTGAGAGGTAGCCAGTTTAAGTCGTTCTTCTCCTTCCATATGGCACACCGTATGCTTATCTTTTGTCTTTCTTCATTTGGCCCGTCTTCTGTCTTCTGTCTTCGGGCTCTCGTCTTTCACTTTGATAATTTCTCCGCACTTTGGCGGCAAGCCATTGCCCATTGCCTTTGTCTGGGTCTCTGATTTGCTCTTAGAATTTTAAATAGGCTTCTCAGATCAGGCACGCCACGACACGATCGGTCTATTGAACAAAATTCTGGCTGGCTGCCCAGCACAGTCCAAATTTGTGCCTAGCCCATCCCCCCAGCTCCAACTTTGGCAAATGGTTTTCGGATAGGAAACTTTTGTCTGAAGATCACTTTTTGTGTGATACTCGTAACTAACTGCAGAAGCTTTGATTTTGATTAGCAAGAAAAGAGGATAACTTTTTTAAGAGGATCATTTTTTGTGACTGATCTTGAGTAGCTTTTCTATCAAGAAATCCAAGAGAACCTTTAAAAGATCAGTCTCTAAAATGTATTTTCCTCTTATATATTAAGTTATTATACTAGGTAGAATTTAAATACGAAATTCTACCAAAGATCACAGTTCGAAGAAGTCTTTATCTATTTATGAAATAAACGACTGATCGGTTTGGAGTTTATTTGATTTGAACTGAAGATCTAGCCCGTAAAGTGTATGTAGCTTAGAAGTTATCTTACAGTTTCACATGTGATCAGTATTATAAATAAGGAAAAATCACTGAAGATCACTTTTTCCAATATTAACTGAATATTCAAGAATTTAGCCTTAACTAAAGATGATCACTAGATACATTTCACTAGAGCTTTAAATTTTATATTAGAAGTTACTCCAAATATTTAGGTCTGATCACTTTTATTGAAATTACAGAAAAGATCACTGAATATCACTTTGCATTTCACTTCCCTGGTAAATATAACAAAAATCTTATGTATAGAGAAGATACCAAAGATCAGTTTTCTCTATGGTATTTATTTCAGATGTCATCTCATTAAAGATATAAGTATGTATATGGATTGCACTGAAGATCAGTTTACAAAAATGCATTCAACTATGCGGTAAGTCAATCAAGTACTTTTTAAAATATGCTGAAGTGTTAGTAAATCGTATAGATGAGTCTAACAAAATTAGTTTTTAAATGTGGGCGGATCTTGTGATTGTAAGATCTTGAGAGTAAGAATTGTGCAGATCGTTTAGAACTTTGCAGACATATTTATGACACTGCAATTGCTATAACAAGATGATAAAAAAGAAGAAGCTGTGGAATATTAGAGTCAAAAGATACTTAAAGCGAACGGCGCGTCAAACGTGTCAAACATAAGAACAAGTCAAGTCTTCGGTTAGATCAAGTACTGAGATGACACTCGCCAGTAGTCCAGTAAAAGGTGTGGGCGTGCAGGCACTTGCACGAAAAGACAGAGAGAGAGAGAGCATCATGTGATCCTCTTTCGCGAGAGCCATTTCCTTTGGGGCACTTGACGAAATGCCGCTGCTCTTGGCATACTAATTGGCATATTTGTGCTTTGCTTTTGAAGCTGAGTCTGAGTTTGAGTCTGTGCCATTAAATTTGGTACTTGATGTGAGAGAGGCGGCCAAGAGGATGGATACTGGATGATGATCATGATCATGATCATTTCAACATGTTTGTCGTTGCCATTTTTTTAAATTGTATTTCATTTTTTTTGTGTGTGTGTGTGTTTTTTGAGGTCGTCTTGTCGCATCGCGCGTCTCTCCGCACAATTTAATGGCCCCTGTCAGCTTGCTGGCCGTGCTGCATACTAATTGTATGATTTTCGTATCGTTCGCTTCGCTTGCGGATGATCTGTGCATCCGATTCCAAAACCAAAACCAAATCCAAACCGATGCGATGTGATGTGATGCGATGCGTTAGGCAAGCCCAGAGAATGAAGCCTCTCAATCCAACATCCTCCTTCCAAGCCTTCCGACCGCCTACACTCTCGGTAGCTGCTGCGTGGGAATCATTTCAAAACAGGCAAAACAGCTACCAAAAAAAAAATCAAGAAACTGAAACTGAAAAACCTCAAATTTCAGTCGAAAATGTATTTTATGTGGAAAACGTGAGGATGCCTACTCGCTCTATCTCGCTCGCTCCATGCTCTCCCTCTCTCTCTCTCAGTGCGTCTCATTTTGGGCTTATTTATATGCCAGCCGGATCATCAATGGCCCTCATAATGCACACGCCAAACTGACATTCACCGCCAGATTCTCCGATTCCGAAACCGATTTTGATTCGGATTCAGATTTTGGACATGAGTTTAGTTTGGGATTCGAATTCGGTATTCGGTTTTCGGATTCAGAGTTTTGGCATTGTAAAGGTGACATAATCAAAACAAACAAGTCGGTGCGCTATAAGCGAAAGTGAATGACTTAAAGATACCCTGTAAACCAAGAGATATCTAGAATCCTAGCATAACTTTAATAATTTCCTGGATTAATTATTTAATAATTGTATATTTTTGAGTGCTGGTGCAGAAGAGTTTTAGCTGAGTGTGCATGTCCTGAAGATACCCTATAATCCAAAGACAATAGTTTTTCGTATCGTATTAGATATGAAATTTCAGAGAATATCGCTTTTTAATACTCGTTCAAGTCTTGTCTAGAATGCTCGACCTTAGTATACCCTGTAAATTAGTGTGTCCAAGTCTGGAATGATTTCAATAGCTAATTATTATAAAGTATTATTTCTGAATGGAGTCTTGTGCAAATATTCGAGTGCTATAGACAGAAAGAGCATGCTTGACTAAGGGATACCCTGTAGCTCAGTAGTAAATTTGAATTGAACTAAATCTGGTGATATTCAAAATTGTATAATTGATCCACCATTTGTTACAAACACTTTCTAAAAGTGTAGCATACCCCACTGAAGCTGACATGGCCTTACAGGGTATACACGCTGTGACAGATAGCCAGAGATACGCACTTGAACCTGAGGCGAGTGAATTGCGAGTACCGTTGTTGCTGCTGCAACAACAGCAATAACAACAACAGCAACAACAACATCCTGAAAGAGGTCAAGTGATTGCCCAATGCTGCCTTCGTCTCTGCCTCCGTCTCGATCTCTGGCCTCGTCTCCATCCATCCACAAAAAAATATAGTATGTACCTTGGTACTTTTAGCCACTCTTGTATCTCATTGTGTTTTCTCATCAGGTGCCGTTGCCGTTGCCGTTGCTGTTGCTGTTGATGTTGATGTTGCTGTTGCCCGTTGAAATATGATCCACATTGTGTATGCATGATCGTATGATCGTCCAATGTCCATTGTCCATTGTCATCAGGCAGCATGTTTCACGAGAGTCTTGACTCAACACCGTTTTCGAATCAACACCAAATAAACCATCCCCCGACTCCAACTCCAACTTCAACTCCAACTCCATCCACATCTACAACATCCCCTATATCCTAATCCCAGACTACTGATCAGACGTGATCAGTTACAGTTGATGTTTGGGGGCATCCTGAGGAAGTCAGGTGCCTAATTGTTTCCGTTTATTGTCGCCAGTTTCCCATTTTTTTTCCTCTTTCTCCTTTTTTTACACATTTTTTTCTCCATAGTCTTATTGATTTCTGTTGCCGCTTTGTGTGGTTTGTTAGCGACACCTGATCTCGATTGATAAGCCTCACACTGATCTTTGCTTCTCTACCACTCTCTCTCTCTCTCTCTCCCCTTCCACTTCCCCTTCATCTTCTCTTTTTCTTTTGCTGGTAGTAAGTTGTAACCTTTTGACATTCGGCCTCGAAGATGGCCTGAGAATCTGCAAGCATAGGGTTTCCTTCAGCTAGTTGCCTTCTTCAAGCTGTGAGCTGGGTTTAACAAGGTTCCTATAAAGGAAGACTGTTTAATGTTTCGGAAATTTCCCAGGAAATCGAACTCTACTTTTTACAGGACCTGCGCTTTTTGATGGATTCCTTGGAGAGTCACAAAAAGTTTTTTTCCTAGGAATTTGAACTCTACATATTTTGTGGAAAGTAATTGAAACTTTGAAAAATATCATTAAAAACTATCTTTCTTCAATAAAATTATATTAAAATTCATAAAATTTATAATTAAGTAGAGTAGAGACTCTTCCAAGAAAACCGAGCGTTTTTCCAATATGAAAGAATTGCTTGAAAAATGCAATTGATGATTGGATTCGTGCTCATTTAGGTTGCTGAAACATTCAGATAGTATATAGTATTGCATGGATAATAATAGAATTTGTGTGACGAAGCTTTCCCACTTGATATGCCGCATTGGATTATTCAAATTCAAATTCAAATTAATACGCTAAGTGCCGTGCTATGAGAATATCTTTTCGGAATCGGAATTGGAGCAAAACCGAATGACAACAAGCGCTGACAACAACACTGAGCGCTGACGCCTCAAGATAAGAGCATTGGGGGCCCTCAATTGCAGTTCGACTAAAATACTTACATACTTACTTATTTACCAAGGTACAAGTACAATTTGGCCGATAGAGAACGAAGACGGAGAAGGAGAAGAAAAAGAAGAACCATAAGACAATTGACACGTTGCATGCTAATTGAAAAATGGAGGCGCGTTTCCATTTAATGAACCCAGGCAAACCCAGAGGCAAAAGCCTCAGACCCAAAAACCCTAGACGAAACCAATCCAACTCAACTCAACTGAACTGAACTCGAAGTGAATTGAAGTGTTGTAAATGTTGGGCGCTTTGTCTAATTAACATAAAATTAACTTATAATCATTGTGCCAATTGTCGCCACAGTTTTCAAACTCGAAACTTAAAACCCACAAAATGAAGAAGATAAGCCGAGATAGATAGAGAGAGAGAGAGAAAGAAAAAAATCTAAACATACAACTGAAAAAAAAAAAAAAAATTCAACAAAACTGGAGCAAAATGGGCTGTGTGAGACCGTGGGAAACAACGAGATTAATTTTATTTTAATTATTTTATCAAAACGTTTGTGGCTCTCTGAGTCTCTCACATTGACAGTGGCTGCGGCTTTGCATACTCTAACTTTAAATGGGGCATAGCCGATCGAATTATTCATAATGTAACTATTTGCGTATTTATCTTGTGTTCTTTGAACGGTTCAGGGTCAGATCTTGGCAACTAGTTGAGCTATAATGCTGAAATTTGGTTAACATATTAATAAAACTAAAATAAACAAATATATTATGAGAAAAATAGCTAAAATGAAGGTTTTGGTTTCAAAAATTAAATTTTAAAATTTCGTATGAATGAAAAACAAAGGAAAATTGTGTAAAATTTAAAGTTATATCTATAACATAGTAAATAATATGTATATTAGATGATATATAGATGGAAGATGTTAAAAATACTAAAATTTCATTAAGATCGATACAGGCATTTGTAATTTTAATCTAATTTATCTTTTTTATGTTTTCAGTTACAAATTAAGAGTGTAGATTTCTTCAAGTCAATGTTAAATAAATAAATAAATAGTTTAATTCAAATTTTATTT
The DNA here is from genome assembly GCA_037043435.1 of Drosophila suboccidentalis. NCBI lineage: Eukaryota > Metazoa > Arthropoda > Insecta > Diptera > Drosophilidae > Drosophila > Drosophila suboccidentalis. Next base: position 881,780 of record JBAMBK010002558.1, on the reverse strand, counting down.
ACAATAATTAAATTATTTAAATTGTTGTAGTCTACTGTTTTAAAGATAGTGTATTTCTAGCTTCGTTGTGTGATATTTTTCGTGAGCTTTCGTGTTTTCTTGGCATTTTATTACATGAGTTATTCGACTGGCGATGTATTATCAAGCGACTGTTTGCTTGTAGACCCGAAAAGAGGAGGGGAGGGGAGGGCCGGGCGGTGTTTTGTCGGCAGGTTGTGGGTAACCTCTGAATGGGTCTGCTCTGCTTTTTGTCACATAATGTGGCCCAGCAATTAAACGAAACGAAACGGCTTCGAATTAAGCCAAGTAGCTGTGACGGACTGCGCACTTTGCATACCAATTTGCTGCGATTTGCCACAAACGAGAAATGAGGGCGAAATCGAAAACGAGAGTGGTTTCAAAGAGCTGCAAAGAGAGGAAAGAGAATGAGATCAACTGAGGTGGTATTTGGTATCTGGACCACCAAAGTCACTGAGAACTGCAATTACAGCAATAAAAATGAAATGTAAAGTGTCATGGGTTCGGTTTGCTTTGTAACAAGTTCCCAAAAACATAAACACAAACATAAGAACAACCATAAAGGATGACCGGTGGTAGATCCATTCACCGTATCATAACTTTTTATGAAGATGATTAGAACACGAGTCCATAAAATGAGGATAAAACAACAGAGCAGAATGAAAGAATTGCAGCGGCTTTTCAAAGTGACAGTAGCCAGGTCAAGTTGGGTCAGGTTAAAAGGGAAAGGGAAAAGGAAAGGAAAGATCCATTCGGGCCTGGCCTAAACGGGTGGCCTAAAATCAGATACTTTGGTTGCTATCATCAGATGAAGATCACAACGCAGCGCCGTCGGCTGCTTTGGTCTCGTCCAGCGACAAGGGGAGAAAAGGGGGAAAACTGTTGCTCTGGTTATCACATCTTGTGAGCAAATATTAAACATCTCTTGTGGCAGCTTTAACGCCGTTTAATGTACTCGCTTCTCTCTCTCTCTCTCTCTCTCTCTCTCTCTTTATGTTTCTCCTTCTCTTTCTGTTTGTATTTGGCGGCATTTTGATCTTTGTTTCTGTGCTTTATCTGTATGTTTGTACATTGTGATGCTCCATATATATTCGTAATAATGATCGTAAAGATGTTGATCATCATTATGGCCGGAACTTGTCACATGCCAAGCTCATTGCGTGGCCAACAACATCTTTTATGGCCTGTTGGTTCCTGTTTAGCACTCTCTCAGACATATGTATTGTATATCCATACATGGACGGACGTAGATCACATTTGGGTTTGGCATAACAAAGATCGGTTGACTGGAGATCAAGCAATTTCGAACATCACCTCGAGTTGAATACACAAAGATCGGTAATATGAAGATCAGCTTTGCGTCTGGCACTAAAAAGATCAGTTGACTTGAGTCCAGAATATGCTAAGATCACTATTTACGTCGATTGACAAATTCGCTTACTTGGTGGTAATAAAAAAAGATATGTTAGGAATAGACAAAATATTGAGAGATCAGTTTGTTTTAACAATATGAAGATCAGTTGGTAACAGAAAATGAGAATATTAGATTGAACTGCAAAGGGCTCCAAGAATGAAGATCAGTTATGTATTGACATTCTTCTTTGAACAGTTTTTTGATCGGGCTATGTGACATCATAACATATGACTTGAGTGAAGATCAAGACGTGAGTGAAGATCAGTCTGCTATTAGTAATTTGAATATCTGTGGGGATAGACATCTAAATATCACTTTGAAATGCATGTACAAAGATCAGATCAGTAGTTCCAAAGTATGAAGATCAGAGAGAAGATACATAGATCAGTTAGAGACAAACAATGCGATGATGCATTTTGAACTGACAAATCGTAGATCATGGAGTGCAGATAGTCGATACGAAGATCACTTGAAACTGTCTAAACAAAGATCAATTTGTAATAAACAGTGTGAAGATCAGTAAAAACACTGTCGATTTTCTTTTAGGCACTTGAAGATTTTGTCATTCATATTTAGATGTGCGATCATATGTCGCGTGTCGTTTGGCGATCATTGACGACAACAACAACAACAGAAATTACAATATATCGGATAAATATTTAAGTAAACGCATTACGTTGCGTATTAATCGCCAGGCAACTTGGTGGAGTTCATTTGGGTCAAAATCAGCATAAAAATCCGTATGTGATGGGCCGCTGAAATCAATGGATCAATCGTATTGAATCGACTCGGATGGCGTATCGTATCGGGCTGGAATGAATTGGATTGGATTGAAATGGAATGGAATGGTTTGGAACTGTCAGGCAAATGTGGCAACTTATTGCAATTGTAATGCGTTGAATATTGATGAGTGTGACAGATAGTCAGATAGACAAAAAGGTTGGGAAGTCGTCAGAGGTAAACACACGCAGAGAAGAATGGCAAAAAAAAAAAAAAGACAAAGACCAAGTTTCAATATCTGTTAGTGTATATACTACAATATATGAAACTGCATACATATCTTACAATTACTTACTAAATTCCACTTTTAAATCTTTGTTTTTATCTCCTCCCGAAGCGACAAAAGAAACCCGTAGAATTGTCATAAAAAGTGAAATTAAGGCTTGCAAATTTCGAAATTTCCACATAAGATTTTATTTGTCTAGGCCTAAATTTAAAAATTTATAGAGGTAAAGAGAGAACGTCTTTTATCAGAGATGGACCCGTGAAAAGAACGAGCACGACTATCGTGAAGCTACTCGAATTATTGTAAGTAATTGGTTTAATTTTAATTAAATGCAGACGAAGCTGTGAAGAGAATGAATAATATTTATTTATTTATTAACATTGATAGTCAAGCTTAAAAAACTAAAACTAACAAGGTATATATAGCGCTAGCGCTAAACGAACACAAATTTAAAATAAAAAAATTAAAAGGTATATTGATTATTAATTTTTTACAGAATTTATCTCAACAGGGATTATATTAAAAATTTGATATGATATCGCATCTGCTGACGAAACACGACTCATTTTAAAACTTTGGACACTTTAACTTCAAACACTCCTAGCTCTTACCTTATCCATAAGCTAGTTACTTCTCAGTTGGCTTTATTGAAAGCAGAAAAAGCTGAAAATTAACCCAAACATTAGTTACCATTTAGTTTTAAAAAAAAATACATAGTTTATTCTTTTTTTTTCTTCTCATATATTAGTCGATTAAAGACTTGTATAATGTAAATAATATCCATAAATTAGCGCCAAAATTAAGAACCACAATTTTCTCTTTTCATTATTTCAAAATTATGAAAAATCCAATGAAATTGTTAGATGAATTGATGACTCGATTTTTTCATTGGTGACTTTTCCAAATTCAATTGGCACCTTGGTTTCTGTATGCCGTGTTTTATACCTATTTGCTATGCTATCGGATCTCCTTACGAAACACGATTCATGACTAAACTTTGGGTAGCTTTGTACCGCTTCTCACTCCCCACCAATCCCCCCGCTTATCCATTAGCTGCCCCTCGATGGCTGCGCGTGTGTTGCTTGGCTGCTGATCTATGCAAATGAGTCGAGTCGATGTCGTCGTCGATTTCGTCGTCGTCGTCGTCGTCGATGTCGATGTCGATATCGATGTCGATGTGGATGTCGTCGACGCATGCGACACTTTTTTGCCCTATGGAGATACGCATTGTCTCCTTGCTTCCCGCTCCCCTGATATGTACTTTTAAAATATGCAGATACAACAACAACAACACAACTTAAAACCCAAACTGAAAGACAAATGACAAAACACGAAATATAGTAAATAGAATTATAGAATTGCCAATTGTCCGACGGTCTAATCGAATTTCCGTTTCTGTTTCTGTTTCTATCTGTTGTTATCTGTTGTTGATGTTCAATGCTCAGTGTTTTTAAGTGCTTGGTACTTCCAGTTTCTCTTCATTACCTCAATCTTAAGTTGCAGTCTCTGTTTGAGTCTCAGTCTCAGTCCCAGTCACAATCTCAATGTCCGTGCAAAACCACAGAATGTAGAATGGAGAATGGGAGAGGGAAGTGCTTCCTGTTTGTAGTCAAATGTGGAAATTGTTCGAGAAATGTTAATGTAAATGGCATTGGCATTGGCCTGACCTTCGACACGATAAAGATGTCAACAGGATCAGCCTCGTAATATTCTCCCCGTTCCCGTTCTCAGGTAGTTGCCTTTTCTGCCCATATCCGTAATGTCACCATGTCAGCTCATTAGGCAATTTCTGTTTCTGTTCAGCAATTTCCGCTCTTCTTTTTATATTCCCGTATCTATGATCATGCTTTATGGATACTTTGTTTTGGTAGCTGACTCAGTTTCCTATCTTAAATTGACCCACAACATGCGTAGCTCTCAGATAGAGATGGAACACGTCACGCCCAAAGGGAAACGATTCGATTGGGAATTTTAGTAGCATTTTTATGGGAAATGAGTTTGAAGTTAATACAATTTGTTATATCACCAGACTATTAAATCTTTATTTTTTAATTGTACAAGTATTATTTTTATTATTGGATACTATTTAGTTAAACTTTTAATTTTATTGTAAGCTTTAAAGCAAAAAAAAATTAAAAACTTAATCAGTTGTTGATTAGTTGATTAAATAATATAGCAGTAACTTCTTTGATGCTTTCAAATTTTTTAATTTACATATACCAATGTGTATATTTAAATTGTTTATTTTTTTACACATTTCTTAATTGTATTTTAAGTTTGTAAGCAATAACAAAATAAGTGCTAGCCTAAATTAGTTGTTGTTTAGTTAGTTAATTTGATTTGTGTTACGAAATTAACAATATAAGGTCGTGTCTGTTTTCTGTTAATCGCCTTTCGTGTCACGAGAGTGCCAAATCAGAGGCACAAACTAGCTCATTTTATATATATTACGAAATTCGAATTATTTTTTCTATTATTCGATATTTTTTTCTATATTTCTATAATTTTTTTTATAATTCTAATTTGCATTAAGAAATATTCATATGTATATTGCTTCTGTTTCGTGTCACGACTCGAATGATGTCGTGTCACGAGAGTCAACACAACTCCACTCCCCTTAAGAGTCTTAACTTAAGACTCTTTAACTCTTTAACAATTTTATAATTATATATTCAGTGCGTTCAGTTAGGTAATGCTCACAGTGGCAAGATCTACACAGACTAAAGATTTCCAAGACAACAACAACAACAACAATTATAATGTTGTCAACTTGTTGTTGTTGCTGCTGCTGCTGCTGCGTTGTTGTTGTTGTTGAGGCATGGCACAGCATTTTAATATAGAAATTTTCTTATTATTTTTAGGCCAACGGCCTACAACGGCCCCGAGGCCTCCAACTGCGATGTTGTCGTCGATGGCGATGTCGTTGATGGCGATGGCGTCGAGTGCCAACATCAACAACATCAACAACATCAGCAGCAACAACAACAACAACATCCAATACACAAATTCCAATTGGAAACCAACGCCAAAGCCAATCAGACGAAAGCCAAACAAACTCTGCAGAGAGTTGACGCAGCCGCAGCCATTGAACAGGCATCGACCATCGACCATCGACAGTGCGTCTGTCTGTCTCTTTGTCTCTCTGTCACACTCCCAATGGCAGTCCATAGATGGGGCTGCCCCCTCCCCCCCCCCCCCTCCTTTTCCTTCTCCCTCTTCTTCTGCGCCCCGTTTGCATGAATATTTTGTTGAATCTTGACAGTCGGCGACAATTTGGTCAAAAAGAAAGTCGTTGTCGCTACTGGCATATACCCTGTAAAAGCCACTACCCAGTGTGGGGTATACTAAAACCTTTAGGTTCGTTATAACTTATATTTTCCATGCGTTTCGTAATTGATTATGTGTTAAAACATATTTTAGATTCTTTAACTTTTACTGCGACTTCTTCAATACTTTCTTCTATTATTTCTGCTTATTTTTCTAATACTTCTATATCTTCTTTATCTAATTCTTTAAGTTTTTTCACTGTACATATTTATACTTCTCCTTAATTAACTTTTTCTTCTACTCGACTTCTCAAGTATTTATTTTAAACTCCTAAGATTTATCTTATTTTATTTTAATTTATGTTATTCTTGGACTTCCTATTCTTTCTTCACTCCTCATTTATTTATTTGAAACTCTTAAATATATATCTTAATTTATTTTATTTCATATTCTGGGACTTCTCTTACTTTTTCTTCTTTTACTTCTCTTTCTATTACTCCTTTATTGGCTTACTTTTTTTTCCAGCGAGTATTTAATTTTCCCCTTTTCTGATTTTTTTACTTTATCGTCTATTATTATATATCTCCTTGTGCTCCTTTTTCTTCCACTATTTTTTGCTTTTTATTGCTCATCTTCTCATTTTTGTTCATGTCTCTTTAGTTAAAATACTGATTAACCCTTATTTTGACCCATGAGTTTGGTTACGAAACATTTAAAACAAATTATCTTAACCCAGGGTATTTTCGAGTCGTGTCTTCTGTGGCTCGTTTGAGCCTTGGGCTTTGATTTTGGCTTTGGTTGGCCCATCACTCAATGAAGATTGGCGTCGCAGCAGCAGCAGCAGCAACAGCAGCCGCGAATCAACGAATCGACAACGACAACAACAACAACAACGACAACAACAACAACAACGACGACAACAACATGAGGTGAGTTGAGGTTTATGCAGTTGCAGAGCTGATGGTTGTTAATGGGGTACGAGCAGGGAGACATCGTTTGGGCCATCGTTTGGGCCATCGGTTGTCATGGCGTACGATACGTTTGGCTTATGGTAAAGAAAACACACATCATGAATCTTTAATGAAGATTCACCAAGTTTGGGGCGGAGAGCCGTCGTCGTCGTCGTCGTTGTCGTCGTCGTTGTTGGGGCACGACCATAAGCCATACTCGTAGTTGCCGCACATTTTCTTTTATTGAGCCGTAAGATTCGAATTGTTGTGTTGTTTGTTGTTGTTGCTCTTTAACGAGTAGCGTCTAATACCCTGTACGCATAAAAAACACAAAAAGGGCTATGCCAAATTGGAAATATAACTTATTTTTCAATCTTTATTATAAAAAAAGGCAAATAAAAATGGAACTTAAATGTTTTTTCATGAAGTTATTATGCTTAGGGGCATATATAACACATCAAAAGATATACATATGTACATATAAATTCAATTTATATTAGAAAATTGTATAATAAAAATTGAAACCAATTTTTGAATTTTTGTTCATAAAAATTGCCAAACAAAAATATTATAAAACTTAAAAAATAAAAGTTGAATTCCTTGCAAAAATAAAGTATATGCAATTTGTTCAATGTCTATGTCAATTGATTTTTTTCGCTTTTTGCAACCTCTGGTATAAGCACATATAGTAGATCTCAAAAACTCTAAGAGCTAGACACACCAAATTTGGTATGTAGGCTACCTATTTCAAGCACATTCAAGTTTCTTTTCAAGTATCAATTAGAAATCAATTAAAAATAAATCTTACGTTATTCATTCATCATTTATTTGCTGAATTCTGCGCATTGTCTCTTTAGAGTAAAACAAATAAAAAGAAATACATGGTGTAGCAAGCAAATAGAATTGCAGCCAGAATGGCGAGGCGATTGAACAAGTGCTTCTTGCTCTTCTGCATCAAGTTGTAGATGCGCAGGGCTTCGGCTTCGGCTTCCTCGATGCTGCCATTGTTCTCGATCACAAAGTGCGACTTCTCGCGTTTTCTCTCCATCGGCATCTGCGACTCGACGCGCTTCTTGGCCTCCTCCTCCGACAGCTCATTGCGCTCTAGCAAACGCTCCAGTTGCTTGTCCGGCTCGCAGGACACGGTGATGATCTTATGAATGTACTCCGTTAGAATGTCCGTTTCAAAGAGCAACGGCAAGTCCATAACGATATAAGCATGGCCAGACAGCAAATACTTGAGGACACGCCACAGGATCGTGCGCTGGATTACCGGATGTGTTATCTTATTTAGGTTGAGACGCATCTCCTGGTTCTCGCTGCTAATTCGACCCAAGAGACTCCGGTCCAACTGCTGAGTGGGCAACAGGACGTCGTCGCCGAGAAGCGCGCGAATCTTTAGCCAACATGGTGAACCTGGCTCCAAAATCTCCCTGGCGATCTTCCGTGCATCGATTATGGGAATACCCCGGCGCTCGAAGACTTGAGTAACGGTTGTCTTTCCCGTGGCAAGGCCTCCAGTTACTGCGACGATGAACATTTTTTAACCAAATTTTGTGGAATTCTTAAATTCTTAAATTTTTTTTCAATTATTTTTGCTGACGACAGTTTCCCCAATCAAACAGATTTTGGAATGGTGATACGAACTGATTTGTTCTAGAGAAACTCTGAGATTCGAGCAAAAGCCTACTAAAGCCTTTCCAGAGCCTACTAAAAAATTATTTTTTCTACTCACTAAATTAGAGGTATATGTACTTATGTATACCCTGTTAAAAAGATGTTTTTTGGAATTTTTATGGATTGCAAATTAAAGTTCAATAATTTGTTATTCTTTTTTAACTTTCTAAAATGTTGTCTTTAGTGCTTTACAGGGTATCTGCTAGTCGTTCACTTGAGCCAGTGGCATTCTTACATGTTTGGTTGTTTTTGGATGTGATTTCGTATTTGGCGCGGCGTTTGAAAGACCGAAGACCAGCAGCCATTGTTGATCGTGATTTGCTGATCGGTAGAGTCGCTTTAGAGACGCACAGACACCGACAGACCTCAGTCTTCAGTCTTCTGCCTTCAGTCTTCAGTCTTCGGAGAGACCAATTGACCACCATCGTGCACCCATCGCAATGTTAATGTATTTGGAAATCGTGCGCATTGAGAAAACCAGAATGGAAAGCTAACACTCCACATAACGAAGCGCGTATGCTCTATACAGTGTGTTATCGATACATATCGATAACGATAGCAAACCAAAAATAGATAAATAAAACTAAGAATTTGCTTCTTTTAAAGTTTAAATTAAAATTGAATCTTAAGATGCCCTTGAAAAATCGATAAATTTAACTTTTAGTATATTATCGATACAAAGCCGTTATTAAATTTTCTGCTTCATTTAAGAAATTTACGTTACGATATCGATTTCAAATCTTAAAAATCAAAGATGTTTTCTTTTCAAATCAATTCTGAAGATGCTCTATTGTTATCGATATTAATCGATAACGCTAGCTTTGTTGTTTCATCAGCAAACGATTGCGAGTCCCTGTGAAGTAATTCAAAAAAGCATTACACCGAATGTTTTTCAAAAATAAGATAAAATTATTGATTTCGATTAGTTATCGATAATTAACTTATCGATTAATATTACATGGACTGTGGCGATGCACTGATGCTATCGATATTGATAATTAAAGTAATCATACCGAATAAAATCGATATATGTATGTTCGATAGTTGATCGTTGATCGACTCCAGAGATGCCCTACAAAAATAAAAAAAAAAGTGGCAAACTCGAGGCCCTGAAGATGGCGGTGGAGATGGGGGAGGCATCATCATAAAAGAAATTTATTGACAAACTATGCATTATTAAAAAATTATATGTACATGTGGTGTGTGGTGTTGTGTCTTTTGTGGTGTTGTGCTGCGTTTGAGATTTGTTTAATAATAAATTCATTATGCGAGACGAAGGCGGAGAAATTAAGCATGCATAGATATGTATGGATTTGGGTCTGGGCCCTCCATATGACTATGGTCATGAGTATATTGATATTGGTATGGCTTTTTTCTTTTTGTATTTTTGGTATGGAGGCTATGAAGACTATGGTCAACGAACTGGTGGACCGTGAAAGTTGTCTGCACACGATTCTGACCCAAAAAAATTAAAGAAATAATAATGAGCAATTCCAAGTGATTTCATTATGATAATTGTAGAAATTAACCAAATGATGAATGACAAATAAATCCAACAAATCGAAGAAAACGTTTTTCATTTATAAATTGTCGAATTGTAGAAGAAATAATCCAATTGTGGTTTATCTTTTTTTTGTTATTCAAGTATTCAAGGGGTTAATATAATATTTAAATAAAACAATCGACCAAAGTATTATAATTTATAAATAAAGACAAGAATTATACTATAGGAAAAGAACAATTTATTATAAAACCAATCGGAAAACGTATCTGAAATCTAAATGTACATTTAAATGACAGAAATTAAATAATAATAATTACTAATTAAGTAATATTTTTACTTGACACCTAATTATACTAGAGGTGCAGAAACATCGAGTGAAACATCGATAACATCGATGTTTTCAAAACATCGGAACCATCGATGGTTCGTGACCACCATCGATGTTTTCACAAACAACTCTGCGCTCGGTGAGAAAAAATTGTAAGTAAATGAATTTCTTATTGTTTTTTCTAAAAACTAACAAAATTGTTGATAATATTTAGGATTTCTAGTTGATGGTGTTGGTGGACCTTGTTCAGGAACGCTTAGTGGAAAGACTTGATTCCTTTGAAACGCGCACAATTCCTCGCATCGCTACTCTCGTTGATCCTCGCTTCAAAAAAGATGGCTTTCTCCGAAGTTCAAACGCAGACCAAGCAGCTAAAGCGTTGGAGCTGGAATTGCTCTCTCTTAAATCAACAACTCCACGACGTCCACCAACACCAGAATCAACTTCAAACGAGGCAAGCAGCAAATTTTCATTTTTGCAAAATAAGCCTAAAGTAAAGTCTACCAGAGCCGATGCCATTATTGCCACAAGGCAATATATGGAAAAAGAAAACATTCCTGACACTTGCGACCCCTTGAAGTATTGGGAGGTATGATTTTTAAATAATTATGACTAACATGTTAAATAAGAAATATATTTTACAGATGACTGCTGACAACGAACTGAAATTGGTTGCAAAAAAATTTTTCTGTATACAAGCCTCGTCCTGTGAGTCTGAACGAGTATTCAGCAAAGCTGGACAAACCATATCTGACCGCAGGACAAGGCTTAAACCTGAAGTTGTTGATCAACTTTTGTTCCTGAATAGAAATAGACACTTTAAATGATCTCAAATAAATCTCATGTTACTGTTTGTGCTGTTTCTGTTCTTTTTGCATTTTCTTTTTTTTTTTTTTTAAACATCGATGTTTCACTCGATGTTTTTTTTGAAAACATCGAAAACATCGATGGACACGAACATCGATGTTTCTGCACCTCTAAATTATACTCCACTGGACTTGAAGAAAAAAGATCTAACTCAATCAAAGGACTTATGTTGAACTAAAATTGAGAAAGAAGAAACTTAGCCTACTTTATTCTTGAATCGTTTGAAATAAATCAAAATAAAGCTTCTCCTAGTAACACTAGACTGGAAAAATCTAAGAAACCAAGAGCTGAGCTCTGCAAAATGAAAACTTAAAAAAGTAGCCTTACTTTATCTGACTTGATCCCGTAAATCAATAACTTTTCTTTTATTTACAATATTTTCGAATAGAAGTTTCATAAGGCAACACTAGACTGGAAAAATCTAGGTGACAAAATAAGTAGAGTTCTTCAGAAAGACTGAATTCTGACTGTCTGACAGTCTGATTGTCTGACTGAATTTATCTGAGCTCATCTCTGGGCCGAAAAAGCTGACAAAGATCAGCTCCAGCTTCTGTTTCGGCTGTTGTGACATGGGATATGGGATATGAGAGCCTTGTAAAGCTTCCCAGTTCTGTTTTAAGCCAGGAAAAGGGAAGAAGCAGCAGCAGCGCAACGGCATCCAAGTGCAAAGTCCAATCAAGCATTACAACGCCACGTTTCCGACTTCCGATGTCCGATGTGAGTTTCATATTGCTGAAATGTGAGCAATGCCAAAAAAAAAGAACAGGAGAGAAAAAGGGAGAAACTGTCGCAACTGTTCCGAGTGCAACTGGAAGTGGAACTGCCCTCATTGCCTTTTATTTCAACAGACTTATTCTCCTTTGAGTCTCTTTGAGTTTCTCTTTGCGAGTCTCGATCGCAATATGAAGTTTTAACTGCCGCCTTCCACTTGATTAAACACTTTTATACACAGACCCTCCAGAGTCTCTCAAAAGGCGATTCTGTGAAATGTGTCAGGGGTACTCTCTCTCTCTCTCTGTCTCTTTCTCTCTTGCTCTCTGTCTATGTGTAATTTGATGCCAGACAATGATCCGTTGACGCTTGATCTTCTTTGCATTTTGGCCAAGCTGGCTGGCTGGAAAAACGGTTACCGCAATGACAGGTGCACAGCTCCAGCTGATGATGATGATGATGATGATGATCATCATGATGTTGATGATGCAAGGATGCACCTTTCTGCAACTGCAGCCGCCAAGTTGCCACTTGCCACCAGCCACTTACCACTCTAGTCCAATTCAGGGGTTGCTCCCGACTCCTGTGCGCTCGAGTGTAATGCAAAACGTGTGTCGGCCGTTAAAGAAAAACCGAAGCTAAAAGGCCAAAAGCAGACATTGAAACAGGTACCAAGCAGCAGGCAACAGACAGAAGGAAGCAGCCAGAGCTAGAAGAAAGGAAAGAGAAGAGAGGAAAGGGAAGGGAAAGGGAAAAGGGGAAATAAGGCAACAGCCTCTCAACCCTCATTGTTTTAAGGTTGCGTTCATTCAACTGTTATTCTCTGTTGCAGGACGCTGAACAGACAACAGGACGAGAGACAGAACAAAACAGAACAGAAGAGAAGAGAAGAGAACACTCCTTGTCCAGTCCAGTTCAGGTCCGCCTGTCATTTGTCCTCTTTTTTTCAGCTAGGCCAGGATCAACGGACGCTCTTCAGTTTATTGAACTATAAAATGCAGTTGCCTTCATAATTATTAAAAAAAGTCCTTCAGCTGACGCCAGTTGAAGTTGAAGAAGAAGAAGAAGAAGAAGAAGAAGAAGAAGACGCCTTGTGCTGAAAGATCAAACATTTTATGCCTTGCAAACAGCAATTGTTCCTCACATTAGTTGTGTAAGAGCCTGCATACCAAATTCCCTAGCTCTTGCTCTGATAATTACTGAGTTCCAAAAGTTTCGATTATTTCTTTTTAGGCAATTATTATGCGAATCTAATTCAAATTCGTTTTCATTTCGATAAACTTTTTAATATAAGGTACATAGGAGCCCACATACAAACTTTCAAAGCTACTACTTTGGTAGTTCCTGAGTTCAGTGAGGCTCTATCAATATTTCTTATTTTTCTACTAAAAGTTTAATAACAAAATTGTTTAAAACGTGATTCATCTTCTATATATATAAAATTCTTTGTCCTGACTCACTGACTGACTCACTGACACATCAACGTGTAGCCCAAACGGTAAAAGATAGAAAGCTGAAATTTTCACACAACATAGATGAGATTTTCATCGTGCAAAAAGACGGCATTTTGAGAAATTCGACCTGCAAGTGGGTCAAATTTGGGGTCAAAGGTCAGGAAATTGCTTAGTGTGAAAAACTTTTTTGTTTCTTAAGATATCTCAACCAAACTGACAGATTATATGTTTGGGACGGTCTTTTACATCCGGACTAAATTTGGCCAAACTTGGATTACTATATCATATAGCTGCCATAGGAACAATCGAATGCAAAGTAACCTTTAAAATTAAAAACTCTGTTTTTGTATGAGATATCCTAACAAAACTCAGCGAGCAGGGGGCGTTGCCCCCTAGTTTCTTTATATGTGGGAAAGCTAGAACCACATCCCAAATTTCTTAACTCTAGCTCAAATATTTATTAAGTTTAGAGAGTATGGCTTTCATTAACACTCTTTCAACAATTATAAAGCGATATACACTAAATTTAATTGACATTGAATATATTTTTCAAGTTAAGGCATTTATGAAGTTACATACCAAATTTCCTAACTCCAGCTCTGTCAGTTCCTGAGTTCAATAAGGTTTGATCAGGCTAGAAACTACTCTATTCAACTGTTGTTGCTCGCAGACCGATATTAATACTTAATAAGCTCAAAGTTGTCTTCTTCTGATTTTTGGCAGTCTCTTCAAGGAATTGTAATTTTAATATCTAAACATTTTCAATTTAGTTTCTTCAAAGATATCCAATGTTATTAGCTCATTTATCTTTGGACTAAGTTTATTATCTTGTTCGGGATGTACCGCAGCTGAGGCCGAAAAACTAAAAGATGATAACTCATCTGAGTGCAAACAGAGGTGCGTCAACTGAGGCATTCATACTTCATAAATGAATGCGAGTATGAGTATGAGTATGAGTATGAGTATGAGTATGAGTATGAGTATGAGTATGAGTATGAGTATGAGTCTGAGTATGAGACTGAGTCTGAGTATTGATTACCTGGGCACCATGAAAAACCAAAAACGAAAAACCCAAAACCAAAAGGTGTGTTGTTTAGTCTGTGCCGATGACGTTCGACGGTCGACGTTGACAGTCGTCAATCGGCGTTGTGTCAACAGTTTAATCAGTTCAAATACGAGATACAAAGATACAAGATACAAACTCTTGCTCTACTCTATGAATTGCGAGAGTTCTTTTCGGTTTCGGTTCGATTTGAATATGCAACCACAGTGGTTAACTGCTTCTTCTTCTTCTTCCTCTAGCTTCCCAGTGGTGCAACGACGGCTGCAACACTTCCCCTTTCGCTTCCTCTTTCCCCCCCTCTCTCTCTCTCCCTCTCTCTCTCTGTCGGGTTTGCAATAGGGTTCGAATTGGGATTCAGTTTTCGTATGAGTTTTTCGTTTTTTGCCACACTAAGTAAATATTTTAGTTGGCTGATAAAAAATTGAAGAAGGAAAACTCAAATAAAACGAGAGCAGCAGGCATTCAAAGTGGGTGGAGTTGGCGACGCGACGCGACGTGTGGCATGCCACATGTGTGTGTTGTGTGTTGTGTTGTGTGTGGCAAGCGATGCACAGTGGGCCTCTTTTGTGCATTTTAGCTTGAACTATGTAATTCCGTTTTTAAACGGACATTATTGCCACAACTAGGAATAAAGAAATATATGTCAACTTAAGAAAATTGAAATTCAGAATAATTTTATTTCTCCAAACAAAGTAACAAGTTTTAAAATATTTGAAAACAGAATGTTCATGTTTTAAAAAAAAAACTTAAATTTTTTCATATATGGGTATTTCCAGGATCGCGAACTCGACATTCGTACGACTTTGAATGAAAAAAAAAATTGCAAAAATTGACATTTTCAAAAATGTTTTCTCACGTGTTTAATGCATTTTATCAACTCTATTTTTATGATAAAAGACAATCCTTGAAGACTTGTCGTTTTTTAATTATTTATAGAAAACAATGCATCGCGAACGCGACGAAAAATGGAAGTCATGTTTGACTTCATCTTGACAAATGCAAAACTCTGCGAAATGTGGCGTCTAATTTGGAAGAAAATACTCTTAAACCAGAATAAAATAATGCAGTTTTCCATTTTAGAAATAATTTTGATATGTAACTACCGTTTTATATATTTTACACGCGAACGTGACAAGATTTCCACCTAGTTTTTCCAAGAGTTTGTTCATCAAATTGTATTCTATATTCCGATATATAGCTCTTAGAACTTGTTTTAAATTAAACTTTCAATATATTTCTATATATTAAAATGGTTTATGTTACAATCTTACTCCCTGACTTAGTGTAATCGTTAAAATACAAACGGTCCATTTTGAAAATCATTTTTTAAGAAAATAGGCAAAAATATGGATAAAGTGAATTTATTCCAATGTAGAATCTATATTTGCATCCTATTGAATTTTTTCTAGCGTATATTGATAAAATAAATAACTTGAATACATTTTTGGAAAAAAATTTCACAAGATGTGAGTTTTTAATCAATTTTACGTTTTTCGTCGTGGTGGACCTTTTTCTGGAAATGCCCATATTTATTGACAAAAAATGTATAGTTAAATCCGCGCAAGAGGTCGAAAATGACCACTGTGCGTCGGAAGACGGGGTTTAAAGCGCACGAAACTTAATGAAAAACTTAATTATTTTATATATTATATACAAAATAAAGCTAAAACATGTTTTGACAAATTACTATTTTTATGTATTATTTGTTAATTCCCACAAAAAGGGCTAAAATGACCACTGTGCGTCGGAGGACGGGGTAAAAAGCGCACGCAGATGCATTTTAGAGCTCGTGTTTATTTTGTTCTTTTTTCTGATGTTGCGTGGGACTGCGATATGCAGATACAGATACAGATACAAATACATATGCAGCTATAGATACAGATACAGACATGAATACAGATACAGATACAGATAGGGATACGGGGATACGGATACACTCAAATAAAAGATAGTTGCCATGGCTATGAAGTCGAGCAAACACATGAATATTCAATCAGTTGTAAATGTTGCGAGGGTGGCTCACAATGTGGCTAGAACCGACCGTTAGGAACGTGGCACGGGATAGAGAAAGGGGAGGGGAAAGGACTATCTGTAAAGGGAGGAGGGAGCAAGAGTTCTCTCAGCTAAGGGAGAAAGAGCAAGCAAGGGGTCTTAATTGTGATGGGGCGTAAAATTGAGCGAGTAAAGTAAATGAAACTAAGTAAATGGGAAGAACGAGCGGAAAATGATTGGAAAGTAAAGGGAAAGGAAGAGAAGAAGCTGAGTTAATAAACAGATGCAATTGGTTAGGACCCAGTTCCAAATTTAAGAGAAGATTCAAAAGTTCGTTAAAGTAGGCTATGAACGAAGCTAAAAAAAATAATAGTAGAAAAAAAGGCTAAGGAATATACATATGTATTTGGGAAACTTTAAACAATAAGCAATACAAAAGAAGTAAGAAAAAAACTGTTCAAGAAAAAGGAGAAGTAATAATGTAATAGAACAAGATTGTTGGAATAGAAAATCTGGAAATAAAAGACACTTACAGCAAAAAGGTAATCAAGAAATGATAAGGGGAAATAGAGCATAGGAGAAAGATCTGAAATAAAATAAAAGTGTACATTTTTTCCAAAAAAATATTCTAGTAATTCTTGTCTCAGTGCAGAAGATTAAGCCCGAAGGAGAACGCGTCATCCAATGAAAACGAAAAGAATCTACTGAAAAAAAAAAGAGCTTTTGGTAGAGAGATAAAAAGCGACAGAGGGTGAGAGAGATAGAGACAGAGAGCGACCTTCTGTTGCCCTTACGAAATTCAATAGACGATCCATTATCAATTGGTTAGCCGGCAGCTCTACACATATTTGATCTTGATCCAAGCGAATCGGGGCTTCCGTTGTCTCGTTTGTCATTTGCCCAACGCAAAGTCAACCCGTATCCGTATCGAACCTCAGGCAATAAGCCAAAGTCGAAACGTATCTCAACAATATGCGAGTACGAGTGTGTATTGTATATAAATATACTATAATAAATAAACTATTTTTAAGTATGTATCTATGTATGTAAGTAGGTAACACTATCAAGAGAATAGATAACGTGTGAGCAAACGTCTCTAGCTCTAGTCTCGATTCAATTTGACTCTTAAAGGAAATCACACAAGTCTATTGAATATAGAGTGCTCGACTAGCCCATACTCTGTAGAGAGAGGCAACATAAGTGAGAGCTGTGATAATATCATTTATGGCTGTAATTCTTGTAGCTCATAATCTCTATTAAAATAATCAGATTAAAATTAATTTTCTTTTATCTGATCATCTACATACCAAATTTCCTAGCTCTTGCTCTAATTCTCTCTGAGTTCACATAGACTCTAGCCATGTAGATCAACGCATTTTAATTAGATAATGGAAGTGAACATCATTTTTCTTATAAAAAGAACTAAATTGAAATCACTTTTCTCGAGAGAAAATAAAAACTTTTCAAATTTTCTTAAAGATTATTATATTTAAAGAATAGCAGAGCCTACATACCAAACTTCATAGCTCTAGCTCTAACAATCTCCGAGTTCATATAGACTAGATATTGATTAATCAACATATTTAATGCTGAGAGTTCCTTCAACTAAAGATGTCATCATTAGAGTTTAGCTTAGTCTTTTAAAGTCATTTTCTGATTACGGGGTATAAATATATACAGAAATATGAAATAGAACCAAATACCCAATGGACAATAACAAAATTCACCTGGCTCTGATATCAGACGTCGTCAGCGTCATCGTCATCGTCTTCGTTGTCGTTGTCGGCTTAAATCTCAAGAGCGCGCACACATACAGGAAATATCCCCCCTTGTTTCCTTACCCCTTATGAAGCTTCAGCTACGTTGAGTGTTGTGGTGGCTGCTTTCTTGGGTGGTTCAGTGGTTCGGTGGCTCGTAGGTTCTCTGTGGTTCTTCGTTGGGGCCTTATCGCCTGGCAAAATCATCGATCATCTCAAATTCACGATCCATCATCATTAGCGATAAGACTCTGGGGGCTATTTGCTCGAAATACGCTTGAAGTTTCAACATTTCGCCGACTCGCGTCTCTTTTCCCCCGGTAATATCTATAAGGTCAACATGGAAAGAGCCAAAGTGCAGATCCCAGAATATCAGAAACTCGAAAGACACTTTTAACAATGATCTATTGTGCTCTAATATAACAAAGCGACTATCTATAGACTTGGTTCAGTCCCGAATGCTAGAAATTATCTCGAACTCGTAGACATACGTCTATTGATGGGTTCCATCCGGAGTTGGAACCTAGAATTCAGAGAACGTAACCATATACGGATTCCATACGATACCTTCAATTCGATTTGCCTTGGGCTTGTTTATCTTTATTGTGGCCCCATTTTCCTACATTGCCTCGAATTCTATTTTTTTTACATTTTGTTCTTTTCTGTACTTTTTTTTTTATAATTTTAAGAAGCGTTGCGTTCCCAATTGATTGGCCGCTAAATCATGTCACGTGCTCGATTATACAGCCGAGATATATACATACTATATATGCTCAATAAATAATCATTCCTCACTTCTAATGCACTTCTAATGCGTCTTTCTTCCACGTCTTCGATTCTGCTCTCTATCTGCAACTTGCCTTGCCAATTTTTATGACACCCTCAACTATTGTATTGTATGTATGTATGATTTTCCAACTTGTTTTTACGTTCATTACTTTTTATGAAGCTATTTACACTTGACAAAATTATCTGAAAGAATTCTTTCAATAATCAATCGATCATGCCGATCAGTGAATCATTGATGAATCATTGCAGCTTAAATATTTTGAATATGATATGGCTAATTTTCAGTTTCAGTTTTCAGTTTAACATTTATGAGAGTATCTGTTCATGGTAATGTACTTTTTTCTAGTGCTTAAATATGAAAAAAGATGTCAAAGAAATCCTCCAAACTTTCTGTTTTTAATGGGTTTCATTCCACTATTATGTCAACTTCATTTTTTAACTCTCCAAAGAGTTTTTCTTCTTACGAAATATTCCATTTCCATAGTTTACCAAACTCCTATTTTAGCTACGAAAATTACTATAATTTTCAAAATGTCAAGTAATGATAAGTTTTCTTCATATTCTCAAATTAATCAATTGGGGAAAATGCATACAGAAGTGGAAAATCAGAAAAAAAACTCAAGTTTTCTGAGGAAAACTACACAGAAAATAAGATCCATTCTAAAATGCTAGTTTAAAACTTTATTTACTCAATTTTTTTTACGAATATATTCATTCTATTACTGTTAAATTAACAATACACTGAAAAATATCGTATATTGCCTTGATAGTCTAAATTTTTACAGAGATGATATTGAAAATTCACACTTGAATCAAGTATTTTGCACTTGGTTTAAGAAGATCAGGGTATACCAAATTCCTGACACCGCTTTGGATTGATTTTATCCCGGAATTCCAGATATTTGTTTTCCGTGTAGAAAACCTAAGAAAAAGCACATGAAGTTTTCTGTTGATTCCCTTTTAAAGATAGATCTAGAAGCACTTAAAAATGTCACAAATATTTGCTTTAAACTCAAAATAGATCGAAAGACAATAAGTATTAGGTTTAAATGCATTTTTTGCAGTGTTCATTTATGTATACACTTATATTTATTTGTGTGTTTTTTATAGGAATGATAATCTTTAATGTGCAGCTGTGTGATGTAAGAAGCAGCTGCCATAAAGCGCCAACGATCGATAGATCTATCGATCTATATGATAAGAGATATTACAGTTAACAAGATAGGCAATACATATACAAAAAAAAAAGTATAATAATAATAGCAATTACAATTACAATTGCAGTTTTCAAGGAGGACTGCAAAGTTGAGTTGTCGCCAATCGTTGAGCCTCTTAAAGCCCCCAAAAAGTATCTCTCTCTCTATCTCTATCCAACTATCTACCTGTGTATCTGTTTGTCTGTCTGTCTGTCTCTCTGTCTATCTTTGGTGCTGGCTTTTAAGTTCTAACGCTGTAAACGATTTTTAAGCCCTCCCCCTCAAGGGGCTGGCGCGTGATAAAACTTAAGACTTTAGCGGGTTATTTAGCTTTTTTTTGTAAG
This sequence comes from Drosophila suboccidentalis, assembly GCA_037043435.1. Lineage (NCBI taxonomy): Eukaryota > Metazoa > Arthropoda > Insecta > Diptera > Drosophilidae > Drosophila > Drosophila suboccidentalis. Next base: position 861,443 of record JBAMBK010002558.1, on the reverse strand, counting down.
GTCTTTCGATGTTCGTTTCTTGTTGTCAATAGATTGCATCAGTGATCGCACCTTGGGGATCACACTTTCCTTCCCCTTCCCCCTTTCCTTTCCATTTTCCCCTTCAAATCGAGAACTGACTCAGAGTTGTGAGTCAGTTTTTTATGGAGCTTTACGAACTTAGCAGCTAATAATCAGTGCCAAAAATACTCGTACATATCTGAAAACATGCCCCGGAGCATTTTAGTTTTAGTCTTGTCTCCTCAATTGGCCAATGACGCTGTCGATAAGCCTTTAGCCATGTTTATATCTGTATTTGACCATTATTTGGGCCATCAATCGTTTCCAGTTAAAGTCATTATGTAATTGACCATATTACACATCGACTTTAGCTGCTCATACATAATTCCCAATCCCAATTTGAAGTCCCCCCTCCTAGTTCATATATCCCTATTTGGTATCCTAGTTGTCTCTGACGAATCAATAAAAAGCTAACGCATTATTTATAAGCGACAAACTCGAGAGAGAACCTAAGCCGAAACCCTTCGAAACATCCCTCAAATCCCATAACTACTATGCCCACCTGTCCATCATTTATGTATTGTCAGTCTATTGATTGTACACTGAGCGAAATTTGTTGCTGAAAAGTAAAAGAAGTAGACATAGTCCAATACAAAAGTTTAAAAAATTATTTATTTACTGAATTTTCAATGCTAATTTCTATGCCAACTATATTTTATAGTTAACTGATCCAGTTGAAATTTGTTTTTATGAAGTCAAAAGTAACAACTGTTGAAAATTTCAGCTAAATAGCTCAACTGGTGACTTAGTTCAGATAGTTAGTCTGCCTAAAAAGTGGAAATTTTAAGACTTTTCTGCTGATTTGGTAAATACATTACAAATAAATTCATTTCCCACCCTTATTTCGCACAAAAACTTAAATATCTAGCGATATTTTATATTTTAACCCATTAATGGCTGCCCATAGATCGGCTGGTACGATTTTGACGAAATTTTGAAATGTGTGCCTAGAAGACCATAGAAGTTGAAAGAAACAAAAAAAAAATGTTTATCTTCAAATTTTATTTTTTCGATTTCCATACATTTTTCAGCTTTTTTCGCCAACAATTTCTATGCAGAAAAAAACCTAGATATTCACCTGTAAAAAACTACAGGTATAACAAGGATAACTAAACTGTTCAATTATTTCTCTTTACTATGAAACAAATTTTGCCTCGATATCTCTCACATGTCCCGATCTAGAATTTTTAAAGTGTCCATACTTTTTTGGGTATTTAAATACCCATTAGCTTAAAATGGGTTAACTATATTATATAGTTAACTGATTGAGCTAAAATTGTTGTATATACTAAATAAAAATCATAAAAAGTCACTCCAACAAGTTTCAGTCAAATATCTCAAATTTAGCATGAGTTCAGATAGTTATTAAATTAAATGTGTTTAAAATCTTCTCCAAAAATCGTAGATATTTGAGGGTTTTATTATTTTATTGCAAGTTTAATAGCATTTCTTTCAGTGCATAAGTTTTCATGGTATCCCATATATTGTTTTTCTCTTTTTTTTCTCCTCTTCTCCTCTGAATTGTTCTCCTCCCACTACACAAAATTGTGCCTGACCAACTGAAAAAGAAGAAGCACTAAAAATGGGGATAACATCGTTTTTTTTTTATCTAGGGGGTTGCTGAGCACACCTTAACCCCCTCTCCAGTCGTGTGTGTGTATCTTGCAGATACACAGATACACAAGTGTTGCCAGGTAACTAAAACCATGAGAATTGTACATAACAAACCAAAACGATTTCGGTCTGAGTTGAGTTGGGTGAGCTTCAGTTTGGTTTGCTTACCTGCTTACCTGCCTACCAGCCCCCCACCTCCCCCCCGCTCCCCACCCACAATTTATAGGGGTGGATCAGCTTAACATCCAACCACACATCAGTTCTCCTTCCTTCCTTCCTTCCTTCCTCTCCCCAGACTCTTCTTCTTTTGCTCTGCTGCGGGTGGTTGTTGCTATTGTTGTTGTTGTTTTAACTGATGTTGTCATTGGCCAGACTTCGTTGCCCGCATGATTTCATCTGCCAACAACAATGAGAAGAACAACAACAAGAAGAAGAGACCTGCTGCTGGATGCAACAACAAAATGATGTCTGGGCCAAAATCGATAAATTGTTGTAGTTGTTGTTGTTGCTGGGAAATGTATCTGCAGCTGCGACTGTTTTGTGGTTCGTTGACTAAATGCGGGCGTGTGCCTCACATACATATGTACATACACATATACATATATATACAATCAGCCATGACTAGTCGTACATTATGCTGTGTATCTGCATTGGCCAGAAAAATCAATGCTCTGCGCAAAGCAGAGCTGAGCAGACAGCAGCAGCAGCAGCAAAAAACAGAGAAACAGACGCAGCGCAGAGCAAACGAATCACAAAAACGCAAGTCACGCGGCCCAAGCGCGAGATGTATATTCACAAATACACACAAACACTCACACATGTGCAACATACACTCACTTACATACATACATACATACAATAGCACAATGTAAATGGTCGGTCCTGCGCAGCAGCAGAAGCTGAGACAGAGATAGCAGCAGCCGAGAGGCTGCTGTGGTTGGTTCACACACAGACACAAACACACACATGCACACATACACACAGAAGCAGAGACACACAGAGAGCTAGAGTATGAGCAGCAACAGCAGCAGCGCTGCTCCTGCGCCGCCACACGAGAACAAATCTCAAATGGGCAAAAGGAAATAAAAGCAGCAGAGAAAAGGAAACAGACGCCGCAGTTGCAAAGACTCAAAAGCTGTGCTGCCAGCGTCGTCGGCATCGCCGTCAACGTCGCAGTCGCAGTCACTGCTGCTCGTCTGCCCAATTGCCAGGCGGCAATTTATCAGCGTTCCTTGCCCAGCAGATGCGACGTCGACGTCAGCGTATAAAAGCGCAGCGCTGCCTACGCTCTCGCACTCTCGCTCTTGCTCTCGCTGCTCGCATGCACTCACTCGCGCTCGCGCTCTCGTTTCGCGACGCGCTCGTGTGCTCTCTGCGTTCAGTATCTATGTGACTTATCTGTGTGAGCTCTGCTTGTGTGCGTCTGCTCTCTCATGCTGCTGCTGCTGCTGCTGTTGCTGTCATTGCGCGCTCTCTGCTGCTGCGGCGGCTGGTTATGCGCTTTGATTACACCTGAGTTGCTGTTGTTGTTGTTGCTGCTGCTGCTGCTGTTTGGTTTTTCTTCGGCAATGTCGTTGAACGCGCCCGCGCTTCGTGCTGTGTCGTGAGTTTCTGTCGGCGTCGGCGTCAACGTCGCTGTCACTGTCGCTACTTCAATTGAATTGTAATGAGCGTGTGGCGGCGTTGTTGTTGTTGTCGTTGTTATTGTTGTTGCTGCTGCTGCTGGTTTTTTACCTTCTTATGTTGTTGTTCTTGTTGTTGTTGTTGTTTTTGGAAAATTTGTTAAATTTTCGTCGCCAGCTTTACGGTTTTGCGTTTCACGTTTTATGCTTAATGTTTTATTTTCCGAGCTCATGCTGTTGTCATCTTTTCATCTTTTGTTCTCTCCTCCTTCATCTCCATCGCTCTCTTTCACTCTTGTTAACTTATTTTTTGGTTTTTTATTTTCGTCTTCAACTTCAACTCTAATTTGTTTAAATTGTTTTTTAATTAACTATCAACGACATTTTCTTTTCATTGTTTGTCAGCAAATTTTCGTATCGTTTACTTCTTCTTCTTTTCGCTTCCTACTCTCTTTTTCTTTTTCTGTTTCGTTTTATTTTTGGCTTAGTTAGTTCTGGGCCCTAAAATAGTTGTTGGCCATAATGAAGCTGCAGCGAAAGTTGATTGCCGTATAATTAAGATACATTTGAATTGTATTGGCATGTAAATAATTTTTAAAATACTTCATCTGAATTACAAAAAATGATTAAAAATGTTAAAAGCATGTAAATTTAAAAACAAATATTCAAGAATTTTAAAAATAAAGATGTTTTTATTGAGATCAATAAACAAATTGAAATAGAAATCAAATTTACCTTTGAAAACCAGGATTACAACTTAATAACAATTACATTTTACGGTTGACCGCACCAAAATTAACCGTTATTGATGAATCGGTTTCTAAACGGTTTTTTAGTTTGGAATAAATTTGGTTTTATTGTTTAGATATAATAAAAAAGTTCTTTTTCAGTTACGGTTACCAATTTCAATCGGTTAATACCGGTTAACGGTTAGGGCAATGGTTTCGGTTTTAATCCCTTGTTAATCTTTAAATCTGAATATATTTAAAAGTCCCCAAGCAGAATATTTGTTTTCCAAACTTTAGTTATAATATATTGAATAAGATATTCAGTATACATCGATATAATAAGGAGTAGGATATTGTCAGAAGAGTCTTTTGTATAAAAAACACTAATTTCCATGATTCGAGATACTCTTAAAATTTGAGACATATGATTTTATTCATTATTTCATCTTTAAAATGTATTCAAAATTCGAAAGATTGAAACAAACACAAAGAAACTATAATCTTTAGAAACTATTAAGTCAGTTTAGTTTATCGATTATTATTGCTATCGATTTTTCTAGTGATTTCATCACAGAATTCGCTGCTTTTTGATTATTCACTCATGACTCATGTAATGAATGTCGAATAAGTTGGCCAATTAAGCTGCTGGAATACCCGTAACATTCTATGTGACAGCTATAATCGGTTATAATCGGTTATAGGTCTTTCCCTCTCTCTCGCCCCTACTTTATATATCCCTCTCTTTCTCTCCATTTGCTAAATTTTTGATGTCTCGTCCTTGACCCTGCTACTTATGTACTTGACTAATTGCTGCCACCAGCTTTCCAATTTCCACGGCACTTTTCACGCTCTCACGTCGACGTCACTGATGTCAGCGTCGCTGTCGCCGTCGTCGTCGTCGCCGTCGTTGTGGTCGCCGTCGTCGTTGTTGTTGTGGTCGATGTTGTTTTTGTTGTTGTTAGCGTCGCGGTGTTTGGTCCATTTTAAAAATACATAACTAGTAAAAAGACGCTACAGTTGAGAGAGCTCGATTGTGACAGACCCTGTAATTAATCTGTGGCATTTTTTTTTAAGTTTAATTGGACTTAAAATTAAATTTAATTTATTGTTGTCGTTAATTTCAAATTGTAGTTTCTAATAAATAAATAAATAAAATTACCAATAATTAGGAATAGAATATAGAAAACAACAAAAAGCTACTTTTTATCTAACTGATGATATCTAGAATATATGTGTCTCCCTTTTTTAAAGATTCACTAATGTTATATATGTATATATATTTTTTTAAGATAAATGAACTAAATTTCCTTTTAATTTTTGTTATTTCAGTTTTCTAATTTGTTCAGTACTCTAAATCTTTTTTGTTTTCCTAGTTACATTTCCCAAATTGTGATTAACTTTTTTTTAACCCTTGCTTTTCTGGATTTCTTAACTTTTTTTCTTAGTTTAGTTTGCTTTGATTTTGTAGCTTTTGCAAAAATATTTGAAATTTCGTAAAATGTTCGTCTCGTTATATCAACTCGACTGCTGATTGGAATATATTGTATAACAGTGACTGTCAGTTTATTTTATCTACTACCTTTACAAATTATAAATTTTAAATAAATTTTTTTTTTAAATTAAAAGATTAAAACTAAACATACTTAAATTTACAGTGGGTCAAATTAACTGTATATCTTTTGCCATTTTCTCTTTCACAAACTCAAGAGACCCTTTGTATTTTTTATTAAGTACAGGGTCTTAAAACACGCTAACGACGCGTAATAACCATAAATAGTTAAAAATATATTTCCAGCAGTCTCTCTCTCTTTCTCTCTCTCTTTCTCTGTCTCTCTCTCTCTCTTTCTTGCTCTATTCGTTTGTGTATCTGTATCTGTATCAGTATCTGCAGCTTTAGCTGCAACGTCAGCAGCAGCAATTGGTTGCTTGCATCATTTGCCAAAAATGTGCTGCCCCCTCCCCCTCCGCCTGTCTTTACCCCTTTACCTCTCACTCTACCCCTTCCTTAACACTTTCCACCTGTGCTTAGCCTTCAGCCCATTGAATTTGTCGGTCAGCTTTTTGGCCTCCTTTGTCGCTTATCATCCAACCAAATGATTGAACGGCTGCTGCTGCTGCTGCTGTTGCTCTCATTGTTGTTGTTGTTGTTGTTGTTGCGCCTTTGATGTGTCGCTTATCTAATCGACAGTCGTCAGTCGCCGTCGCAGTTCCAGTTACTCCCCCCATTCCCATCCCCTCCCCCACCCCCTTCCCCTGGTCACAAGATTAGCGAAGCTGCGACGCAACTGTTAAACTTGTTGTTGTTGTTGTTGTTGATTGTTTCAACAAAAGGAGTGAGGAGGGGGCGGGGCTGGTATGCTGGTGGAGAGGGGCAGGGGGGAAGCAGCTGTGCCCAATAGTAAATTTGTCGCAGAAAACTGTACAGAATTCGTACAGCGCGCCGAGTTCGTGTAAAACCCTCATTCGCTTTTATACATGCGTGGCCAAAATTCTCTGTAGGAAATTTATAAAACCGCGCGGCAGGTTCCGCTACGAAGTCGAACGTTTTAGTGAGTTCTTCGCAGGGCTCTGCTGCATACTTTTCTGTATGCGTATTTCTGCTGTATACAAATTCTAGTTGGAATTCTGGCTGGTTCTAGTTTGAAATCTGGTTGGAATTCTTATTGAACTACCCCACCCCTAGGCAGCGGCAAATCTGCACGCCAGTAGAAATAAAATGTTTGTACATATTTTTAATGAATAATTATATTTAAACATTGGTTAACATTCTTTTATTATATCCTTACAATTACTTAAACTAATTTAGACATTTAAGAACACTGAAACGAAAGAAAAAACAAACAATAATTACAAATGTGGTGTTTTATGTGTTTTGTATTTTACTTACCTGGCTTGTGTGTGTATACAAAACAGTAGCACTGCCGAACATGGTAGACTGTAATATATTGATTGTGTTTTATTTATAAATTATATTAAAGTACGCAATGAATATATTTAACTTACCGCTTCACTTATGTTGTTTACGCAACACGAGCTGACACTTAACTAAAACGCAAAAGAAAAACTGCAAGAAATACACACAAAAAGGGTTGCAACCCATACAAAATGTTGCCGATCGAGTTTTTTTGTACACTGCAATAACTGCTGCAAAGCCCTATGACAACCCTACAAAAGTCAATACAAACAAAGAAACATAGAAAAAATCCAAGCAGCGTTTTCTGCAGCAGAACGCAGTGTAAAACTCAAGCAAACGAGCGAACTCATAGCGGAGTTAGCTGCATGTATTTCACACAGCTCAGAAAGATTTCCAAGCAGCGTTCTCTGCAGCAGAATGCTAGGTGGAACTCAAGCAAACGAGCGAACTCATAGCGGAGTTAGCTGCATGTATTTCACACAGCTTAGAAACAATTCTGTGCAGCGTTCTCTGCAGCAGAACGCTATGACAAACTCAGTAAAACGTTCGAGTTCGTAGCGGACTTTGTTGCAGGGAACTTTTACCACGAAGCAAACGATTCCAAGCAGCGTTCTCTGCAGCAGAACACTATGAGAAACTCAAGCAAACGAGCGAACTCATAGCGGACTTTGCTGCGGGGATTTCACACTTAGAGTTGATCGAATCTGACTACAGAGCGCGCTCATGAAAGTTTGCAGAATCAGGGATGTGCAACTTAAAACTGACACGTTCTGTACAGCGGCCGTATAGAATTCGTTCACCACATGCCTGAATTTCCGGCTGGGTGCATGTTGCTTGTTCCATTTGGCTTCTGGTTTTTTCACTCCCCCCACACATTTTTTTTGGTTTTTTTTTTTTTGTATTTTTTGTGTATTTTTGGTATTTTTATGACACCTTCCGATAGGGACAATTATAAGAACACACATACCGATTATTATTTATCATGTTCGTAGTACGTAGCATGTTCTATAATAATATATCAAAGAGTGGAGATAAACACTTGTCGTTGCGACTGCTGAATACCCTGTAATATGTAAATTCAAGTCAACTAATTTCTATTTCTGTGGGGCAAGAAAAGAATCTCTAAAAACAACAAAGCAGCAAAGCTGACATGCCCTGTCCACAGATTACAGGGTATTTTTTAATTTGCTTGATTAAGTAAGTATGTTTTGAATTGATCATACTTATGATCATGTTATAATGCATCACTTCCGACGACTTTTTGCTACATTTCATCAACCTTTTCCAATTACAGGGTATCTCTCTGCAATTGTGTACATATAATAATTATTATAAGCTTGAATTAATTTACATACTTTACTAATTATCACGCCGCTCTGGACTGGATGAAAGCTTTCCTTGCGCTGTTCATTATTACAGGGTATCTAAACGCTCTACTAATTTTGATTTCAATAGCAGAGTTCTTAAAATTTATATCGAATAACTTAAAGTAAAACTTCTTATTTTATAACTTGAGGCCACACTGTTGGATGTTCTCTATAAGTACAGGGTATTTAATAATGCGTATACACATTGATTTCTTGATCTTTCATGCTCATTTTAAAGAAACAGTAATAATGCATAGTTTCTAATACATTTTAGCTACCCACTTCGGTCAAATACATAATTACAGGGTATCTAACTGCATATACATATTGATTTCACATGTTTTATGGCGCGTTGCGTCGACAGTTTCCAGTTCCAGCTTCAGTTCCAATTCCATAAGTCACAAGGGGGGACAGACAAAGACAGAGACAGAGAGAGAGAGAGAGAGAGCGAGAGAGAAAAGGGAGTGAGGGGGACAGACTGTGACGCATAGAACGCAACTGTACTTTATTTGATTTTTGTTGTTCAGCTGGACGCACATCTTGCGCAAGATTCGATCATAAAGTGTGTGTGTGTGTGTGCAAGTGTGTGTGCGCAAGTGTGTGTGTGTGTGTGTGTGTGTAATCAATGAAACTGTGTATGCTGATAGCGTTACCGTTAACTCTATCAAGGTGTACGAGGTATATTAGCATAACGCTCTAATCTTGCAGACTTGTTCCACATTTTATTTGTAAATATATACATACCTATGCATTTATATCTGTGTGTGTGTGCGTGTGTGTGTGTGTGTGTAAACTATATTTAGAAAGTGCCAAGGTAATTGTTTATCTGCCTGGGAAATTCTGACGACTCAGATTTCGATTTCGAACTCGATGTTGATTTTGATTCTCATGCTTAGTGCGATGTCCATTTCAATTGCTACACTGAACAAATTTCTTGAAACAGTTATTTATATTTTTTAAATATGTAAAAATAATTATATTCCAACTATTTTCACATATTTTACAAATTTAATCAGTAATTTAAATAATTTTGTAAATTATTATAGATTGTTTTCGCTCAGTGTAAGCTGAATTTGAATTATTTGTGATAACTAGCTCTTAGCTAGCTGCCTTTTGAGGCACGTCATGTTTTTCAGTTATTCAGTTAATGGGGTTTATGCAACAACAACTGGCCAAAACAGGAAGACGTGTTCAAAGTCAATTTTCAATGCATTTTATTAAGTCAAGACATTTCGTCATTTCGTGCTGCTTTCCTCCGTTTTTTAGCCCCTTCAACCATCCCCTTGGAGCCCCCTTTGAAACCCCTTTTAGCTCTACAAGTTATACTCTATGAGTATGGCATGCTGCAGTCTTCTTATCACAATTAGACACATAACAAGCTAACTGTGCACATAAATACATATATGTATAAACGAAGGTAGTCTAAGAAATAGAAAAAAAGGAAGGAAATATTGCTTCAGATAAATCTATTATTTTTATTGTATGCGCTTAAAAAAAATAAAAATATTTAAAAATCTAAATATAAAACGACAAAATTTCGACCCCTTAAAAGGAAAATGTTATTGGAAGGTGTTGTAAAAGCCTTTTTTAATATTTATGATTATAAGTTATTTTAAGGATTTTCTTCAATGATATTGATAAATTTAGGGCGTAAAAATAAGCTTCAATTTATTTATTTTTTTCGCTTGAAAGCCATGAATTAAAAGTGAGTTTTATTATGCGAAAAAAAAAATAAAAAATCATAAATGATAATTATTTAAGAATTAAATTAAATTAATAGTTTTTAAAAATTTAAAATTGGGCACTCCAAACTGTTAAAGTTCAATCTATTTTTTTTATTGTTGAAAATCCAGCCAAAATTTGCGGAATATAAGCAAAAACGTGTTATTTCTAATTTTTCACGTTTCCATCAAACGAATTTAAAGCTAATCTTCAAGTAGATAAAAGTTGAATTTTATAATAATTAATTTCAATTTGACTTCAAAAATAAATTGCTTAAAGGTTAATTGTTCCATACGCTTTCCAAATATCGATCAGTAAAATTTTAACACAAAATTGTATTCACTATTTTAAGATATCTTCTTTGTCTATAGATTCATCTTATATATATTTTATGCATTTTGAATGAAACTAAATTAAATTAAAATAAGAAAACATTCATATGAAAATGGTGTAAAATCTGAAGTTCTAAACTTTAAAGATATATTATCTTTTTAATGTGATTAAATAGATATAAGTTTGTCATGCAATTGATTTTAATTTGAATGATCTATAAATATCAATGACTGCATATAAGTTGAGTTACTGCTCAATCTACCCTCTCTTTGTATATTTGAAATAGGTATCTGAAGCTATTAATCCCTTGTGGTGCCTTTGTCTGAGTGCTGAGTGTGATAAGCGATCGATTGTTAATAGAACATATATAAATATATACTATATAGTAGTGTAAATACAGTATATAGAAACTGAAACTCATCAAGTCGGAAATGTGTCTGAAAGTCATATAGAATGTAATCAGGCCATTAAATGAAATGTATCTCATGACATGAGCTTTTGACTCGTTTCGTTTTGTTTCGGATCGTTTTGTTTTTGGTTTTTGGCTTACGACTTCAAAACGTGCGCTACAAAAAATTCTGTTTAGCTCATGAATTGTGTGTTCCTCTCCCCTCTCTGTATTGTAAGTATATACCCTATTGTCTTTGTTTGTAGTATATACCCTGCACCTGTGTGTTTTTCATTAGCCGTCAATTCGTCTGCGACTTTGTGTCTCTGATTTCGATGTCTCGAATTGTTGTGCAGCCTCATGGCGCCAACTCAGAGACAGAGACACGTAATTAGAACACTCGACAGTCCCAATTTCAATTGGTCAGCATTCGGTTCAGTTTAGTGGGTCTCATCGGAGTTACGGAGTTACCCAATTTGTCCAGCGTCTATCTCTGACTACGTGCCACATCCAAGTGCCACAAACGCGTCTCTCGAACATCGTTTCAATAAAAACCACAAACACGAGAACATTTCCAGACAATATCTCTTTCCCCCATATAATTCCAAAGACACCTCTTTATATAATCCCCCCCTGAATGCGTCTTTTTCCCATTAACACACTATTATTTTTTAAATATTTTGTGCAAGTTTTATACAATAAAAAGAGAGAGAAGGGGAGTTGAGGAACACTTGAAAGTGAAGAGGAGATGTGGAGAGGAGTGTGAATACAAAAGGTGTGAATACAAAACACAAAGCAACAAATTCTAAATGTTCTCATTGGAAATTTTGTACTTAAAGTTGCTAAGTAACTAAAAATGCCCTCTAGGATTTTCCTAATACAAATCTATGTATTTAATGTTAAAATATATTTGACAAAAAACAATGAGAATGTTAAAGTTGGGAGCGAAATATGGTAGTACAATTTATAGACCACAAAACTATGAAACTTAAATAAGAAAACCAAAATAAAATAAAACCAAAAATTTAATATAAGATAAAAAAAATATATTTGAAAAAAAAAATATAAAAAGTCCCAAATCATAAAAATTGTATTAAAAATTAAACTTTTTCTTCTTCTTTGTTGAGGATTTTTGTTCAGTTTTGGGAATACTCTAAAGAGTTTGACTAATTTTGATTCATTTGTTTTTGCATTGATTTTAATTTTAATCAATCATTTTAATAAATGTTTTTCAGGTACAACTAAATGAATTAAGCATTTCGAAAAGGTTCAAAACATCAAAGCTATTTTTATTATTCCGAAATATTAATTAAATATAATTTTTTGGTTATTTTAAAACCCTAAATTTTGTTCCTAATTATTTTAAATTCACTTTAATTTTTAGTGGGAACAAAAAATTCAAAATGTGATATTTTAAGTAAGAAATAATGGCTTATTTTTGATCAGTGTATTTATAATAATCAAGGAAGCTTTACATGTTGGGAAAATTCCATTCCAAATGATCTAATCCCAAATCCAAACTCTTGCCAATTTTAGCACTTTGTTAAAATTTTTTTAATGAATTTGTTAATTCTTAAGTCATTTCTGAGTAGGGATGGCAAAAAAAATGTATTAATCGATTATGGAATCATATGATTAATTTAAGCTACGTGATTATTAATTGCAATTAATCGACGAAAAATAAAAATAATCGATTAATCAAATGATTAATTATAAATACATATTAAATGTGAAATTCAGAAACAATAATATTGAAAGATGTGCGGTGGTTAACCTGATCCTAGTTTCAGTAGCAGTAGCAACCGCTTTAGAGAATAGGCGCTCTCCTGGCACTGAAATGCCTATTAGGAAGCAATATATAATATCTAGCGATTGTGTATAGTTTTGGGTACACTGTACGCATCTTCTCCCAGGCACTAAGCTCGTCTTCGATTTCAGAAAATTCGTGGCATTTTTTACGACGTTTGTGTGCCAGCGACTAGTGATAGGCCCATAAATCGAACTCTACCTTGCCAGTAGATAATGTATTCATATTGGAATAAAATTTCCATGTGTGTTTCCCCGAAAACATTTTGGCAAAGACGCGATTATTTGATCGAATAATCGATTAGTGTTTCAATTAATCGGAACCCATTTTACGATACAATTAAATCGCCAATGGATGCAAAATAATCGATTATTGTGTATCATATGATTAATCGTGCCATCCCTATTTCTGAGCTGAGAGTGAAAATGGGTGAATTTTTATAGAACGAACTGTTGGCCAAGTTGGAATTTTCCCAGTCTAATGTCTCACTTTCAGTTTTCAATTTGCTGGACAAATTCTTGTCGTTAGATTGTTTAACTGGCCATTGTTGTTGTTGTTGTTGTGCCTTTTTTCCTTTTCTTAGTTCGCTTTCTTGTTCTTTTCATTTTCATTTTTATTTTCATTTTCCTTTGCCCAATTTCCATTAAGAAGTAATTACGTTGCTGCTCATTAATTTCGTGATCGCATGCCATGTTAAAAAAAACGAAGACGACGACGAGGGGGAGAGAAGCAGATGAGCTGAGGAGAAATACAGTAAGTAGGAACAAGTAGGAGACAAAACTATTGCAACAAATACATATATGTATAATATGAGCACGAGTTGTCCACAGGGAAACAGGGAAACAGGGCACAAGGGCTTGGCAACAAGACGTGGCCACAACACCTGCCACATACTACGATTCCAGTTGCAGTTGCAGTTGCAACGAGGGTCGAAATTCAAAAGGCAGCTGCATTTTTCTCCCTCTTGTTCCCCTCATCTCTGGCGTTGCGCATACGCCACGTGTTCCTAATGGCGCTAGTAAATCTAGTTCAGTTAGTTGAGTGCAGTTCAGTTCAATTCAGTTGGCCCACCCACAACAACAACAACCGCTAATCAATCATGCCACACATGACCACAACTTGCAGCTTGCTCCCAAATAAAAGAGAATCGATGTTAACCTTCTGCGTTTAACACAGTTTAACACGGTTCAGCAAATGGCACTTTCCAATGCAATGAACGAAATGATGGTAGAAAGAACGAAAGAAAGTTGCCCATGTCTCAAGCGCCGAGGGAACAAGTGAAAAACTAGCAAATACCCTTTTAAAGAAAATGAGATTATTTCTGTTGTATGCAATCGATCGCCATGAAATATTCAGAATATCAAGATGAACTACTTTTTGAAATGTGTGCCAAAAACCAAGTCTCTAACTTGAAGCATCAACTTGTTATAGCCTTTAATAAAATTACTACCCACGGAAGAAATAATCCAAAATCAAAAAAAATTGTACACATTAACATCCCATTTGTATCTAATTTCATTTAAAACTGGTCGTTTATCATGAAATATTCAGAATAATGAAGTTATGATCTCCTTAAATCATCTGCCAAAAATCAAGTCTTCATCTTGAAAAACGCACTTGCTATACCTCTTTCTAAAATAAGATCCAATGAAAAAACTAACACAAAATTCCATATAAATTTAAGCAAAATCTTATAAATCAGCTACATATTGAATTTCCCAGCTCTAGCTCAGCCAGAATCTGAGTTCCTTGAGACTCTTGAGTTAGGAACTGTCTAAAATACCCCATTTTGACCATCTACCGCTTTTAGAGCATTAAAGTGCCCCCATGGTTCTAAGGGCTTCTGGACAAGTCGATTCCAGTCAGAACAATGGAGAGTCTGTCAAAAAGTAGTCTGAAATACAGAGCAAGAAGAAGAGGAAGCTGAAAAATAAGAAAAATAAGAAGCAGAAGCAGAAGCAGTATACAGAACGGTGCAGACCTTGAAACAGTTCAAAAACGTAAACGGTTCAGTGATCATTGGATGTAAAAATAGAGAAGAAAACAAAAAATGGGAGAAACTGAATTGAAGAGACAGAAACAGAAACAGACATAGCAGAAGCTGGAAGATAATGAGCGGTGTGAGAGAGATAGACAGAAATAGATAGAGATAGAGAGAGTGAGAGAGAGAGAGAGAGAGAGGGGAAGAATTGCGGCACAACATCCGTCATCTTGGCTGTGGATGAGCATGCCATCATATAGGGGTCTCTCGAGTGTAGGGTCTACCATCACTGGTAACTGGGCTCTCGGGTCTCGACTCTACAAACTACAGACTACAGACTACAGTCTTCAGTTTCGAGTCTGGGGTCTCTGTCTCTGTCTCGGTCTCTGTCTCTGGCGTGCGCGCTGATCTGCCTGACTGCGTCTCGTCGCAGCCGCCCCGCCAAGAGGTCGATGTTGATGTTGATGTTGCTCTCTTGGTCTCTTGGCTCTTGGTCAAAAATCGTTGAGCCGTTGAGAAGGCAGTCAACAACAAAACAGTCAACAGTCGGCAGTCAACAGTCGGCAGCAGCCCCATTACCCATTATCAGTGTTGGTAAACGTCAGTCAGCTGTGCAGCTTTGCTTAGCTGCAGTTTCCATTGTGGTCGCTCATTCAGTTTATTTCTTTTTCCTCTTTTTTTTAACAGACTTTTGGGATGCGCAATGCCAGATCATAAAACGCCATTAAAATTGCCAAGAGTTGAAAGATTTATTTCAGCTTGCTCGACTAGCAGATACCCTATAATATATATTTGAATTAATTTTGAATTGAAATTCAATACGAAAGTGGTTCGTTAAAAGCAAACGAAGAAAAAAGCATTTCAAGTGCTCAATTTAAAAGGATTCCTCAACTAGAAGATACCCTGTAAAGCATATCAGAAGCTATTTTCAATTAAAAGTCATCGATAAACTTATTGATTGAAACACTGAGAGAGAATTGTAAAAATTACGAAAATTTAAGAGGCAGCAGCTCGACTAGAAGATATCCTATAGGCATTACAGAACTTATTTGCAATTAAAATAAGTCTAAAAGTGTTTTTAAGTTAAAAGTGGTTTATTTAGGCAAATATGCTAAATGTCACAAGTTATGGATATTGCTCGACTAATAGATACCCTATGCTCCACTTTTAAGTGTTTTGAATTGATATTGAATTTAAGAGTGATTTCACGGTGAAGGTTAAAAAAATAATTAGTCAATAAACGAGGTTGATGGACTAGCAGATACCCCGTAGGCATCTTTTTTTTGACAATGTGTGATAACAAAATTGCTTTCCAATGCTTTAAAAAATGATTTTTGGCTTGGTCCAAAAAGCGTGTTGTTCATGCGACTAGAAGATACCCTGTAGACGGTTAAGGTAAGATTTGTTGGCCTTTTCTGTGTTTAGAGGGCACACAAAGCAGCCATCGTTTTGGGCTCTGAGTCTGTAGATGTATCTGTAGTTGAAGCTTTAGATATATTTGTATCTGTATCTGTATCTGTGTCTGTGGCTGTGTCTTGGACTGGGTCTGGGTCTTTTTTAAGTGCCCCTGGCAATGCTGACTGATGACGCCCCGTTGCCGTTGTTGTTGCCGTTGTTGTCGTCTTTATTGTTGATGTTGTTGCTGCCGGTAATGATCTTTAACCAAGCGTAACGTTTGCTTTCAGTGCGTCCACATCTGCGTCGTCATCACCGCCACCATCACCACCAACAACATCAGCAGCACCATCATCATCATCATTATTATCAACAACATCATCATCATCTTCCAGCCAGACATTAACCTGGCTCAACTCCTCCCGTTTCGTCGCAACTTTTCGTTATTTTTTATTTTTGTTCCCCTCGCTTTTAAATGGCGTCGACTCAGCGCCAAGCTTCCCAGCCAGATAAAAGCTGCAGATACAGATACAGATACAACTGTAGATACGTATACAATAAATGTATGCAGATACAGATATAAATTTGTATCTGATTCGTATGTGTGCAACATTAATGATCAGCCAGGCAGTCAGTGAGTCTGAATCTGTTCAGACCTTGATTCTTTTTTTTTCCTTCTTTTTTCATCAACTTGCCACCTGCCCCTCAACTTTTCCTGTTGCGGTTCAGGGGAGCTGACCCCCCCCCCCCCCATTCGATTAACTCGCATAAAATGCAAAATGGGAGCAAATCATAAAATGAACAAAGCCATAAACCCAATGAGAAAAAACTTCCCAAATAAAGTTCTGACTTCAACAAACTCAATTCACCAAAAAATACAAAAAAATAAATAAGAAGAAGTATCTTATCTGATAGCCTTCCATATAAGAAATATTTCGAGTATGTGATTGAAACATGTCAAGAGTTGA
This sequence comes from Drosophila suboccidentalis, assembly GCA_037043435.1. Lineage (NCBI taxonomy): Eukaryota > Metazoa > Arthropoda > Insecta > Diptera > Drosophilidae > Drosophila > Drosophila suboccidentalis. The sequence goes on along the minus strand of JBAMBK010002558.1, from coordinate 844,544 downwards.
AATGTTGGACTACACTGTGAGAAACAATGTGTACAACAGTTACAGGAATATTTTTAAATATTTCGAGTTTATTATTAAACAATTTAAAAATAATAAAAATATATTTAAAATTTTCAGTTAAGAAGCTTCTATATAATACGATATATGACATTTGAACTTAAAATATCTTTAGTGTCTTTAAAATGGTTATATTCAGGCCTGTTCCGAATTTCACTTTCGATAAGATTTGTCGGAAATGAATTTCTTTGACCTGCTCTAATACCTTTTCGGCTAAATTCAGCGGATTGTTATTACTTTGAGCTGATGAGTTTAAGTCCAATAAAGCGAAAACGATAATTTTCAAACACTTAGTCAAAATTTAAAGTGAATAAATGCATATCACTAAATGCTAAAAAGTAAAAAGTTATAACCGGAACAGGCCTGATTATTTTTTATGGTCTAAAGATTCAAGTCAAGATTAATAAATTAGATAAAATTATCTAATACTATTAGCTAGATCACTTTCTGAACTGATTAATTCTCATATATATAAGATTTAATTAAGTCGGGCTAAAATCCCTCCTACTCAAATTTGTATTTATTCATTAATTATTATAAATAAAATTAATTATTTATAAATAAGAAAATACACATAAATAGTATACTAATAAATAAAACTATTGCATAATATTATAAAACAAATAAAAGAATTTTCCCATTTTCTAAATTCTGCATTTAATTTTGAAAATAATTTCGATTCAAATAAAAATCAGCTGCCGCTTTTTTGCGCGGTGTAGAAAACAAGGCGGATGAATGGATGGTTGGCCAAAAGCTTGATGTTTAAATGGAATTTCAGTGAATTTCACAGACAGACAATGGCGAATTAAGATACATGTGTATATAGAGTAGAGATACAGATACAGATACAGAGAATCACAGTCAAAGTCAAGGGATGCAGACGCGGATGTCTTACCATAAAATGCAAATGGTTTGCAGTCAATGCCAAATGACCAGCAGCTCAGAGACTGGACAACAGAAACAGAGAGAAAGAGAGACACAAAGAAGAAAACAGTTGAAGAGGAAGAAACGTGTGTGGGAAGTAAAAACCAAGAAGAAGATTAAGATTGATTCTGCTTTAAGTTTGCACATCTAAAAGATACATTTGTTCTCAGCTCCTCCCATTATGCAGAGTTGGGCGAAAGAGATGAAGCAACAGGGAGAGAGAGAGAGCGAAGAAGAGTAGGAAAGAGAGAGAGGGAAAGCAAGCAAGTGTGATAATATAAATAGCTGAGTGTTGACTCGTCTTGATCTTTGCCAGCAGCAACAGCTACAGATACAACTATGGATACACAGCTATAGATACAGATACAAATACAGATACAGATACGCGCACACAGCAGCAGCAGTAGCTGTAGATACAATGCTGATGAAGGCGTCGAAATCTCAGAGGCAGCAGCAACAAATAAACAACAAGCAGATGATAATGATGATGATCACAACGCGCGCGCAGATACAGATACAATTGTATCTGTGTGCGTGTGTGTATGCAACTGTCTGTGTGTGTTCACCCATAAGTGCTTCATTAATCTCTGTCAGCGTGGCTCCCCATCCCCCAATCCCCCCCCCCATCTACTGATTTTTTTTTTAAATTTCTTTTGCTTCTTTTTTTGTGTAGCTCCAAATGTATCTGTGTTTGTGTATCTGCAGCTGTAGCTGTAGCTCTGACTGTATCTGTATCTGTATCTGTAGCTGAGGCTGCTTTGATTTTATGCTGTGACTGCTCTCCTTTCCCCTGTCTCTCCTTCTCTCTCTCTCTTTCCCCATTCACTTGAATTGCTACTTCGACTTCATCTTTGTTTTCAGTCACATTGAAATGGAAACTGAGAAATGTCGTTGCTTTTATTGGATTTGTTTGCATCTTCAATGCGATTGGTTGATTCATTAACTTTGACACAAAATGAAATTTAATAAAAGGGAGTCTGTTTAGATTAGTAAGAGAACATTGCTGAGGTCAGAAAGTATCTTTTGCTTAGTTCAGCGAATAAATTTAAATTCTAATTCCTAAAAAGCTACCAAATTTGATTAGAATATTGACTTGAAATATCTAAGATAAACAAGTATGTATCTTTAACTTCATTAAGAAGCTCCAAAAATGAAAATATAAGATATCGAATATTTAAAGAGATAATGTCTAAATTAAGGGTGTATCTATTGTTTAATTGGATAGCTAGTAAAGTTGAGGAGTGAATTTAAATCAATTATTGTGCTTAAAATATCGACTTATAGTTAGTTAATTAAATGTTTTGACAAAGCAAAAACAATTTACATTGTGTATTTTATTTTAAAAAATTCTTATTTTTGTATTTTATTATTTAGAACTATAAGCAATTATAAGATAAGAAAAAAATTAAAAATACAAAAAAATATTCTGTTTTTTTTCTCAAAATTAAAAGAGTAAGTTTTATTTTCATTCTAAAGAACTGCCTGATTAACTGTATATCTTCTGATAAATGCTTGAAATATTGAAAGAAATATATGAAATTAATTCACTTAATTTAAAAGCTGTTAAAGATGCGGAATTAAATTAAAAAACTTAAAGATATTGTCTGTTATCAAGAACTGTAAAAACTGTGAAATCCCATTAGATACTATTGTGTGCGAACGTTTGAGATTCAGTAATATATTTTAATTAACTGAAAGTTAAAGGAAATCGAACTGAAATATTTAAATATTAAGTCAGAGCTGTAAGTGTATCTTTTGAATAATTTAAAAGATGCCAAAAAAATTAATTAATTAACAAGAACTAAGCTTTTAAAGGGAAAAGATGCAAAAACAGAGAATGTGTCTTTGATTATCAATATTGATAGAGATTACATAAGATTATAACAGTATCTATTGTTGAATTAAATTGCTGTTTAAATCTGAGTCACATATTAAGAGGGAATGTCTAAGATGATAGTGTATTTGTTGATTAGTTAAAGAGCTTCTACGAAATATTTAAAAATTATGAGTCACTTGGGTCAAAAACAGCATCATTTAAAGATTAATTATGGTTAAAAACCAAATTGCGGGAATTTCCAGGAAATTCAGGAAATTCAGGAAATCAATTTCAATTCATTAAGAAATTTCATAAATAAATAGATAACACAGTTAAATAAATAGAAGCTTCATCCAGCAGATGAATCTGCTTCAAATTTAATATTGATAAGAAATTTGGAATTTATTTGGGAAATTAGCCGCAGTCAGCTATAAAAAATATGTATAAGAATTTCCGAGAATTTCAATCGACAAAGCATCGATGGTAATTTTAACATTTTATGGTTTCACTTTAAATCTTAGTTAATTTGTCAAGACTTCTTGTTTCTGTCTACCAATGGCTAGATTAATTTGATGTATTATCAATGATCAATGTCAGCCTGGAACGGTTCAGTAGCGAACCGGTTTATTTGCTTGATAGCTCTTAAGAACCGATGTTAGTCACAAAACTTGTTGTTGGTTGAACGCATTGATGAGCTGAGGGTCAGTTGATGGTATCGTAAGTAGACTAGACGCATCTGCGGAGCACATCTTCAATGCAACTAATTCAATGGAATCACCCTGACTGTAGCCCTCTCTTTCTCCCTCCCCCCTCTATCTTTCTCGCTCCTTTAGTCCAAAGAGCAAGTTGCTGTAGATGTCGTTACGTTTGAGTGCACAGCAAGTCCAAGACGATGATGATGATGATGATGACGACGACAACAAACAAGAGAGGAAGTGGTAGAGAAAGAGGAAGAGGACGAGGGAAGAAGGGAGAGAAGGAAATGAGAGAAGGGAAGAGATATGCGTGCATTGGCTTTGATCGCGTGCGCCAAAAAGCCAACAATATAAAAAATCAATATCCAAAAAATTATTTAGAGAGGGAGAAAAAGAGAGAGAGGAAGAGAGAGGAGGAGAGAGAGAGTGAGAGTTTGGTCAATCAGATGCTGTCTCTGTGGGGTTGCATGCCACACCCATCTATCCATCCATCCAACCTCCCACACCACTTGATACAGTATAGTATACTGTGTACCTTTCCATATTCCCTTTTCATTCCCTTTTCATTCCCTGGCATTCCCTTTCAGTCCAGGCCAGTGTCAATGACACACCTTTGGCAAACAGAGAACAACGCAGACGCCGCAAAGGAAGCGACTTCCCAAACTTCCCAAACTTCCCGACTTGTCGACTCGCCGAGCTTACAACGCGGAACCAACGACCATGAATAATCCTCCAAAAGCCAAATGAAATCATTTATTTAGTCAGACCAAAGAGTTAATACTCTTTCTGGTAGCAGCTTTAAGCAGAGTTAAGTTTTGCATAAATACATATAAATATTAATGTAGACATTTAGTGCCATAATTATAAGTTCCTTACAACTTGTAGATAAATTTAAACAAATGTAAAAACTGTAACATCTTTTCTTTTTTTTTCATAAATAAATTTTAAATTAATAATTGTATATGGGCATTTCCCAGGTCGCGCACGGGACATTCGTACACATTCAAAGTAAAAATACGGTAAAAAGGAAACGGTTTTTTTCTCTGATGAAGGGCTTAACATATAGCATTTGATTAGCTCTTTCATTGGTGCAAAGATTGATTTTGGGTAATTTTTCATTTTAAAAATAATAGAAAAATTCAAGTGATTCGCACGGGACACAAAATGGAAGTGACTTGTGAGGTCAACCAATTCAAACGCCAATTTTAGCGAATCCAGAGGCAATATTTTAATGCAACTTATTTTTAACTCTTGTGCATTGATGCCTCTTAAAAATGGTTATGGTTTTTTTCAAAGATGACTTGCCCTTTTTTTTTAATTCAATTTGACTTAAATTCGCACGGGACATCGCGCACGGGACATTTTTTACCATCACTATTTTTATGTTCTTTCTGTCTCTCTATTTTTAAATTATATATCGAAAACAGCCCGAAAAACTTATTTAAATTCAACTTTCAATATATTTCTTTGAATTAAAATGGTTCACGTTACAATCTTACTGTCCTACTTTGTGTAATCGTTAAAATACAAACGGTCCATTTTGGAAGTCCATTTTTAAGAAAATCGGCAAAAATATAGAAAAGGTGAATTTATTCCAATGTAGAATCTATATGTTCATCCAATTGAATTTCATCTAGCGTATATTGCTTAAATAAATAACTTAAATACATTTCTGGAAGAAAATTTCACAAGATGTGAGTTTTTGATCAATTTTACGTTTTTGGCCGCGGTGGACCATTCTGTGGAAATGCCCATATATTAAATACCATGAATTAGGAAAATTCCTACAACAAATAAGTGATGAAATCTGTATCTTAAATTTTATATACTATATTTAAAGCTCTTTGTCCCGACTGCCTTATTGATTCACTAATTCACTGCTCATAGTGCAGCCAAAACGGTAAGAGCTAAAAAGCTGACATTTTCACACAACATAGCTGAGGAAAACAGAACGTGACGTTTTAAAAAAGTTTGACCGGCAAGTGTATCACACTCGATGTTTTTTTTTTTTTTTGAGTAAAAGTCTTTTTGAATATTTTTATTAATTTTACAATTCAAAAAATGACCAATAATCGATATGATTATTGTCACAAACAGTAAATTTTCATTTTCTAGAATCACCGACGTTTTTCATTATAATCTATACAGGTTATAAGTCTGCAAAAAATTTCAAAATAAAAACAAATTTCAAAATATGTGTGATTAATTTTTTTTTTTTTCAAGTTAGGGTATTAGGTGGGAGATTTGCCAATTCAAAGTCAAAGTTGAAGTCACTGTTGGAGTGTGCAACGCAGCATGGTGCTATACACACACACACACTCACAGTCTCACACCTGCACACCTACACACACACCCACACACTCACACACACCTACACACTCTCAGAGGTCCCTGAGCACACAAAGCGCCATCAACTCACGCATACGAACAAGAATAAAACGGAGAAGCCCCGCGACGAGCGACACTTAAGCCTCAGCGTCATCGCTAATGGAAGCTCTGGGCCTGTGCTTTCATATACTTACCATATGTATGTTATATCCACATATGTGCATCCACATACATACATAGCTTATACAGTTAGTCAAGCAATTGTTTGGACAAAATAAAAAAAGTTATTATTGTTGTTTAACTTTTAAAAATAGGAAACAAAATTAAACTACAAACAAGTGGACGAATAGAAAAATCTTAAATAAAAAGCAAACATTTTTTGGATCTGTTTGGTATTTTTTCATTTATATTTAATATTTTAAAAAATTTATTATAAGTATTGAAAATAAAAAGTATTTTTGTATTACTTTTTTACATTTGTATGTAATAAGATAAATGTTTTAATTATATCTCTATAAAAAAAACCTCTTTACGAGGTAAAAGTCTAGTGACGAAAACATTTCCATGCCCCAAAATTTCTGATATCCAATTTTGTGACGAAATATATTAAATTTTTTTTATATGTTAATTTATTACATATGCAAAAAAAAAAATGAATATATACAAAGTAAAAAAAAAAATGGCATTCAGCACTTGGCGCAAAAAGGTTCAGCTTCTTTGCACCTAAAAATAACTTTTTGCGCAGTGCCGAATGCCATTTTTCTTATTGTTTAGAATTTTTCCTTTATTAATAAATAATAAAAAGATGTGTTGTAATTATTTAAATTAAATGTTATTCCATAATTTTTTTAATAAAAATAAAGTCACAAGATGAAAAAATCAGCGTTAAATTAAATTTGTATGATACAAATCAACAAAGAATTCTTATTTAACAAGTTTATTTTACAAAATAAAACCATTATTATTTCTTTTCTCGTAACTTTTGTTTAAGGACAAATGGGCAAATAAGAAATAACCAAGAAAGGAAATGTGTAAATTTGTTATATTGTCAAAGCAATTACTTGACCAAGTGTATAGATTAGCTACATACATATATGACACTATATGCTAGACTCGTACATATGTATGTACATACTGACAACTAATGAGGCTCAGCAGCAGCCTCGCAATGTAAGTTGAAAATAAAATAATACAGTCGTGTGGTCGCTGATTATCAGGACATGCACATGAACTAGCTCATTAGACGAATCCTTGGAGAGTGCTCCAGACACACAGACACACACACACGCACACAGGCAGCGAGACAGAGACAGGGATATAGATAGAGATAACAACAGCGGCATAACATTTTGTTGACTGCTTTTGGCGCTTTTGGGCCATATGAATAATGATGATGATGATGATGATGATGATTGTCGCCTGCCCTTTTGACCAGTTGATGGCGCAGGAGAAAACATAAAAAACTCAGTAGCTAAGGGGGTGAAAAGGGGAAGGGGGAAAGGACATTGTAAGCTTTGACATGCAATTCAAGGAGAGCTGTGTGTCGCCTTGGATGTCTCAACATTGTCGAGTAATGTGGACAGCCAACACAAGGACAAAGAATATGAAGTTAAGAGACAGATAAACATAAAGAGAGGTGGAAGCTAGACACCAAAGGTCGCTAAAATGGACTTGGGATAAAAATGCTAAATAAAAGAAAACAAAGAAAAGAGGGGATAGATTTATAGAAAATAATCTGTTTATAAGTATAGAAAATAGAAAAAAAATATATAGAACGAACTGAGACTTGAAAACTTTCTTGAGTAAACTCAAATAATTTAAGCAGATCAAATTTTCATGACAAAAAAAATACCATATTCTTTTTTCCTTAGAGAAGAGAAACAAACACATTCTAAAAGCTTGTAACTCTAAGCTTGATAGATCCTTAAACTTTTCTTAAAAACCGAATTGATTATATAAGGAAAAGCTAAACATTCTACATTTTTTCTTAATTTTCATGGACTGCTAGTCAATCAAGGATGTCATGAGGAATTCATTTGTATTTTCCTATAAAGGATTAGTCATACTAAGAGTTAATTCCATCCAAAATGTAACTCAATTGCAATTGGTTAATGAAAACTCAACCCCGACAATTGGCAATCTCTCTGCTGAAGAGAAAGCTCAATAGAAACGCCATTTTCTCTTTTCAAATCACAGATGATGATAATGATGATGATGATAATAAAGTGCTTTGATTTAGCAACCCTAACGGTACAGCAACCCTCCCCCACGCATAAGGGGGTGAATGTCGCCATCAGGAAAATCACGTGGTGTCTCTCAATTCAGATTTGGCCAACCAAAAGCGAACACAATTCGCAAACTAAGCGAAAGCAATAAGCATTAATTACACACACACACACACACAGACACAGACACAGGCAGTATGGGTGGTGCACAACCCTTGAGTGGGCTCTTTTTTATGACCTGTACCTTAACAAGTACAAAGGGTCTATTCAGTTTGTGAAAGGAGAATTGTGCGTAACATAAATATATATATATTCATGATCAATATAAAAGCTAGAGACTACAAATTTAGCATCAAAGTACTTTTAGAACATAGAAACTTGAGAAAAACTCCACTAATTAATTAATTTTAATTTAATTTTTCGTGTTGAACATTACTTAATATAATTATTAGTCCTCCCAATAAATCGCATCATAATCGGCTACGGAGGTGCCACAGGAATCGCTTTCGCTTGAATTTCACTTAAATTTCATACAAATTCCAGTGAAATTCAAGCGAAATTTCATACAAATTCCAGTGAAATTCAAGCGAAAGCGATTTCTGTGGCACCCTTGTAAAATTATCAAATTGAAATAAATTTTAAAATAATTTTAATTCAAAAAACAAAATAAACTTTTAAATAGGTTAACGGGTATTTTTCAGTCGGGTATTTAGTTAGTTTCGTTCTAACTTTGTTTTCTTCCTGTGCACGCAAAAAATGGCAAATTCATTGTGTGGCAGGGAACGGAGGAAGGAGGAGGAGGAGCAAAAAGGGGGAGTACGATTTTGGATGCAGACAAATGCGACACAAGCGGATGATGGCAATGGGATATGAAAGCGTAGATAGGGTTGCCCCACGGCGGGGGAGGTTGCAACCCTAAAAGCGTACCCCCTAAAGAGTACACGTGTGTATGTTTCTGTACTTGTATTTGTATTTGTATTTGTATTTGCTTGTGTGCCTCAATTCGTGTCCATGTTCAAGTCCTCGCCCTCGTCATTGTCCTCGTCAAAGTTGTCGTCTGCTTCTTTCCACTTGATACGACTGTGTCCCTGCTACCCTCGGCTACTCTCCAGTTCGTTTTTGGCTCGGCAAAAGTATCTGCAAAAGTACATTTCGAGCTGGAAACGGAAAAATCTATTAAATCAACGTTGCTGCGGCAACCAATTGCGGGCAAACGAATGAAACCACCGAAAAAGCAACATACCGTGGAAGGGAGAAAGTGTGTATGTGTATGTGTGTGTGTGGGGGGGAGGTAGATGGTGAGGTTGCTTAGCAGAGGGTTGAATGAGACGAGCCACCCCCGTGCTCGCATTGGTGTATCTAAGTAGCGCACAGATACAATTTACAGCTCGCATTTCGTATGCAAAAAACACTGCCAACAACAACAACAACAACTGAAACTTTTTTGCCGCACGGCAACCGCAGCCAAAAGGGGCAGCTGTTTGTTGTTGTGCTCTTAGCAAGTTTCTTGTGCTTGTGCTTTCGGCCCAAACGGCAATCGTCAGATACATTTGGCTCGAATTTATCGCTGCTGTAACTTGGGCCTCAATTTCAAAACCTGAGCAGGTGTGTGTATGTGTGTGTGTGTGTGTAAAAACTTTGAAAGCAGGAACCCAGTAGCACTTTTTGTATGGAAAAGTATACAGATTTCCAGCCGAACTTGCAGCCGGTATGTGCAGCCACTTTGTGTAAAGTTCTAATTCGCTTTTACATTAGCGTGGCCGGGGTAATTCGGTATACGCTAGCTGAAGACCTGCCGAAATTTTCCGGCACGGTTTGCGGGGGTACCCGCTGAAGACGTACGGAAAATTTTACATAGACGTTCAGCGGTGGGAAATTTTTGCCCTGGCTGTAGGCCACTGGGAAATTGTGCCGAATTGGCGCAAAAAATTATGCACACAAGAAATTTATTAACTTTTTTTTATTTTAATGCACTTCATTTTAAACTTAATATCAGTTCACTTATAATAAAACTTAAAACTAACTTTACTTATTATTTAATTCCTCCTGGCCACAGCATTCGGTTGAAGGGTCAATCTGAAATTTAGAATCAATTAATTGTTTGTTGGAAGAGCATTAGAATGATTAATTCTTACCTAATTGTTGGTCGATTTGCCTCCTAAAGAGCCTCCTACAAGTTGATTCAAAGAAAATACAATAATTATAACAAATTTTGTGTCTAATTGATTATTTGTGTAATTTACTTACGTGTGATGCTCTCCTGGACTTGCTGGCAACAGCTATGATCTTCGTCATAGGGCAATTAAGTCAGGCGATCTATAAGGTTAAAAATACAATGAAAATAATCATTAATTTATATATTTATAGTTAAAACTTACCATATTTTACACTTTCTGCACAATGACAAAATACACAAACGAAGGGCTGCAATGTCTTCGGTAGCCGATAATAGCATTGTCAGCCCTTTGTATTTATCGATAACCGCCACGATAATAATATTTAATAATAAAACATAATTTTATCATATTTTAAAAATGCTTAATTAATAAAATAAGTTATTCAATATATTACGTTTCTTATGAATTCTTTTAACCATAGAGAAATACAGCATAGTATGGTTGGAAACTTATGAAAAGTGTTTTCGATATTTATTGCCAGTCGTTTGCAACGTTAAGTTGGCTGCAGCTGCAGTCCCTAGGGACTTTTTTTCTTGCAGCAAAAATTACCACTGAAGTGCGTAAGAAAGTTTCGGCTACCTTTCAGCGGCCTCGCCCTGAAAACGTAGCGGAAACTGGCCTGTAGCTTTGCCACTCAATTTTTCCGGCAGAAGACTGCGTGTATTTTGTTCACCACATGCCTTCAGGTTCTATTGGGAAATTGTCGCATAGAGACACCCCTTTCCTCCCCTTTCCCCCTTTCTCTATGCCTCTGCACTCTCCTCACACACTTACACATCACATCCTGAATGCTCCCCAGCTACAGTCATCGTTGTTTTCCAGTCGTAACCCAACCCCCTTGAAAAGAGCCCTTTAAAGATGGTAGACATTAGAGCAGAAGAATATCAATATCAATGTGTTCTCTGATAGGTCGTTGGCATATTGGAGCTTAACCTAAGGAAGATTCTTCTAAGCCTCACTTAAAGAAAGCGCGTTTCTACCAAGATCGAAAACTGTCTTTGCTCTGAAAATTACCCTACATCTGATAATCATCCCGATCTTAATTCTTGAACAAATTGTTTAAAATTTTTAACTTTTTGTGTTCCTAGGCAAAGCCTGCATTCCAAATTTCCCTCTTCTAGCTCTTCTAATTTCCAAGTTCCTTGCAAGCATCAGTTAAGTTTACTTTGCCTAGCCTGTTTTAAGCCCTGAAATTCCTTAAAGCGCTTGTTTTTTCACTAAACCTGTTTCTCCTATAGTTAAGCACCCACATACCATTAAATGTGATGCATCTAGCTCTCTAACTGTTTGTGTTCCTAGAGATCTTTGGCAATAATTGAGCTGAGTTTTTAATATCTCCAACCCTTCTACACTCTGAAAGTTTCTAGAGTCCAGCTCAAACTAATTTAACTCGTTTCCCTACAAACTGATATCTATATTTACAGGGTATTTTCGATAGTCAAACCCTGCATAGCCTTTGCATTGCTATGCAAATTAGCTGTTGCTATCGAAGACCGTTTTGGGCGTTACGAAATCCGCTAAACGTTCACATTGAGGATTTATGTGACATTTGCCTTTGAGGGGTGTATAAATAGCATGGGGTAGCCTACATAGCATAGGGAGGAAATGGAGAGGCAATTTGGGGTCATGTTTTGTTGACATCAGCAGAATGCAACTGGCATTCGAGAAACGCCAACGCGTAAATCATGTCGACTGCAGCTTTTTCTGACACGGCCCTCAGATAAGGCTTATATATGAGGTATTATTATTATTATTATGTGTACGACCTTGATGCAAATGGAAGACGGCTCTTAGTTTCCAATGAGAGTTCTTGAGTATAAAGAAGAAGCATGTCTACAGATTCTCTGCCGTTTCTTCCTAGAATTTCATCCATCCAAATATCTTTTTTTCTTCCATTGAATGTACATTCTTCCTCTTTTCTGATGATGACTAATGGGCAAGTGGGACGGGTTTTCAGGATTTCATCCACCTGCCACACGCAATGCAGCAAATCAATGCGCAATAACCCAAAAAAAAAAAGAGAAGAGAAGAGAAATAAAAAACGAAAAGAAGAAAACAATGTCCTGCCATTTGGAGTAGCCAGCCCCCTGCTCCTGCCCCTGCTGCCCATCTCTCGCAATCTCCTATAGCAATTCCTCGACCCCCATAACGTAACCCAACCCACCCAGTAAGCAGCAACAACAATAACAATCCGCGGGCCCCACTTCATCAGGCCCATGTCAGCCGCTTGTCATTCGAGTTTGAGGCAAAAAAGCAACCAAGAATTTCAGATTCATGGCTTTGGTTTTTACTCCTATACCCTGTACCACAATAAGAAGGTTCTATAAACTTCTGATAAAATTGGATGAAAGTATATCTTATCCTGCTTTAGACAGCAACTTATTTATATAATATTTAACTTATTTTTTCCACAGCTCAGATTTTTAAAAATTCCACTATAATCGCATAGCTAAAGCTACAACAGTGATTTTTAGATTACTTACAGTTTAGAACTTATCACTGCGGACGGCAGTCCGCGCTAGTGACGAAAGCAGCACGAAGGGTGCGAAGGCGACTAGCATATATACACAGGAAGAATGGAAAATTTGCTATGACTGTCCGATCAGGTCAAGTTATATACCGACCGAAAGGTATCAACTTAACTTACAAATGTGCATACCAAAACTTTTGGAAACTTACCTGGTTCGTGAGATAAACAGGTGTAAGTGGGAGGGGAAAAATTTAAATTATTGGTGCTAATGGGGCCGTTGGAGCCTTTTTGAATTTTTTTTTAATTTTATAATATTCTACTCAAAAATACGCGTCGAATGACACCTTATTCATAAAAATCCGACTACTCGTTCAAAAGATAATTAATTTTGAAATTTTTGGTGGCCTTCCAAAAATGAGATGAAAAGTCAGTCTGTTTGTTTGTTTGTTTGTTTGTTTGTTTGTTTGTTTGTTTGGATCAAATCGTTAATTTAGCTTAAATGTTTGAATGAGGACTTGTTCCTGCTAAATAATCTAGAAACGTTTGTTCTACGACTTTTCCGAAAAATCGCTAGTTTAGCGGGAAATCGCTAAAAACCGCCAAACTTAAAACCGCCATAGCATCCAAACGATAGAAGCTACAGATGTGATCTATATTACGTTGAAAAGGTATTTTGAAGGGCTCTTAGGCACACCTTCAAAGTTTTTTTTTAGGTAAATAGGTAAACAGCTACAGGTGAAATAAGGTATTTTTCTCCACTTTTGAGAAAACGCCGCTAACGATTTTTTTTAATTTTCAATATGCTATAGTTTGTACAATTTCGCGTTTTTTGATGTATCATGCATAAATTGTAGTCGATTGGTTTGGAAGATATAACCAATTAACTAAATATATACATTTTACTTTGAATCGCAATAGGACGGCAGCAGCAATTACATTTGACTAACAGTCCAATAACAATGAAATATATGATTTGACAGTCGTTCTTAAAGATCGCCAGTGGCGCATAGTGTAGAGCGTCCGATTTTTGCGTGAATTCTCAGCTCGGGATCCGGGTTCGAATTCTGGCACGGACTAAACTTTTTTTTTTTATTTCTTAAATGCAATTCATTTGTTAGTAGATGATTATCATGCATAAATTTTTGTTGATTGGTTTGGAAGATATAACCAATAACTAAATATATACATTTTACTTAGAATTGGAATAGGACGGCAGCAGCAATTACATTTGACTAACAGTCCAGTAACAATGAAATCTATAATTTGACAGTCGTTCTTAGAGATCGCCAGTGGCGCATGGTGTAGAGCGTCCGATTTTTGCATGCGTCCGATTCAGCTTGGGGTCGGGGTTCGAAATCTGGCACGGACAAAACATTTTTTTTAAATTTTTAAATGCAATTATATTATATTTGCGTAAACTGATTTTGATATAAATATTATTTGTTTTTAAAAATTTTGGGTGCGCATATTGAAAATTTCCCAGCAAAGTAACAATGCCAGAAGCATATGTTATATTTATGTGATGCAAAAATAACCAGTGCTGCCAGACAGTTTAGTTTTGTTATGTGACAACGCGACTTTAATTTATTCAAATGAGTTAAGCATTAGAGTCTCTCTGTAAATTAATTTTATTTATACATTTTACTTAGAATTGGAATAGGACGGCAGCAGCAATTACATTTGACTAACAGTCCAGTAACAATGAAATCTATAATTAGACGGTCGTTCTTTAAGATCGTCAGTGGCGCATTGTGTAGTGCGTCCGATTTTTGTATGAATTCTCAGTTCGGGTCTCCGGGTTCGAGTTCTGACACGGCCAAAACTTTTTTTTTTTTTAATTTTTAAATGCAATTAATTTGTTAGTAGATGATCCGAATAGGTTTTTTTTTAATGTTTTTCAATTTTAAAAGGGTGTTGGCAGAAATCTAAGCTGCAAAATAAACTCCCAGCGTGAGCAATTTTTCTAAAAATTGTTTTTTATTAGCAGACTGTATTCTATTTTCTATAAACACTAAATTCCTTTTGACAAAGTAGTTTTGTCAAAAGCAGAGGCGATTGCAAAAATTTCTGATATCCCCCAAAAACACCTCTTTACGCGGTGAAAGTCTAGTGACGAAAACATTTCCATGCCACAAAATTTCTGATATCCAATTTTGTGACGAAATATAATTAATTTTTTATATATGTTAATTTATTATATACTAGGGGGCTCCGCCCCCTGCTCGCTTCGCTCGCCAGCCCCCGCTCGTTTATTATATATGCCAAAAAAAAAATTAATATACATACAAAGTAAAAAAAAAATTGGCATTCGGCACTTTGCGCAAAAAGCTTCAGCTTTCTTGCACCTTAAAAATAACTTTTTGCGCAGTGCCGAATGCCAATTTTTTTTTTACTTTGTATGTTTATTAAATTTTTTTTTTGGCATATATAATAAACGAGCGGGGGTTGGCGAGCGAAGCGAGCAGGGGGCGGAGCCCCCTAGTATATAATAAATTAACATATATAAAAAATTAATTATATTTCGTCACAAAATTGGATATCAGAAATTTTGTGGCATGTATTCAATATTCTGAAAATTTCAGAGAAATCTCTTAGAAAATTTCAAAGTTACGTGAGTAGGAAAAAGCAAAGTACTCTTAAAAAACACACTTAAATCGCATAATCAACGATATATCCTTGATATCTGTTCGATATTCAGCATCGCTTATCAATATTCTGCAAATTTCATGAAATTCTCAAAATTATGTTAGTCGAAAAAAGTGAAATATTCTTAAAAATTGCTCTATAATCGCATAGTTAAAGCTACAACCGTGATTTTTAGTGTACTTCTAGTTTAAAATTTGTATTCGAAATTCTGAAAATTTCAGAGAAATAATTTGAGAAATTGAGTAGGAAAAAGCAAAGTACTCTTAAAAAAATGCATTATAATCGCATAGTTAAAGCTATAAACCTGATCCTTGATGAGTTAAGAATTTGGCCTTTTTTCGATATTCTTGAGAGATTTTAAAGTTATGTGATTCGGAAATAAGGAAGTAGGGATGTTGAATGGGTGTCTGTTAGTCGAGCATTCTCTGCTTACTTGTTGTTTTTCTGTTTGCTCATTTCCGTTGCACACACACACACACACACACACACAGACATGCTCAGGAAAATGCGACGCGCCATCATTTAACGTCTGGCTGCGTGGCGTCGCTGTTGACTGCGACGTTAACAGCGACCGTCTGTCCGTCCGTCCGTCCGCTCTGCCCGCCACCCACTTTATCCACACAGAGCACCCTGAGCAGCCACCCTCGCTTGTCATTAATTTACCTGCCAGCCGTAAGTCCCCCTTCCCCATTCACCCACCTCACCTCACCCCCTCCCTGATATCAAGCTGACGCCCAGCCATCCCCCATCCACCCCCCAACCCCCCTCAGTTGCCCTCATCCTATGCACGCAGTCGGAGCCTTCAGTCAGTCAGTTTAGTTGCCTTGTCAGCTCGTCAGTTTCCAATTCCATCCCCTGCTTGCTCTCTATCTCTCTCTCTTTCAATCTCTCTCTCTCTCGCTCTCTCAGTCTCTTGCTCTCTATCTCTATATGTGTGTGTGTGTGTGTGTGTGCTTTGACAGGTGAATTATTTCCCTCTGTGCGCATTTCTAATTGGATTTTCCCTAGTTCTAAGAAAAAATCTATGAAATTTCTTTCTGTATTTTTTTTTTCTTCTTTTTTTCGACCTTCTCTTCCCCTTCCTCCCCCTTGCCTTTGGTTTTTGTGGGTTCGGCTCACCTCGGCGTTTATTTTTTTAGTTTTCGACTCGTCTCTTGTTACAGGTTGTTCTCGGCTCTGAGCTCAGAGCAACCACACCAAGTATTGTAACTACCCCCCACAAAATGAGAAATCACCCCCAGCAGCAACGGCAGCTGCTGCAGCAGCTCAGCTCGCTACCCTCTATGTGACCTCTACTTCTGGCCACCACCTACCCACCTACCTACCTGACTACCTTGCCCACCTGACACAGACATCACACCACACACACACCCCCCTACACCCCACTTGACACCCCTTTGGCCCATGTTCACATCATGCACGATGACGATGACGTCGTCGTTTTTAGTCGGTTTTCATTCGACTCTACACTTTTGTTGTTGTTGTTGCTGTTGCTGTTGCCTTGGCCGATTCTCAGTATATACCCTGTATATATACACGATTACATATATACAGCACATCATGGCCAACAGTGAAAGACGGGAGGGGGGGAGAGAGAGAGGGCAGAAGAGAAGGCGCCTCATTGCAAGTTCTTCTGAATTTCTGATGTTATTCTGATAAATTCTCTGCTCGTATACATATACATATATCTGTGTATGTGTGTGTGTATATATGTATTCTTGTGTATCCTCTCCTCAAGGGAAGTTTAGTTTAACCTGCCTACGTTTTTTGCCCCCCTCAGACCCCATCCAAAAGTATTTTTCTCGCTTTTGCAGCATTTTCTGCTGTTTTTCTCATTCAGTGTAGAGAAAAATCAATATGGATGAACAGAGAATACACATATACATATGTATATGCATGTATATATCCATGTACTATGTGCTGGCACATTAGGATGCAGGCTAAAAAAACAACATGGGGCACATTGTGAGGTTAGATTGAAGCCAGATTACATAGAATGAGGTTAGGTTAGACAACAGCAAGCATGAAAAAAGTACAGTTGAGCTCGAAGTGACTAGCTGTTGAAATGGTTGCAGATAAACAGAATAAATCTTATAAACTAAAAACACAACTTGATCGATTTATATAGTTAAAAAACGTTTTTTTACAAAGTAATTAAGATTTGTATCTTATTATATACAACTATGAATTTAATTATTTTGACTATTTATGAAAAAATAAAAAAGTTGCTTATACAAAACATGATACAAAATTAACAGATACTAAAATAATAATTCTAAACATCATCTTAATTGATTACAGATCAGGAATACATATACTTATGAGATTAATATATTATTAAAATATTATAAAAATTCCTATTTCCTGCTTTCAACATTCTTCATTTTAGAATTCCTACCTGAAGCTAAGATTTAAAATTTGCAGTTCCCCAAGTCGCACCTATAAGAAAGAAATACTCTCGATTTAGCTCAATTTCCACAGATTCAGCGATTTTTGTTGGACAATCAGAGAATGAATGAAGACTCCAACCGCTGCGAAGAGTCAAGACATCAGAGCCATCCAGACCCATGTCTGTAATTTGATACACCCATGCGATATGGATCCGATATCGTAATATATTGTATTATATCTTCTGCGCAACGCAAGGCGGTACAAAAATTGCACTCGCAAGATAAAATTCAGGCCAAAAACGAACGGAAAAGCAAAAGAAAAAATTAAGTGAAGAAAGACAAAAGCTCACTGATTATAACAAAAAAATAAAGAACAAAAAATAAAGAATAAAAAAGATATATAGGAAAATTTTGAGTATGCAACATCTTTTGGTCTGTGTTCAATGACATCAGAATCATTATATTGCGACATGGACAACTTCATTTACGTGCACTGATAAAAATAAGTGGAAAACTCTTGCAATAAAAAACATTTTCTTAGCGATATTTAAAAAAAATGATAATATGTGATTTTAATGTAAGCTCTTAAAATTTTAAATAAAAATTAAAAAAAAAATGTTCTCCTAATTATTTGAAATGGGAAATTTCTATATTTGAAACAGGTTTATCTGACTACAAATTATATTAATATTGCCAAAATTATATACGAACTTTATTTTATTGTAGACAGGTTCAGTTTAATAAATGCAAATTTTAATATTATTATTATACAAATAAGTTAAAAAACGAATGTTACTCAAATTAAATTCGATTTTTCCTAAAAAAAAATTATATTCTTAATTGTCTTTTGAATATTTGTTATTTTTAATATTATATACTTTTTTTTAAAGGTGTATTTATATGAAATCGGAGCATATGCGATGGTTGATTGATCAACAATGTGTGAGCTGGTATGGGTAAGTTATGATTATGCTAAAATCCGACTATGCTTATAGGGCAGATATTACAGGTGGCGAGAAGAGTCATTATTGCATGTGCCTGGCATTGGAACAGCTCGTGATCCAACATGATGATATGATATGATATGATGATGGTACAACTCACAAAGTATGGGAGATAGAGACAGACACAGAGAGAAATAAGATACACTGTACCACACATGAAACACGTGCTGAAAGAATCCGAATCTCAGGGGGCAGTACCAGACACAGCTATATATCTGTATCTATATCTAGACTCAGACTGACGGAGTTAGTCATTCGGTCATTCAGTCTGTTGCTGATATGTTTATTTATTGTTTACTTGCTGTTCAGGTGAATGACACTTACACTGACAGAAAATTTCGCAAGCAAAGCAAAGATAAATTACAATTTTTTGCTAAATTTTAGATTTAAATTTGAATATAAATATATTTAAGACATAAAATATAAAATATCTAAAAAAAACAAGTGGAAAAGGCTATAGTCGAGCTCCCGACTATAGGATACCCGTTATTTATTTAAATAAATTTAAAATATTTTGTATTGCATGCTTTTAGGCACCTTCATTGCTGTAGAACTTTGATCAGCCATTACCACCTTTCCATTTGTCCGATCTTGTTACGATTTGGTAGGATGATCGGTAATAATAGTAGTTAACGTTAATTAGTAAAAAACTATGATTCCTTCTCCTGTTACACCCATTGCAACGAATACAATATACCCTTTTACTTCTTTTTCTAAGTAACGGGTATAAAAATCGATATTTTTTTAATTTAGCTACTGTCTCAATTAACATCAGTCAATCCACTTTCTAACAAACTCTTTTCTAATTATTTTCGATTCAATGTAATTCACTTCATATTTATTTCAAGTGTACATTTTTAGAGCTAAGATCTGGGCATCGTTTTACACAAAAAGCTGTCTCTCTATAAGATGATATCGTATACCATCCTATATGTACGTAAGTGAGGTCTTATTACATCAATTGTACCAGGTAGAACAGTTCTGTTCTGATATCGTTTCGCATTTACGTTTCGTATTTGGATTTCGCTGATGTTTCGCATTTCTTCTTTCTATATTATATAGTATATAGATCAATGGTCGCTGCCTGTTGTCGCTCACAATCCGTATATATATTGTATATTGTATATGATTTGATTTTCATTAATTTTCTGCCAACTCTGAAGAATTCATTTATTTTATTTAACTGTGCTGGCACTTTATTCTCATTTTTCTCTCTTCATTATTATTATTATTTTTTTTTTTTTCTTATTTTAATGCAACATAATTCTTGAAAATACTTCAAGCTGTTGTTGTACTTCTGGTTGTTAACTTTGTTCCCATGCTAACAAGATGACCGCAAATTGTTGTGTCTTTTATCTCAACGAGAAACAAAATCAACTCGAAATAATCATACAATAATATTGTTATTTATTTCTTTCTCACTCTCTCTTTTTCTCTGTCTATCCCTTTCACTCTATCTGAATTGCTCTCTTAGCTTCTGGTTGATTCCATTCTTACATTCCTTAGTTGGCCAACCGCAAAGACCCCAAAACAAAGTGACAAAATAAGTATTAGTTCTCCTTAGTTTTTGCAGAACTTTAATGCATACCCTACAAAGTATTGAGTAACTATTTTTGTATACTCTATAAAATTTACAAACCTTGTACCGTAACTGTATTCAAAAATTAAAAGAAAGTTTTCATTTTCATATCAAAAACACGTTGCATTTTGTAACGTTTATTTCAATATCCCAAAAATCGCATCTAATTTTTAGTTATAATCTCTTACAGTGTAAAATATTATTAACAATTTAATATTAAAATATAATTTTTGAAAATTTTACAAATGGAGCTGTCAAAAACTTCCATACAACTATCTCTAGATTATTTTTAACTGCTCTGTTTGAAGAAATTCGTCAGTTAACAATAATGTTTGGATTTTTAATAAGAAATACCCTGTACATTTGTATGTATGTAAGTATGTATGTATAGTGTCGCTGTAGTGCTGCATTCGTGACTTGAACAAATAAGTCTTTAGTCTTATCACACATGGGGCGCCATGTGTTCTTCTGGGTGCTATCAGCAGGGTCTCTCAGTCTCTCCGATCCGAAGCCGCAACCGCAAGCTTCAGTGCCTAAGTGTAGCATTAAGGTTTTTGGATCATGCATGTGGTTTTCGATTCAATTTGAGCTGGGAATGCGAAAACTCGAGAATGATATGGGTTAATGCTGTCTTATTAGCCGATCTGCAGCTTCTGGTCTCTGTTTTAGGCCTCAGGCAGATGTCCAGCTGACCAGGCAGCTGACTTGACAGCCAGACCACAGACGAGAGAAGAGAGAACAAATCTTCAGAGAAGGAAACTAGAGTGAGCAGTCCTCTCTATATAAAGATAGACGGTGACCTTCGATGCGTTTGTTTGTTTACATAAACTCGGACAAATTATTTCCTTATAGCGGTCATAATCTATCCGCACTACATCGATACTTTGTAGAGCCGATAGCCAATACAATGCCAGATACTTTGGCTCTGGGCTCTGCCAATTGCGCCTCCAATTGCACTTCTCGTGCCAATTGCCGTTTTGGAATACCCTAGAGACGTTGAGTCAAGGGGTAGTTTGGCTAAAGATATTACAGAAATTTAAATACATTAAATTTAATTAATCTGCTTCCAGGGTATCTCAGTAGTCAGTCAGATGTATATTTGGTCAGTTTACTTATTAAATTTTTTTTTATGTTTGTCACTTGAATATGCTTGCTAGCATTTTTATCTGCTTATTTAATGGTTTTACAGGGTATCTCAGCAGTCAGTCACTTTATGTGCTATTTTCTAACTAAATAAGCTAACATGTCCATCAATTTTATCTTAATATATGTTAAAATTGAGCTTGTTCTGTTCGTTTTATTACTTTTACAGGGTATTTTAGTCAGTCAATTAATAGTTTATCTGGCTTAGCGATGTATTCAATAATTAATTTCGCTTTCAGCATCATTATATTTTGCAATCCGCTTGCTTTAGATTTGTCATAACCCTTTTTTGCATTTTATCCTTTTTACAGGGTATTTGAATAGTCAGTTAGTTCAATGTTTAGTTGCATCAATTATTTTGTTTATCTATTTATGCTCTTTTATGAAATTTGCAGCATTTTCTGCATTTTTATCAGCATTTCAATTGACTTTACAGGGTATTCTTCAGTCAGTAAATTCTATATTTAGTTGCTTAAATGTTTTATTTACCATCAGCTGTATTATTTTTCAATTGCAGCTTGTTCTGAATTTTTAACCGCATTTTAAATCTTTTTACAGGGTATTTATCTGGTCAGTCAGTGCGGTTTATTGCTTGAACGTTTTAGTTAAATCTTTGCTGAAACAATTTACAACAATCGTTTGGCGTCGAAATGCAATTAGCTGCAGATTGCTGGTTCGCTATCGCCACACACTCCTCCACCAATTTCCTCTCCTCTCCTTCTCACTCTCTCTCTCTCTCTCACGCCCGCTATGTTCTCCTCTCCCTTACTCCTCAGCTGAGAGTCACCTCCTTCTCGACGACATTCGGTTCGCCAATCAGTCGGATGAGCTTAGCAGAAGTGTGTCGCACTTTCAGTTCTCACTGCAGTTCTCAACTTTAGTTTCAATTGGCAATCGTTTTTTATTCGCTGTTTGTTTTTTTTACTGGAATATCGAAAATTTAAACTTGAATTTGGATTTGGATTGTAATTTTTTAAACAATTGTTAAGAAATGTCAAAGAATGTGTTAAAAGACACCAAAAGAATGTCTAAAGTAGTATTAATTCATTTTCAGGGGTGCCACAGAAATCGCTTTCGCTTGAATTTCACTTAAATTTGTATGATATTTGTATGAAATTTAAGTGAAGTTCAAGCGAAAGTGATTTCTGTGGCACCCCTGATTAATTACTACATATGCAGGCATGCCACATAAATCTCTTTCACTTGAATTTCACGTCAATTTCATTTCTTCGTGCCACAGTCCAATCACCTAAACAATTTTGGGTGAGACGAAATCATCGCTCAATTCACTGGCATCCGATGCCATGAGAATAATGTCACATTTTTTGTCCGAATTTTTGAATTTAGAGTTGTCTAGTAGTTTGTATTGTTTGCCGCGCCAATAACTTTTAAATTTTTTTAAGCTATACAATATCAATTATTATATAAATAAATTGAATTATATAAATTTAATAAGAAATAAAAAAAAAAATTTTATATTTTGCAATGATAAATTTAAAAAGTTTGCTAAACAAACCCTTGGGAAATTTAATCTGAGAAGGGGCCAACCCTAGCAGCCTAGTACGAAAAGGTTGATGAACATGCTTAAAAACCTAAATCACACGAATTTCTGTAGCACGGAGAAATTTTCGAAGTGGAATTGCTTTTTTCTGAAATCACTTTCACTAGTGTTTTTTGTGGCATACCTGATGTATTTACTTTGAAAGTTTGATTAAAAACTCTTTGCACAATTGCAGTTTTCCGATTTTTCCAATTTGTTATAATATCACGATTTATATTGAAATTCTTTAAGCTATTGCTTAAAAGTAGAAAACTGTGTAAGAAGTCAACAGAAGAATTCTAAATTCACATTATGTACTATTTACTTTTAAGGTTTTATAAAAAAAAGCCCCTTTCAAAATCGCAGTTATAAAAACACGATGTAACATTTTTCTATATAAAAGAAACATATATAGAAAACATTTTAAGCCTAAAAAATTAAAAAAAATAAAGAAAGTTATCTAAATAAAATTAAATTTAGAAAAAACAATAGAATCTTTAAAGAATTTCCAAAAATCGGATTGATTTCTTACCCTGCTCTTTCCATCTATATAGTATCTTTATGGAACTTTTAGAAAGATCGGTACGATTCTTTTCTCTGAGAATAGAATAATTTACAGCTTCTTCCCATTTTCCCTTTCTTTCTCTTCCAATTCCTTCACTCTTTTCCTACCTCCACTACGTGTAGATCTCTTTCTCTTTGCGTTGAACTCAATAAACTTGGTTATATGTAGACATTGCATTCCCCGATCCCAGTTAAAGGTATGTGTATACGAGTACGTCTATAGATAGATCAATTGTGACTGCATCTGGGGCCAGGGAGGGGATCTCCAAAGAAGGGGAGAAAGGAGGGAGGTAACTGGCTAACTGCTTGCTTAACAGATGTTGGAGCTTATCGGTTTCTGTCGCTGTAGCTGATACGACAGCATTTTTCAATGTATTCCGTTGTGTAGTGTTTTCTTTTATTGGTTTCGTTTCTTTTATTGGTTACACTTTACCCGACGACAGTAAAAAAAAAAACGCCAATCTGCAATCATTTTCGACTGACTCATGGGTTCTTCCAAAGACCCAATATTCGTAGAACGCATAACTCAGCTCACAATGGATCATTCTCTTCGGTTCTCATAATAATCCCATATTCTCCAGAAATCAACAAGTTCTCGTATCCTCAAACAATCAGCTGTGTCTATAGAGGAATGTCCATGCCATTTGATCATCTAGTAAAGTTACTCTTTGATTCAGAGAAAAGATATTTCTATGCTAGAATCAGAGCTGTAAATGATCGGAGTTTGAGGAACATTGTCTCAATATTTCAAATACTTAGTGCTAAGTAAGAAGTGATTCGAGAGTAAGCTTGAAATTAGGAAAATACCACAAACTAATGGATAATTATTTTTGAATTATATAAACTAATAAATAAAGAACGTTGAAGCATTTTCCGATTTTTTCCCATCAATCTTATTCGAAAATCCAAATGTTTGAACTCGTTGCTGTTTTTTAGGGAATCTGTTAATCTGTTAATCATAGAAAATAAAAGGTAATTTTCGGCACGTCGAAGTTTTAATACCCTTATTCAAAAGACAGTTATTATTAGATGACCTAGTTTGACTCATGTCAAATTTTCTAGGAATATTTAAGACAATGCCACATACACAATTTGTTAGATTTATTGAGAGATCTTAAGAAACAACATACTTAGTTATCCTGTATAATGTAGTGCTTTGATTTAAACCAAATTTGGTCAGGATTATAACTTTAGATATGTATATAATTTGTAAAATTTGCTGAAATAACTCAATAAAAGAAAACAACATAGTTATTATTCATGCAAAAGCAGCTATAAGATCCGTTCAGTTCCGACAAATGTGGACATTTGGTGACAAATCAAATACAAAAAAAAAAAATAAAAAGAATACACAATTTAGTACATTTCTTTGGATCGTGTTGGAGTTAATTTATCTGCTCTCTGCACCCTCTTGAAAATGGAATTTGGGAGGCGAATTATTCATGTGGCTGCCACACACACACACACACACACACATAGAGAAAGACGGCGCCTAGCAACTTAGGTGGTAAAGCCCTTGCACACCTTGAAACGGTCGCTCAACGTCCAATTATAATGAGGCACTTGAGCTTTCGCGGGGAGCGCAGAAAGCAGAAGACAGAAGGCAGCACAGAAGACAGAAGAAGACAACGGCAACGACTCAATGGCAGCGATTGTTCATTATGACACACACACACACACACACACACGCACACACATACAGTGAAAACAAATACGGCCCACATCGCTGGCCATTTTCTTATTTATTTTATCAAAGGCGACGCCAGATTTTCAACATTTGATAAATGAGGGCGCACATTATGGATTTGTTGTTGGAAGTAAACAGCAAAATGCCCTAGAGAGCGAGAGAGAGACAGACATAGATCAAGAAAGAGAGAGAGAGAGCAAAAGATCAGTGTTAAAGACAAAGAAGAATAAAACAATTGGAGATAGTCGGAATTTTCATCAAACTTGCTTCGATTGGTCGAGTTTTTTAAGAGATCATTTAATTTATTTTTAACAACAAGCTGACTGGAAAATACCCTGTAGAAGAGTACTCAATCTTATGTGCAACAACTCTTTTCAAAAATTGTTTTTTCAATTTATTTTGGAAATTTGCTTGCAATCTGTGAACTGATTTTAATAAATTCTTTTAATTTCTTTGAAAATTTGACAACTCTACCAAAAGTTCCCTTCATTTATTTCAGCTTTAATTCCTTATAAAACCCAAACTAATCTCGATTCATATCAGCAATCTATGACTAACCAAACTGAAGACTCATAGATCTATCAGTTAATTGAAAATTCTGGAGACTTTATTGCGTCTTAGGCAAGGTGAATTCCCCCCAAAACACATAAGCAAACAAACCAACAAATGTAAGCTCTTTTAGGGAGTTATCTTTATAATTCCACTGAAACTTAAAATATATACTGTGATACCTTACCAGTTTTCTAGTGAGACAAGCAAGCTTCTCAGCCTATGAAAATTAAGTTTTTTCTAGTGAATATCTTCTTGTTACAATCAGACTTCAATTTAGCTGTCAATCCCAACTGATCTGGCATTTAATAAAAAAAAAAAAAAAAAAAAAAAAACAATGGCAACTTTGTATTATAAAGCTACATTTTCCAACGATTAGCACTCTTTTCCATTTTCTAATTGTAATTAAGCAGGTCAAAATCGATCTGCTAATTAAAAACTCTGGCAGCTTTAAATCCTTTTATTAAATATGATTTATTTCAACTATTGCGAAATGATTGTCTATAATTTCAAGCATGAGCTGATAAAAAATCTGTCAACTTTTTGAAAACTTTGGCAACTCGTTGTCAAATTTTTTTAAAATACACAATTTTTAACTTTTCAATATTGCTTCTTCTTTAAGGATTTTTTTTTTCTCTGACTCTCTTGCCTTCAACTTCTCTACCTCAAAATATGTATCATTTCAAACAAAAGGTAAAGAATCAGCTATTTGAAAACTCTGGCAACTCTGTGGAGAAATAAAAAAAAGAATTTTCCCATCTGAAGAAAAGAGAGTCTTTAAGGAACTCTCTTACTTATAACAATAATCAAACTTAAACTTCCTTATTAATGATCATCAGAGATATGTTAGCTATTTGAAAACTCTGGCAACGCCATTTAATCATATTCAAGATAAATTTCTCCAAATATTGAAAAATATTTATACTTTAAAGAATTTTTTTCTATAAACTGCTTTAAGCATTAACAGAGTAATGAAAATAAAACATCTGTTAGGCTTTTTAGCACTCTGGCAACGCTGTGGCACCTGTGGCAAGCAGATGTTATGCCAAGTGCTTGCAATAGATCAAATTCGGAATGTCGCACGCTGCAAATATTCAACCTAATTAAAGTAACACGTATTCTCTCGTCTCAAACTGATAAATACTGAGCTGACAATTTCAATAACTTGACTTGTCTTTTTTTCAGTTTTTTATTTATTTATTTATTTATTTATTTAAGGAAGAGCTCGTAGGCCTTGTCTGTCGTCTGTCGTCTGTCGCTAACCAAGTTACGCGACACAACCCGCACAACCAAACGGAGGGAGATATTATCTAATGCCACGACAAATCCCCCATGCTTATGGTTATGGGGCAGCTCACGTACTGAATTCTCTATGGATAGGGGCAGGGGCAAAAGGGACAGGTAGTGGCAGCAATCGTTAGGTGACAGTCAGGGGGTGGGTGGGTAACTGTAGACATATGACAACAGCACATCATCATTCAAAATATCTTATCAGACACACTGAATGGAAGAGCAAGTCAAAGCGAGAAAGAGAGAGACAGAGAGAGATAGATATAGAGCGAGGAGGGGAAGAATCGAAATGTATTGAACAAAGTGCATGGAAAAATCATGGCGAAAATCATGTCCAAAGGCGCGTAGCTTAACAAGATATCTCTCTTTACCTAGCTCTTTACCTAGCTCCCTTCCCCTGCCCTCTCCCGCTATCTCTCTCGCTCTCTCTAAACACTTCGTTAGCGCCTTCGTGTGCGGATTCGGTATTCAGATCGTTTATTTGCCAATAACTTAGAAGATATACGAGCCAGTTTTGTAACTTGCACCGATAATTTGTAATACCTTTTTTTTTATTTATTTTATTTTTGCTCTATATATTTTTTTCTTTCTGATACTTTTCATTTGTTCGGTCGGCATCGGGGCCTTAGAAGTTCACGAAATTTGTTTGAGGAAATACAACAACAACAACAACAACAACGGTCATAATAATAATACGAAACGATGAGCAAAACATTTTGGATGACAAGTCATCAAGTCGAAGTCAAAGTCAAAGTCGCGTCGCACTTACATAGAAATATCGCATTAGGTCGAATAGACGTCGTAAAACTAGGGGAAGATTTTTTTTTTCGTTTTTGTTTTTGAATGTTTCCGACATTCGCCCATCGATGTCGACGCAAAGTCGATGAGATTTTCTGTGGAAATTACGAGGCGCCAGCCAACTGATAATACACTCCCCAGACATTCGCATACACCACCCAAAAAAAAAAAAAAAAAAAAAAAACACTCCCTACAGTCACAATCTTCAGTTAACCAATGTCATAGCTTCACTTTATGAGCAAATTAATGCTCAAAAATCAAAGTCCACTCCCATGCGTGGAAAAATTGTGAAAATCTTTTAAAATCATCAATTAACTTTATGAGATCAGTTTATAAAACAACTTTGAAATGAAAAGGCTGTAGAAAATGTTAAGTCTGAAATTCAGAGTTTGAATATTAAGTATAAAATATTAATTTTTAATTCTAGGAAATTGTTAAAAATTACTTTCCAAAATCACATTGAACTCAAATTCCAATATCTACGAATGGGAAATTTGGAGAAACAATTGGAATGCATTGCATTCATCATTTAAAAACTTTACTTTGACAACTACGTTAGAAAAACGACACCTACGAGTGGAAATTTGACGCAAAACTACTGCTAAAAAACTCCGAATAGTCGCAACATTTTTAATCTATTTCTGATCTGGGGATTGGGGAAACTGATACGAAATTCCAACTATAAACAAGAAAATTTGTGAAACCTTGGAATATTTAAATTTTATTTCAAAAATTGATCTTGTTTTCAAAATAAAAGTAAACTAACAATTAAAAATATGTTTTAAAATTTATGAAAATCTAAAAAATTGTGAATTTTCTGTTGTATTTCAATAAATTGTCTGTACAACTTATAGGCAACTTTGGGTTAATCAAGTATCAACAATGAATTTTGAAATAGGAAATGGCAAACTTTAGTTGATAAACTACGAGTATATTTAACTTTGGCAACCGAGAAACCGGACAGTGGTGCTAACGGATTTCGGATGTGGCTTATCTTGGCCAAGCAGCTGGGACAACAACAAATCGAATGCTGATGTCGATGATGATGATGATGATATCGATAACAGTTATCGGTTGACGTTTTGCCTACTGCTTGATAATTATTTTCTACGCCTTCCGATTCGACAGTTCTATTTTTAAAACACCTTTTATTAAGTTACCCTAATCAAAGAGTTTATTAATTTGTTGAACACTTGTGTCATTTGATTTGATTTCTAGTGGGAAAAAAGGTTATGCGAAGAATAAATAATTTTATAGAAAACATCTAAATAAAAATGGGAGTTTCATCTTTTTGTAAAGAACAAATTTAACTCTCAGATTTAAATATCTGAGCTATCTATTTATATTCTTGTGTATCTGTGTATCTTTTTTTATATACAAACTTTTTATACCAAGCAATTTCCTGAACTTTGACCCCGAATTTGACCCACTTACAGGTCGAGCTTCGGCGCCTTATTGCAGGATAAAATTGTTTCAGCTATGTCTTGTGAAAAAAAATCAGCTTTCTTGCTTTAACCGTTTGGCCTACACGTTGATTCTCAGTCAGTCAGACCAAAGAGTTTTATTTATATAGAGAAATCTATATTTTAATTATTTATAAATCTGATTGCCTTGATATACGCCTATTTTACAATCTGTCTATTGATCAAACTATGTATCTATCAATCAATATATTTTTCTAGCTAAATATACATCAATTTATCTGTCTATCTAACTATCCATCTGCCTATCATTTAATAAATCTGTCTGTGTATTTATGAAACTGTAAATCTATCTATACAAACTTGTAAATATCTACACATATTTACACATATGTATATATTTATCAATCTATCTGACCATCTATCTATTTTATTTCGAAAAAGTTTAATTTACTATATGGCAATGTTATTCTCAACATATTTAGCTACACACAACTTTCAAGAGTATTTACTCTTTGTCACCTTTAAATTTAAATTTCTTTCTTCATTTTATTTCGAAATCTGTATCACCTTCGACTCAGGGACTGGGGACTGGGGACTGTGACTCTATCTCGTATCTCGATGGGGGCCCATCCGCCTAGTGCGTGTCTTTGTGTGTGTAAAGTCCATCATTGGTCAGCTTTGATTGATATAGCTAGAAGTTGGTGTCATTTCTCAATCACAATATGCCAAAACAGTTCAAATGTTACGATAAACAATGAAAATGAAAGCGAAACAAAGACAAAGAGGAACTTTGCTTTCGTCTCATGTCTCATTGAAAGTATCTTTATCTGCTAATGAGTTTGCAACGATGACACACGATCTGTGTGTTGTGTGTGGGGCCAACACCCACCACAAAAGTTGTGAAAAAGATACGAGAGTATTACGAGCAAATACTTTGGGGGTACTTACCCCACATAGCTAACGAGTACTCGGTACATAAATATCATCCATCCATATTCCATACTCATATTCATATCCACATCCGTTATCAGTTATCAGTCGGCCTCTTTGATGGCAACACGGACAAATGTAACTTGGCAACTGTAACCCAACAACAACAACAACACGGGAAACTGATTGCGTTATATCATTCATAATATTAACATAATAATATTTATATTTTCACTATTCCAAATAACTTTCACAGTGATTTATTTGAGAAAACTGCGAAAATTCTAATTTCTATTAGAGGATTTTTCGCAGCAATTTTATAATTGAAATTGATGCTTTGAAATGTAACATTTTAATTTAAATTTCCACACACGGAATTATATTTCTATTAAGTTGAATTTATTGTTTACAATAAACATTTCTTTTGTATTTCTACTGAGCTTCCATCATCAGTTTTATGCCAATTCTAGGAGAAATTCCCTTGGGGGTATTTTTTTTTCAAATCATTGTGATCTTTGAAAACTATAGAACTTTATCGATATCTGGTAATTATCCACTTTGGTGACTAATTTTTACTACATAAGTGCATAAATTTAAGCATCTATGAAGTAAAGGAACTAAAATCAACAGATACCTTGTAGAAACTAAGAAGTAAATGAAATATTATCAACAGATTCTCAAATTGATCCCAAACAAATGAAATCATAATGATGTTGTGCAGGTTTTGTATGCATTTGTGTGTGTGTGTGTGTGTGTGCGAGTGTGTGTGCAATGTACTGTGTGTGATGAGATGAGTGGGTAAACAACATGGCACAGACACCATCAACGAACAGAACCAACTAAGACCAATATTGTTTGCCATGCTTATTAGCAAATATTCTTATCAGTCAGTCTGTCCATCTGTCCATCTGTCAGTCCATCAGTCCGTCAATCAGTCAGTCAATCGGGCAGGTCTTCAAGTCTGTGTTGGCGCTGAGAAAACAAAAGTGAAAGAAAAACATATAAGCAGGCCTTGAACTCAAAAGTAAGCGACTAAATGATACCCTAAAAACTTGAATGCAATCAAAATTTCCTAAAAACAATTTACTGAAAGTTTGATCTAGGAAAACTGCTGTGTTTATCAATCGATCTCCATGAAATTTTCAGAATATTAAGTAGAGATATTTATCTAAAAATATACCCTATAAACAGCAAGCTAACCTAAGATATGCGATTGTAATCAGCTTAAACAAAATTTCAAAAAGAGAAACATTTTTAAGATACCCGTTTTGGATAATTTCACTGACTACAGGGTATGCAAACTAAAATGGAAATGAAAAACATTGGGAAAAAATACAATAGTTTGTTGTTGTTGTTGTTGTTGTTGTTGGCTAAAAGATGCAATAATCGATAATAGGAAAGGGAACACTGCTGCACAGAAACCAAAACAATAACAAAAAGCCAACGTCAAAGAGAAATTCAACGCGTCTAAAGAAAACAATATCCATCCAAAAGATACGGATACAGATACAGCTACAGCTACAGCTACAGCTAAAGATACGGATACAGCTACAGCTACAGATGCAGATACAGATACAGATACAGACGCACAACATGTGAAGCTAAATACGATTATTTGCTTAAGTGTAGCTCCAGTGTCTCCAGTGTATGCTGAAATTGAAATTGAAAACTTCCAAGTCGTCAGAGATACAGATACAGATACAGATACAAAGATATTCGTAGATTGACAACCTGACTAACTGACTAACTGAGGAGGATGGATGATTGGGGGATGGATGAGGGGAAATGGGGAATGGAGGGATGACAAGACGATGTTCGGCTGGTCTGGTAAATACCGATCAGTTGACAATCAACGTTCAAACAATAACGACGAAAAAAAATAAGATACTTTACTGTTTTCTCAGATAAAAGATACAAATAGCGCAAGGTACAGATACAGATACACTGCACAGGAGAGAGTTAGGGAATGTTGGGGAAGTTAGTTGCGGGCTTTGCGATAAGCCCAAAAAAGCTGCAATGATCTCAACCCCAAGTGAAAACTTTGACCAGCTTCGAACTCTGGAATCGAACGCATTAACACATTGTATATTGTATCTCAAATAATGACACACAGCTCAGAGCTCACGTATTCTCTCGTTACGTTTATTTCGGGCATATGAAACTGTCGGTTCAGTTCAGTTCAGTTTAATGTAATACCCTGTAAAAGGCAGCTTAAAAAGGGCATACTAAATTGATAGATGGATAAGCCATCAACTCTTAAAATGATATTTTAAAAGGCAACATTCCAATTTACTCCAATTTGTTGCGTCTTTCCCCATTCATTTAAAGCTCATTAAAAGCTTAGCTTTGTTAGCAAAAGCTTTGACTTTAAGACAGTGTAGAATATTAATATATTTACACGATATCCTGAAAATTTCAGAGCAATTGAGAAATAAATAGATAAGTTATAAAGTAAACAACTCAAGCATAATTTAAAAAACTTCAATGCCTAGGAAAACTTTCATTTTTTTTAAGTTTAAGCGCTCAATTTGGAAGTTAGAGTTTTGATTCTTGGTACACTGGAAGATTTATTCTAGTTATTCTAAATATTTCGATAAGCAAACATCAAGATATCGAGTTGAAAAAATTAAGCATGGAATCAAGTTTAGCGCGTCTAGACTCTACTAACATTTTAACATTTTTTAATTAGTATAACTTTTTTCTTTTTAACTCAAAAAAAAAATTGAATTAAAAGCTTATAAAAACTATATTTAGACAGTGATATGTTAGCTTTGATACTTGGCAGACGTAAACATTAATAAATTTACTCGACATTTTAACAATTTCAGCACCATTGATATGCGAAGAAAAAAGTTTTGTTATTCGAAAAAGTATAAATGAACTTGGAACTTTTTTGTGTGTGTTTTGCACTTGTCTAGGGTAAGTGTTGGACTAGCAAAAAATATAAATAATATATTTTAAGAAAAAAAAATAGAATATTTAATAAATTTATTCGATATTTGGACATGTTCAGCACACAAAAAGTTATGGCATTTTGAAAAGTGTGTGAGTTTTGAACCATTTATCTAGGGTAACTGTTGGACTAGCAAATCTAGTGTTGTAGTTGCTGTTGCTGCTGCTGTTGCTGATGATGTTGCTGCTACTGATGATGATGATGATCAAGTCTCACGCTCTCAGAGACTTGAACAGCCATCAGCGGTTCACAATCATTACGAGCATCTGTGTTGTCGCATTTACAATTTGCAATTACACCTGAGTAAATATCAACAACAACAACCACACAACAACAACAGCAGCAACAACAACAACAACATAGACAATGACAACGGAGATGGCGTGAAGATGGAGACTGAAAACTTGGAAACTGAAACTCTCGAGTCAAAATCGAGAGTCGAGTCGCGTTGCTGACAACCCAAGACCCTAATGAGCAATGTTTTTTGTTTTTGTCTACTTTTTTTTTTGGCACAGCTTCATGAGGAGTGAGGGAAAGAAAAGAGGTGGGGGGGGGATGATATCTCAGAAGGTATTGGTACTAGAACAACAACATTCCCAGACATTCAACCAAGGTTAATAAACGTCTCCAAAACATCTCCATCTCTATTTGCAGCTTCGTCTCCGATTCCGACGCGATTCGCGATTCGTTTGCAATGTGATAAATCTGGCAATTGACATAGAGACATAGAGACATTGAAGAGCTCTACGAGTTGATAATAAGATATGATACATATATACTATATACATATGCATATACTACATCTAAGCATACATACGATACGATGCGTCAAATTGTTTCTGCATTTGAAGCTGTGGGAAAAAACAAATTGTGTTCACTGTGTTCTCAGCTGCTCCAAACAGGTAAGTAGAAAACTGCTAAACTTATAGATGCTCTATAAAATAAATCTATGCCATTTCTATGCTCACTTCTATTTGTTATTATAAAAAAACATTAAAAACACACTTATAGATACTCTGTTAAATAAATATATAGTATTCCATTTCTATGCTCACTTATATTTGTCATTCCTTATAAAATACTTTAAACACAAAAAATCCGTTGATGCTGCTTCCAACTTTATCAAATTAGCTATTTACAGGGTATAAATAAGACCTTATGAACTTGAAATACAGTAGCTTGACTAGCAGATAATCTATTAAAAAAAGGTCTTGATTTTTTTAGTGCTTCAAAAGTTAAATATTTCAATTTTTTTCAAGTTTTTTAATTTATTTCAATTATTTTTTTTAGAGATCATAAGAAAACATACTTATATGATCAAATGGACCTTTATAAAAAAAAAGGTTGATAGTATCTATAAGATCTTGAGCAACGACTCCTTGATATGATATTAATCATGGCCTTCTGCAATGATCAAAGATCTTGGGGGGATTATTTACAGATATGCGATCATTGATCTTCTAGTACTTTTTTTCTTATCATAATATGTACCTATATAGATGTATATATTGATCTTTATATTGACTTAGACAATGGCTTGATTTCACAATAAGCCTACACCCACACACACCCACACATACACACCCACACACACACACCATAATACACACCTCTGTTTGCTTTTGGATGTTCCGAGTTGCTTTCAAAGTTATTAGATGACATTTGTCGGTCCACAGACTTGGAAATACATAAGTAATAGATAGAGTTAAGGAGTGGAAAAGAGTTACAGATTGAGAAAAAGAGACAGAGAGAGAGTGAAAGAAAGAGAGCTAGATTTCACAAATTCGTAAGATCTGAGATAATAACAATCGAGTTAACAGAACCTGGTTGTAAAATGAGTTCGATGATTTCTAGCGAAACCTTAAGCTAAACACACTCCATCAGAGCTCCCTATCAGCCCCTTCTACACACACACACACACACGCACACACGCACACCAGCTGCTTATCATTTACGAGCTGGGCGCGGTGGGGTGTTCAATATTCAACGATGATGATGATGTTGATCATGATGATGACGACGATGTCGATGACTACGTCGATGGTAGAAAATAAACTAAGGCAAAAGGAAGGCAGGGAAAGTAGGGGGGAATACAAGTATACAAGTGTGTGTACTTGTTGTCCGTCTGATTCATGCCCAGATACAGATACAGATACAAGTAACCAAAAACTCATTGACCATGATGATGATGCACAATAATCAGATTCGATCCAATGCGACAACTGGAAGAACATGATGTATTGTTTCGCAGTCTTTGTGATTGACGAAATAAGTTCTGTTCAGTTCAAATCGATTCACGTAGTTATAGATTCGAATGGAGGGTAAACCCCGTCGTGCTGCCCAAAAATAGAACACAGTTATTCTTATAGATACTGGCGACTTAAGTTATGGTTTATTTAGACATCGCTTATCGATCAAAATGGCAGAAGAAAAAATAAACGTAACATCGAATCACGAGATTTAACTGGAGATAACAAATGTTTCTTATCAATTTATTCACTTAATGACGGACATAACCTCACATTTGAATATTTCCATGTTATTTTTGAGGTTAAATTTAATTTAAATCAGGATATTTACTTCTTTGTTTATCAATAACAATGAATCACGAGATTTAACTGGAAATAACCACTAATTTTTAACAATTTATTCAGTTAGTGACGGACATAACCTCACATTTGAATATTTCCATGTTATTTTTGAGGTTAAATTTAATTTAAATGAGGATATTTACTTCTTTGTTTATCAATTAGGTCACGAGATTTAACTGGAAATAACAACTATTTTTTATCAATTTCTTCGGATAGTGACGGTCATAACCTCACATTTGATGATTTCCCTGTCATTTAGTTAGAAAGTACGTTCAACTTTAATCTAAAAATTGACTTTCTTGATTATTATTTTTATCATAAAACTTAACAAGTTTAAGAAATTATCAGATTTTTGTTTTAAGGTTAGGATTCACTTGTCATAACCTCAAAGTTGTATTCATATTTTGATGCAATTTTAAAGTTTATGTTCAGTTTCAACTAGAAAATTGATTTTATTTTCTATTTTATTATTTTATATGATAAATTGCTTATCTATAATAAAAAGGGACAGTTACTTTGAATCATAAGGCTTATTTGTAATTAACAATTCTTGTTGATCAGTTGACCTAATTACATACACAAGGAAAACCCCTGCAACCCGAAATAGAAATCAGTTAGAACTTGGCTCGTGACTTATGTAGACGTCGCTTATCAACTTTAACTGGAAATAGCGATTCTTTTATCAGTTTTATTCATGTCGATTGTTTCTTTTTTTGGCAGGCAGTCACTTAACCTCCAAATTGCATCAGCATCAGACAATGCCATAAAATGTTTAGAAAACAGTCAGACCATAATGAATTACCTTCTACCTGCGACTCGTGTCCTAATCGCTGCCAAACAATGCACAAATGATGGCCAGACTCGTGACTCGTCTCAGACCCGAGACCTGAGACCCGTCAAATAAACCTCAATGGGTCTGACAGTCTGACGGTCTGGTGTCGTGTCGATTATCCTGTAAAGTCAATTGGTTTCTAATGAGCTTAGCTACCGTATTGTTTAAGCAACTGAATGAACTCCAACTCTGGTTTATCTTTCAAGCGTATAGAGATTGCATACAGTATTTAAGCATTACACATATAGATACATGTTGTTATATGTTCATAAACTATCAATTGCTTAACTGATAAACATGCTCACTTAGTCATATCTAGCGTTGTTTATCTTCTTGTCTAATATTTATCTATTACTACAAAATATCGATATTTCTAGGGTATTTAAAATGTATTTCCATGCCCAATATTTCTGATATCCAATTTTGTGACAAATGATACAAAATTTTAGATACAAATTATTCTTTAAACAATAGTTTGGCGTTCGCAAAAAGTTATTTTTGTTAGGTAAGAAGATTTGGGACCGTTTTGCGCAATGTGACGAATGCCAAACTTGCTTTCGTCACTAGCGTAGACTGCCGTTGACAGTGACTAACAATACTTTTTTTTAACTTTTCTTTTGGGTAAAATCGATATATCATTAATATTTGAAGATCTATCGACAATTCGATTAAGCTCGAGTCACTATTTACATCACTAGCGTTGATCCAATTCTAGCTATTCCCTTCTCCCTTGCGCCAACACAGCTCCAGTCACCCCCCCTCTGCTTACCGCTTGCTGTCAGGGTATTTCGCCGCAAACTGTAAACTCTGAATCATACTAACGGCATTTGTTTGGACGATACGTACTACGCACACACACACACATGCATATGTAGCTCCATATGTATGTGTGTACGTGAATTTCCAAGTGTTTGTTGTTGGGGGTGGTGCAAAGTTTAAACAAAATAAAAAAAATATATATTAAATAAAAAAAAAGAGGCGCGCGCGCCTTTTTCAATTGTTTTACGATAATATACACAATAATTTGTTGTTTATCAGCAACAATGACGGACAAATGCTTATGCTCTCCCTGTGTGTTTCTATGTGTGTGTGCATGATTTGCACAGTGTGAATTTTGCAGAGCGTTTGTGTGTGTGTACTCACCTTGACATGTCAACGCAGTCAAAGCTTATTAAATCCATTACCACAACAACAACAATAACAGTTTCAATGCACGCAAATTATAACAATTAGTTTTATTTGTTATTAAAAACATGTTAATAATGCTAAATACTCAAAACGAAAGTGAATTTTTTTTTTGCAATGCAACGCGTGTGTGCGACTGATGCTGTTAATGCTCAATGTTAATGCGGCTGTTATGTTAATGTAATTAAACGGAGATGAGAGAGAGTGATGGAGAGCGGGAGCGAGATGAAGAGAGCGCTTTAAAGCGTGGGAGTGCAGCATAAGCCTTTCATGTGTATGTGTGTGTGTGTCTATGCGCTGTCATTTGGTTTTTATGCAAAGTTAAAGGCTGACTAAACGCTTGCAATTAAATGTAAATGTCGCGCGCTTTTGTTACTAGTAGTATGTATTATTATTTTTATTGTTATTTGTTATTGTTGTTGCAGCTTTAATTATGTTATGTTGAATGTTATTGTTGCCTGCTCATTATCACTTTCAGTTTCATTGAATGCCAACAATTGAAAAGCGAAACCGAAAACAGGTAAAAGAAAGAAGACAAAAAATGTTAAGAAAAAATTGCAATGTGCTGTTTTCTGTTGCCGCCATTAATGTTTATTTAACACGCATTGCCACACGCGCTGTTACTGTTACTGTTGCTAGTATTGTTGTTGTTGCTGCTGCTGCTGCTGCTTAGCGCCAGCGTCGCGTCGTTGTCCGCCCACGCGCACAGTGATGCGTGCCTAGACGAAAATCGTATTGGCAAAATTGGATGACGATTTTTTTAAGTGTCATACCACTGTGCAAAATGCTTATACTTTAATTTCAAGTTCATTATAAATAAAACGTAAATATTATTGAATTTATATAAACAGCGCGATCATTGTTGTTGTATCTTTCTCTCTCTCTCTCTCTCTCGCTCTCTGTCTGCGTCCGTCTCTTTCTCACTCTCTGTAAAGCGCGCGTGTCTTGTACGTGTGAGTGCGTATGCACGCGCATGTGTGTGTGTGTGTGAGTGTGTGCTTAGGTGTGGGTGAGAGTGTATTGAACTCTTGCTGCACTTTTTTGCACAATATCTTTTATTTTTGCATTGATGTATGCACAATATTTGCTTCATTTCTTATACGAATATGCTCGAGTTTAATATATTTTTATTTATTTATTTTTTTTTTTTTTTGCTGCTGTCGCTTTTGTTATAGCAATTGTTTTTTGCCGCCTTTTTTGCTTATTGGCAAATAATTTTTGACGTCGTTGTTGTTGTTGCTGTTGTTGTTGTTGCTGTTGTTGTTATTGCTGCTACTGCAGTTTATCGGTCATCGTGCAATCGATCGATTGCGCAGCGCGATGCTGTTAACAGTGTTATCGTCGTCAATGCATTGTATGTACAATCAAGTGTGTGAGAAAGAGGGAGATACAAAAGGATTCATTTGCATTTTTCGGCAGCTGACAATGATCTCCCTGTCGCACAGTGTGTGTGTGTGTGTGCGTGTGTGTTTTCTGTGTAGCTTGCACACCTTTTTCAGGCGGTCAACTGTGACGACGACAACAACAGCAACAACATCCATTAACAGCGACAGCGAGAAAAGACGCGGGCAGCGTCTGAACGTCTTTTACTTCCGTTTTTGGATGAGTTTTCAAGTTTGAGGTGAAGGTTGAGGGTAAAACGCATTGTGGATGAGACCGTGTCGAGATGGCGTGGAGGGGGTGGGGGGTTTAAAAGTGCACAATTAATGATCGATCAAACTATGCACACTCATATACATGAATACACAAACACACATATGCACACACACATACGTATGATTAACCGTTAAATAATGAAGAAAACACTCATAATTTAAACCAGGGCTCAAAACCATAACCGTTAACCGGCATTAACCGATTCAAATTGGTAACTGTAACTGAAACCGCAACCGAAAAAAAAATTTTGTTCATTATATCGAAATCCAAAAATCGAATTTATTCTAACCGAAATAACAGTTTAAAAACCGATTCATTCATAGCGGTTTATTTCGGTTCGATCAAGCATAAAGTTAAATTTGGATTTTTATTTCTAATGTACATATTTGTTAATTCCAATAAAAACATAATTATTTTTTAAATACAGTTGAACTTATATAACTCGAACATCTATAACTCGAATTTCTCTCTAGCTCAAACTTAATGAGAGGCAGTAAAATTTGTAAACTTAAGAAAAATAACTCTATAAGTCGAATATCTCCATAACTCGAACCTTTTCTTTCGAGCTAGGGAGTTCGACTGTATTATAAAATTTAAATATGGGCATTTCCAGAAAAAGGTCCAC
Organism: Drosophila suboccidentalis; assembly: GCA_037043435.1. NCBI lineage: Eukaryota > Metazoa > Arthropoda > Insecta > Diptera > Drosophilidae > Drosophila > Drosophila suboccidentalis. The sequence goes on along the minus strand of JBAMBK010002558.1, from coordinate 804,466 downwards.
CACGACGAAAAACCTAAAATTGATCAAAAACTCACATCTTGTGAAATTTTCTTCCAAAAATGTATTCAAGTTATTTATTTTATCAATATACGCTAGAAAAAATTCAATAGGATGAACATATAGATTCTACAGTGGAATAAATTCACTTTTTCCATATTTTTGCCTATTTTCTTAAAAATGGATTTTCAAAATGGACCGTTTGTATTTTAACGATTACACTAAGTCAGGGAGTAAGATTGTAACATGAACCATTTTAATATATAGAAATATATTGAAAGTTTAATTTAAAACAAGTTCTAAGAGCTATATATCGGAATATAGAATAAAATTTGATGAACAAACTCTTGGAAAAACTAGGTGGAAATCTTGTCACGTTCGCGATGTCACGTTACAAATTACTAAGAAAACTTGTAAAATATATAAAACGGTAGTTACATATCAAAATTATTTCTAAAATGGAAAACTACATTATTTTATTATGGTTTAAGAGTATTTTCTTCCAAATTACTCGCCACATTTCGCAGACTTTCGCATTTGTCAAGATGAAGTCAAAAATGACTTCCATTTTTCGTCGCGTTCGCGATGCATTGTTTTCTATAAATAATTAAAAAACGACAAGTCTTCAAAGATTGTCTTTTATCATAAAAATAGAGTTGATAAAATGCATTAAACACGTGAAAAAACATTTTTGAAAATGTGAATTTTTGCCATTTTTTTTTTCATTTAAAGTCGTACGAATGTCGAGTTCGCGATCCTGGAAATACCCATATTTATCTTCTTTTCTTATTGTTTTTTGATTCATTCTTTTTGGTCAATATTTTTAATTAATTTAATTTTGTAGGAAAACAGGTAATTATATAAAAAAAAAAAACATACATACTTAATTTAAGTTAAATTTTAAAATACGCATATCCATCATTTTCAAAAATTGTCAGGTGTTTCTGGCCAAAAAAGGTAACAACAGTTAGTAGTCAATGACAACGGGACTTAACTTGATTAGAAATAATGTAAAAAAAATACCCTTTTATTTAAATTCTATATATAAATTGTAACTAACAGAAAAAAATGTTGTTTAAGAAATTAAAACAAAAGAAAAAGGTATTTTAAAATGATAGCAAAAAAAAATTGTACATAAAACTAATGATATAACATATAAAATTAACATGCCTGAATATAATGGTTTTTTAAATAAAAGCTAAAAAAAAATCTAGAAAATATTTTAGAATATTAAATATTAAGCTTAAAATTAGAAGATAAATTTAATAAAATTAATCAAATGATTTATTAATTAACTTAACGAAGAAAAGATACAAATGTATCAGTATATGTAACCAGATACATTTGTATCCATGTAACAACCGCACGAGTGCTGTAAATCTGTCATACAAATACATACGCTAGTATACTATATATCTGCATATGTACATATGTAAGAAGGAGAACACTTCTCTCTCCTGGTGGCTGGGGACTCCATGCATACATAATATGCAGATACATACGTCTGTATGTACTAAGTGTGGTACATAGCGCCCTCTCGCTTTAACACACACGCATCCACAAGGCACGCAAACGACATGCGTGTACTTATGCACACACACACACACTCACACATACACATCTAGGTGTAATCCTATTTGCGTCCAAAAATAGAGAAAGAAAAATCCAAAGAAAGAAGCGGCAAAGCTGCTGCTGCTGCTGCTGCTGCTGCTGCTGCTGCTTTTGCTCTCGCTGCTGCTGCGGTGCCAAAGATTTTACGAGCAGCGAACAAACGAGCAGCGTCGACGTCAACGTCGCCGTTAACGTCGCGTACTCTGCAAGTTTTTATCTAACCAATACCAATGCAAGAAACAGTCGACCACGGACAACCACCAACACCAACAGCAGCCACAGCCAGAGCAGCCAGGCAGAGGCAGAGGCAGCGCAACTCTCATACTCTCACACATACATACGCAGACAAGCTGTAGACAGAGGCGGCAGCCATTGTGTGTTCTCTCTCTCTTATTGCTGCCCCGTCTGTCTCGTCGTTACGCTCAGATGTTCATGTCTGTCGCGCCAGCTGCTGCGTCGCTGCGTCGCTGCCTCAAGTCTCGGTTTTGTGTCTCTGCTCTGCGCTTTTATAAATACAACTCCATGGATGCGTTCAAATACAGTTCAGGAGTCGAACCGAAAAGACGTCTTGAATTTGTTATTTTTCTTTTTTTTTTACACGTACGCTCGTTGTTGGTTTCTTCATACACACACACACGCGCGTATGTGTCTGCATTTTTCTCAGCGGAGCGCACGAGCAGAGGAGCTGCACAGCAAATTAGATAAACCGTCCGTCGAGAGGCTCTGCCGAACGCTTGCGCTGCGGCTGCGCTCAGAACCCGTGTGCGCGTCAACGTGAAAGCATCAACTGCGGCGCGCTGCGAAATCAACTTCAAAACTTAAGATACAAAACAGAAACTAAGAACAACATCAAAATAATAATAAAACAAACACAAATTTGGATACTTTATACAATCTACACAAATATATAATTTATTTTATTTGTTTTTTTTTTTATTATTGAAATACAAATTAAACCAAAGAAAAGTGTTACAAAATAATTGTTACATTGAGTGCAACTACAAAAATTAAAATTAATTAAATAAATACAAATATTTAATTACAATCTGAGTGACTTCAAGTGTTCAAGTGAAATTCAACAACACACAACAACATCAACTTAAACGGCTAACAAAAATTCGAATGCCGCCGCCAAATTGTTCAATTAACCAAAAACAAAACAAAGGTAAAAATTCAAAAAAAAAATAAAAATAAAAATTTCATTTTTTTTCTTGTGCCACAAAATTTGTTCAAGTGTCATTCAAGTGCAATTAATCAACTCGAAGACTGCAGTTCTCACATTTATGGATTAATCCCAAGTTGATTTTTTGTTTTTAAAAATTAACCCTTTTTTTCAAAAAAAAAAAAGTTTTATTTCAAAAAAAACTTTTTTTACGAGGTCTTCAGCTAATATTTGTCTAGAATACTCGTACTACCAGGTTTTTCTAGTTTAAGCTCACATCTTCAGTTAGTATTTAACTATAATATCCGAATAATCAAGTTTTTCTAGTTTAAATTTCTCTGCATTTTCTAAATTCAAATCTCACTTTGTTAAGTTTCGTGTCAATTTTGTTGTTGCCCTTTAATCTTAAGGGGGTTTCTAATTCTAATTGACCTCACAATGGTCACGGTCTCGAAATCCCGTCAAAGTTCAAATTTGTTATCCCTTTTCTGAACTCTGAACTTTCCCAAAAAAAAAAAAGGGTTGCACTCAAAACTGTTGACACAAATTGAACTCTGAGTCGGATTTACATAAATTGCGTACAAAATCGAAAAGTGTTTCATAATTTCGTCAGCCAGTTTAAGTAAATGCAATTGAACTTTAGATTTCTCCGATATCATTTCAATTTAAATAGTCTGATCTGTAATTTTTGAATACAAATTTTTTCTATAAGCTTCTCAATTCGAGTTTAATTATAAACTAAACTTAAAGTCTGGTATAAATCATTCTTATTTTTTATTTAGAATTTGGCAAATTTTCAAAATTTGTTTATGATTTTAAAATGTTTGCACATTTTGCTTGCACACATTTTTGAATCTCTTCAGTTTTCAATAGAAATAAATGAAAATTATAAATGTTTCTTTAATACTTTAATATCTTTTGCAAACTAATATAAAAATATAAATATTTCTTTAATACATACTTTAGTATCTTTCAAAACAGTTGAAACTGTTCAAAATTCATGTAGAAACAAGCAGATTTATCGTTTTAAAAATATTCAAGTATTTTTGTATCTTTGGATTAAATTGATGAAATAAAAATAAATATGTTCATATTATTTTTCGTGATGACTTTGTACAGATTATTATTTGTATATACCCAAAACGATGCAACTGGGCGAGAATGGGTTAAGCAGGAGGCAAGGGGTTAAGTGCTAAATGGGCGGGAGCGGAGGGTGCGGGAGGAGGAGGAGGAGGCGTGTCTCTATCTCAAATGAGTTTTTGTGTTTGCGGATGAGTCACAGTCGAAAATTGAAATCAGCCAACCAAAATGAAAGGCCAAAAAACCAACAACAACAACAACAACAATAATAATAACAAAAATAACAACAACAACAATAGTACACACACACACACATATATACATACATACATAGATACAGTCGTAAGCACAGTGGTCGCTTCTTATCGCAACAATTTTTATATTTGAAAATGTCAAGTTGTTGTTGTTGTTGTTGCTGTTGTTGTTGTTGTTGCTGCAGTTGTCGCCAATTGGAAATCCTAAGCGCCAGCAACAACAACCACAACTATAACAATCCCAATGAAATGGCGAACTGATAACGGTAAATGTTAATGAGAAATGTGCGCAAAATGGAAATGCAACAAATACACACACACACACGGACAGCACGCAAACCGATAACAAATCGATACGCACAACGTGTGCAAGAGAGAGAGCGAAAGCGAGAGAGCGCAAGAGAGTGTGAATGACAGCGCAGTTAAAGAGAGCGCAGCGGCAGGTGTAGTGCTCTCACTTCCTCCCACACTTCACCCCCTACTACCGCTGCTCTCTCGCTCTCACTGCATTTAATCTTATTGGATTTTTCTAACAAAGTCCACTTGCAATTTCCCAGTTAAAGATGTTGAAATAAGCGTAAAGAATAACAAAGAGAGAGAGAGGGAGACGGAGGGAGAGAGAGAGAATTGCAACTGTTTTGCCAGCGTCTCAATTGACAAAATTCAAACGTAGAACGATCGATCAGCTGTTTAAAAGTCCTACGTTCCACTTTAGATTTTTCGCCAGAATTTGAGATACGATCTCAAGATGATCATGATGAAATGATTTCATAATAATTGCACAGATCTAATAACAAATTTCTGTGATTATTATTATTATTGTTGTTGTATGTTTATTATTATTTGTTTGATGTGATCGAGTCTAAGTTTCAGCCAAAGTTTTCTCGCTTTTCTGCGTCTAATCATTTCAAGCTCAAGAAAAATTCGTTAGAATTTGCTATAGTTGAAAATGTAATTGATTTTGTTTACTTTACTTTTCAATCAAGTAAATTATTACCCATAAGTTTTCTTTAATTTGCCAAATTTTAAGTATATTTGGATTTTACAATGAATTTCCAATTATTTTAGCAATTTTTGTGCATTTTTCTGCATAGCTTTAGTGTTCATCAAACGATTTCTATACAATTTTCAGAATATTAAGCTGAAACTTGAATATATTTAACAACTCAAAAGCAATTCTGTGAATCCGAAAATGCAGCAGTAAAACTGCTTTTAAAATATTGCTTTTAAAAAATTGTGAGAGAAATAACTTAAATTTGTTATAAAACTAAAATTACATATTTTAATATATTTAAGCAGCAAATTTCTTGACCTTAGAGCTACCAGAAGCTGAGTTCACTTAGGTTATTACAGCTGGGGATGGAAAATATTGTGAATTTTGCCCTTAAGGCCCTATTCTCTTTCAGCAAACAATTTTTTTCGACTTTTTTTTTTTGCATTTATTTATAGCTTGGGTAGTTGTGAATATGCCCCTAAAAGGATTTTTAGAAATTCGAAATACTTAAGGAGATATGGCCGTTTTTATCCAGCAATGTTAATGTTAATGCATGTGAAGTCAAAACTTTAAACGCGTTTATCTCGAAACCACGTTTTTCGAGCTGGCGGCAACGATTCCGCCAGTTCTACTGAACCGATTTTCATGAAACAAAGTTTAATCGACGTAGAATTGTCACCATTCTGGCCCGAAGTAAAATAAAAATTTTGCGATTCTTTTTACTATTTTTTTTTTACACTGAACTACAAAAAAAATGGGTCCAAATTCGATTTTCAATTTCAAGTGGCCGCCATTTTGTCAAAAAAAATCGCAAAATTTTTATTTTACTTCGGGCCAGAATTACATCTATGCTGATCATAACCCCGTTTTTTTTTTTCATTTCCGACGCTCCGGAGACCCGGAATCGTGGCCGCCGTGACGACACCTTTTTTTTGCACCACCAACTTTGAAGTCTCACTACTTTTTGAACAGCCCTCGTATTTTCTTTCATTCATTACTAATTCAATAAAAAAAACAAAATTCAAATATCTTTTTGCGTTTTCAAATGAGAATTTTTTCAAAAAAGGTCCAAAAACAGCAAGCTGAAGGAGAATAGGGCCTTAAGCTGCATGTAATGCATAAATGAGGTTTGACCCATTAGAAGATTATATCTAGGGTATAAATAAGTCAAATGAAATTTGGTTAATGCACTTATAAAAACAAAGATTTCTAAAATCAATAAAAATAATAAATGATGAAATAAAATAACATAACATAAAATAAATTAATGTTTTTTACGCGATTTTTTAAAAGAAATAAATACAATTTTTAAATCCATATATATTTTCTCTTTTTTAAGATGCATTTCAAAAAAATGGGTCTTAAAACTACATATTTGTAATTTATTGTTTTTTATGCGACAACTTTTAAAGAAAAAATACAAATTACACAATTTTATAATTAAAATTCAGTTAAACTTCCATAACTCAAATTTCACTCTAACTCGAGCTAAATGAGTTGCAGTAAAATTAATAAACTTAAGAAAGTGAACTCTATAAGTCGAATATCTGCATAACTCGAACCTTTTCTTTGGATAATATTGATTCGAGTTAGGGAAGCTCGACTGTATTTTATCTTATTTTAAGATGCATTTTAACAAAAGGTTCTTAAAATTAATATTTGTCTGCCAAAACTAAGAGCTTATTTTAATAAAATGAGATAATAATGTGTGAAATTTAATTTTATCCAAATCAAAAATTAATTCTCTTTTCTTTTTTCTCTCTTTTTTTTAAACAGCCGTTAACGATCTCAATTAGCCAAGTTTAACAAAAACAACAACAGCAACAACAACTGCAGCTAAGATGCTGGCCACACAACAGCAACAACAACACACAACAGCAACTGTTGCTGCTGCAACAACAACAGCAGCAGCAACAACAACAGTTGCACACAGCAGCGATGCCAGCGTCGACATGGATCGCCAGCGTCGTGATTCAACCACCTCAGAGTCCTCGCTGGAGCATCTCGACTTGGGCCGCACACCAAAGAAGCTCAGCAGCAGCAGCGGAGCGCCGCAGCCTACGTCGACGCCGCACGACACAACAACGACGACTGCGACGGCGACGTCGCGCAAGCGCAAGCTGCGGCAGCAGCAGCAGCACCAACATTTGCTCTCCGATGACGATGAGCAGCTGCAGCAGCAGCAACAACAACAACAGTTGGATCAGTCTGCGCAGCGACCGCGGCACAAGCAGCGACGCAGCGCCAACGCTGCCGCAGCCAGCGCCAGCATTGTCGTCGATTACAGCGCCAGCGGCGACGCCAGTTCGCTGCGTAAAAAGTTTCGACTGAATCGTAGCAGCGGCGTCGGCAGTGGCAGCGGCAGCGGCGTCAACGGCGAACTCTCTGAATCGGGTTTCGTTGATGGCAGCGCTCACAGCGGTTATTTGCTAAGCAGCAGCGCCGGCAGCAGCGCACAGTCAGCGTCGGCAGCGGCCGTGGCCGCAGCAGCAGCCGCCGCAGTGGCAGCGCAGCAGGCGTCAGCGTCGAGCAGCTCGGGCGGCTCGTCACCTCAAGGCCTGTCGTGCCTGTCGAGCGCCGAATCGGGAATCGGCGCCGGCGACGATCACATGAAATATCTGTGCCCCATCTGTGAGGTCGTCTCGGCCACGCCCCACGAGTTCACCAATCACATACGTTGCCACAATTACGCCAACGGCGACACTGAGAATTTCACCTGCCGCATTTGCTCAAAGGTAAGTGACACACACAATTTACAGGGTGTGCAATATGTTGATAAACAAAATTAGTTGTAGCGATGTATGCAAATCAAAATAAGCAATCGAGTTTTTAGTCGATATATTAAAATCGCCAAAACAAAAATCGAGTTGTTGATATATCGTTAATAAAAGTTATCGAGTTAAAGTACTTGAGCATAGAGTTTTTAACCGATTTATTAAAATCTTCAAAACAACAATCTAGTTGTTGATATCGTATATATCGTAAAAAGAAAAATTATCGATTTAAAATACTTGAAAATCGCTTACTTGAAAAATCGAGTTGTCGATTTCTTGAATGAAACTGAATTAATTGATATGATCTCCAATTTGAATATTCAAAAACTAAAGTTTATACATATATTTAAGATGTTAATCAAAACTATCGATAAAGGCTTAAATCAAAATGATAAAATCGTCAAAACAAAAATCAATATTTTGATACATCATAAAAAAAAAAATTATCGAGTTGAAAAACGCCTTCGCAAGAATCGAGCAGAAATCAAATTATTCCCATAACTTAAATTGATCTCAAATTTTAATCAATTTATAGTTCATTTAAAAAAAACAAATCGAGTTGATATATCGTCAAACAAATTATCGAGTTAAGATATTTGAAAATCGCTTCCACAAAAATTTAGTTGTCGTTTTTGCAAAGTTATTTTTATATCAAATTATTTGCATAACTTAAAATGACTTCAAAATTTAATCAATTTCGTATCAATTTCAGATCGATTTCGAATCGATTTCGCGAAAATCGAGCTGTCGATTTTTCGATAGTATTTTTGATCAAATTATTTGTATTAGCTAAAATGATCTGCAATTTTCAACAATTTCTAATGCATTTTCCTTTGAATTTTCTTCGCGTTTCCCGTGATTTTCTCTAGGTGTTGTCGTCGGCCTCGTCGCTGGACAGACACGTGCTGGTGCACACGGGAGAGCGACCCTTTAACTGCCGTTATTGCCACTTGACATTCACAACGAACGGCAACATGCATCGTCACATGCGAACACACAAGCAACATCAAACGCAGTCACAGCAGCAACAGTCGCAATCGCAGCAGCAACAGCAGTCACAGTCACAGCAGCAGCAGTCGCAGTCACAGCAGCAACAGCAGCGACGACAGCAACATGCAACAACAACAACAATTGCCACACCGTCAGCAGGTGGCAGATCCGAGAGTTATGAGAGTGATGCGAGTTGCTCAACGGATGTGTCCAGTGCACAAAGTCACAGCAGCAACAGCAGCAGCAGCAATCACTCCAACAACAACAACAACAATAACAACAAACTGAGCAACAACAACAACAATAACAATGAGGAGGAGGAGGAGAAGGCGCAGCAGCAACATGTTGTTGCTGCCACAAATTGTGGCAAGCAGCGACGCCATAAAATCAACATCAACAACAACAACATAATGGACAAAGTAGAACAGGAGGAGGAGGAGGAGGCGGAGGAGGAAGTTGAGAGTGATGTGGAGAGCGCTGGGGAGGATGTGGCACAATTGATAACCTCCACGCCCGACGTGGCAACGCTGCTTGCCTCCTCCGGTGGCACGTCACCGAGCCAATCACCCGCACCGCCACCAATGATGCTGCTCCTCAATTGTCCCGCCTGCGAGGCGGATGACTTTGAATCATTGCCCGCGCTGTGGCAACATTTGGATGCCCAGCATGCGGATATACCCGCCAAGTGTCGCGAGTGCGAGGTAATCTTTGGCAGTCATCGCCAGTTGCAGACGCACAGTTGTCGTGGCTTAAATGGATTGCAGATGTTGCCACTGCTGGCGGCAAGCTCAAGTCCCAAACAGGAAATCGAGGAGTTGGATGAGGAGGAGCAGGATGAGGAGGAAGAGGAGCAACAGGAAGATGAGGAGATGGAGCAGGAGGAGCGGCAGCGGCAGCGGGAGCAAGTGCATCAGCAACAACAAACGGAACGTGACGAGTTCTTTCAACAGCTCTATAACAAAAGTAAATCCAATATTGTTGCTCCGTTGCCATCACCGATCAAACATGAACTGGCCACAGATCGCGGCGATTCGCGTCAGGATTTGGCGGACATTCAGAGCATCCTCAACATGACCAGCTCCAGTTGCACCTCCAGTTTTCTGCGCAACTTCGAGCAGTCGGTCAACACGCCCTGCTCCAGTCAATACTCGCTCGATGGTCGCGATGGCGATGAGGAGGCACAAGATGCATTCACCAGTGAATTCCGTCGCATGAAATTGCGCGGCGAATTCCCCTGTAAATTGTGCGTGGCCGTGTTTCCCAATCTGCGTGCACTCAAAGGCCACAATCGTGTCCATTTGGCTGCCGTGGGTCCAGCTGGTCCCTTCAGGTGCAACATGTGTCCCTACGCGGTCTGTGACAAGGCGGCGCTGGTGCGGCACATGCGCACCCACAACGGCGATCGTCCCTATGAGTGTGCCGTGTGCAATTATGCATTCACCACCAAGGCCAACTGTGAGCGACATTTGCGCAATCGTCACAGCAAGACGAGTCGCGAGGATGTTAAGCGTGCCATTGTCTATCATCCGGCGGAGGATGCCAGCTGTGATGACGCCAAGTCAGGCCAGAGATTGAATGATTCCGATTTGGGCGAGCTCAGTTATCGGTCCATGTCGCCAACCGTGGAGCCAGCATCGCAATTGAAGCACATGTTGCTGGCGGACACAACAGCAGCAGCAGCAGCAACAGCTGCTCCAGCAACACCTATAGTTGCTGCTGTCAAGGCTGCACCATCCAAGATTCAAGTCAAGAGCTTGGATCAATTGGTGGATAAACCTTTGGCGCCTGCTTTGGATCTCAGCATGGATGTTTTGGATCTTAGCAAAAAGGAGCGACCACAGGAATTGCCACAGGAGCAGCAGCAGCAACAGCAGCAGCAACAACAGCAGCAACAACAGCAGCAACGAGAGCAACGCGAACGCGAGCGTGAATTGCTGCTGTGTCAGCAACAACAGCAGCAGCAGCAACAGCAGCAGCAGCAACTTTTTGGCGCTGGCGATGCTGCCACACAGTACATGCAACAGCTGTTTCGCAATCTCATGTTCCAACAATCGCCAGCATTTCCATTCTTCAGCTTTATGCCACCAACAGCGGACAAAAACAGCTCAGCAACCGCAGCAGCAGCAGCAGCCGCCACGCTGCCCACAACGGCAGCAACAGCTGCTGTTAAGCCAGCAACAGCCGCCGCTGCTTTGGGTCTACCCTTGCCCCTGCCCGTTGTGGGCGGTGTGGGCGTGCCTGTGCCCGCAGGCGGACCCGTCAAAATGGTCATCAAAAATGGCGTCCTGATGCCAAAACAAAAGCAACGTCGCTATCGCACGGAGCGACCATTTGCCTGCGAGCATTGCTCGGCGAGATTCACGCTGCGCTCGAACATGGAGCGTCATGTGAAGCAGCAGCATCCGCAGTTCTATGCACAAAGGCAGCGCAGTGGACACCATGTGATGCGCGGACGCGGTGCATCCTCGAATGCAGCGGCAGCAGCAGCGGCAGCGGCAGCAGCAGCCGCCGCAGCAGCAGCAGCAATGTCCAATCTGAGTCAGCAGCAACATGGTCATCATGCGCACCATGCACACATCTCGGATCAGGTGAAATATGCGATATTGGCACAGCAGTTGAAGGCACGCAAAGATACGGATCTGTTGCAACAGGCGCTGGCACATGGCTCGAGCAGCGTGGCCGGCAATCCGCTCCAGCATTTTGGCTACAAGCAATACAACAGCAGCAACAACAGCAACAGCAATGGCAATGGCAATGGCAATCCCACCAATGGACATCATGTTGCTGATGATGATGAGCCCAAATTGATTATTGATGAGGATGATGAGCTGGAGGAGGACTTGGATGATGATTTAATGGAGGAGGACGACGACGATGAGCTGGATGAGGAGCAGTCGGAGCAGCAGGAGGAGGCTGAGGAGCAGGGACAGCAGCAGTTGGAGCAACAACCACCAAGAACTTCAACGCCCATTGAGGCGGCCAAAAAGGTGGCGGAAACCATTCTGGAGCAGGCCATCAAAGCGGGCAAAGACCAGACCAAAAAGTTGTCCACACCCACACCAACTGCCACGCCCACGCCCACAGCCACTCCAACGCCCACGCCCACAGCAACCACAATGAAAACAATGATTGCCCAAGCGGAATCCGTGGCCAAATCCCTTAAAGAAGTTGCCAGTTCACCGTTCAAAGATGAATCTCAAGATCTAGTGCCCGTTTCGAAGCTGGTGGACAATGCCACCAGCAACCAGGTGAGCTTCAATAGCTACTTTCGACCCAGCGATGTGGCCAATCACATGGAACAGTCCGATGAGGAGGGTCTCGTCGCCTCCGGCAGTGCGAGTGAGAGCAACAACTCGGGCACCGAGGACGTGACCAGCAGCAGCAGCAGCAGCAACGAGCCCAAAAAGAAATCCGCCTACAGTTTGGCCCCCAATCGTGTCAGTTGTCCCTATTGCCAGCGCATGTTCCCCTGGAGCAGCAGCCTGAGGCGTCACATCCTGACGCATACGGGCCAGAAGCCCTTCAAGTGCTCCCACTGTCCACTGTTGTTCACCACAAAGAGCAACTGCGATCGCCATTTGTTGCGCAAGCATGGGAATGTGGAGAGCGCGATGAGTGTTTATGTGCCCACGGAGGATGTGAGCGAACCGATACCAGTGCCCAAATCTGTGGAGGAAATTGAGCTGGAGGAGCAGCGGCGACGCAAGGCGGAGCAGCTGGAGCGGGAGAGGGAGCGGGAGCTGGAGAGGGAGCGTGAGAGGGAGAGGGAACTGGAGCGGGAGAGGGAATTGGAGAGGGAGCGGGAGCGGGAATTGGAACGGGAGCAACAACAGCTCATCCAGCAATTGGCAGCAGCGGCACAAATGGTTGCCGCCTCCGTTTCCGCTGCCAACTCCTCCGTCTCCTCGCCACCTGGCGGAGCACCTGGCATAACCGGCGCCAACAGTCCCGGGGAAATCCAAGGCAGCGATTTGCCCTACAAGTGTCATCTCTGTGAATATTCGTTTGGCGAGCGTCTGCAATGCTTGGAGCACATCAAGCAACAGCATGCACATGAGTTTGCTTTACTCCTGGCCAAAGGTGCCATTGAAACGGAGGAGCAACAGTTGCCAGCAGCACCAGCAGCAGCAGCAGCAGCAGCACCTGCCCCGCCAGCAACAGTTGCCTCCGATGAGGACTCCGGACTTGCCACACGTGCCACAAACGTCAAATATCCCGATTATAGCAATCGCAAGGTGATTTGCGCCTTTTGTGTGCGTCGCTTTTGGTCCACGGAGGATTTGAGGCGTCATATGAGAACACACTCCGGTGAGCGTCCATTTCAGTGCGAGATCTGCTTGAGGAAGTTCACATTGAAGCACAGCATGTTGCGGCACATGAAGAAGCACAGTGGACGCAGTCACAATGGTGATTTGGGTGGACAATCCGATTGCTCCGATGATGAGCAGTCTGCCACGCCCCCCAGCACGCCCACGCCCATGATAATGCCACAAACGAACAATAACAATAACAACAACACTTGTCACAATAACAACAATACCAACAACAATAACAACAATAACAGTAAACAAAGCTTACGTTTGCCAAAATTACATGAATTGTTGGACAAGGCGAATGAATGGCGTGTGAGTCGTTCATGTGAGCATAAGGAGAACATTGCCGAATCAGCCACAGCATCGGCAGCAACTGCCACAGCAGCAGCTGCGGCAGCGGCAGCAGTTGCCGTTGCAAGTGGCGATTTAATTGGCAATTTGTTGGGCATAAGTGATCAAGGTATACTCAATAAGTTGCTTTCCTCCGCAGACGAGGCAGCTAAGCTACTAGGCGTTGACAAGTAAGAGAAAAAGCTAGAAAAAAGCTTTAAAAAAAGCTAGAAAAAAGCTATAAAAAAAAGCTTAAAAAACAGAGAGAGCATAAAGAGTTGACAAGTAAAAGAAAAACAGAAAAAAAAAAGCTAGAAAAAAGAGTCAAAAGAGAGAGAGAGAGTAAAGAGTGGATGTCCGCTAGTCAAAACAAAACAAAAAAAAAAACTTAAACAACGATGCCAGATTTTAACAGTTTATAAACTCAGCTCAGTAGTCCCTAAAGTCAGCTTAGCAAAAAAAAACAACAAAAAAATAGCTAAAAATAGCTTAAAAACGTACCAAATCTAGCTGAATGTTATTATACCCTTGCAGCCTTTTAAAAACTGAAAAAATCCAAGTGCTATAACAAATTTCAGACACTTAATATCAAACAATAACTAATAATTGAACTGATTTAAAACTAAATGACAACTGTACCAAAATTTCAAGAAGCTAACGCAATTATTTACTGAGTTCCTTCGGTTGAGTATTCGCTAAATCAACTTAAATTTCGACTAATGACAACTACAAACTGCAAACCGAAATTTCAGGAGTACAGCTCAACTAACAGCTGAGTTTCTTGAGTTAGGAGTAGTTAAGTTCTCATCGAAGAACTTTAAATACAATTGATATAATACCAAATGAAAACTGTACCTAGTTTCAAGAAACTAGCTCATTTAGTTGGTGGGTTCCTTGAGTTAGGAGCTAGCAGGGGTATCAACAACAAGTTCCCATTGAAACAATTGCTAAACTTTGAACTGTATGCGAGAAACACACACAGAGATGTAACATTTTCGCCCGTACATATACCAAAGCCTAAATAGTTTTTTATAAACTTAAAACAAACAAAAAACTGTTATAATAACTATTATTATACTTATACTTATTATTATTATTATAATTTTTTTTGTAACTTTTTTTTTTTGCTAGCAGAATTAAGAGAGTTTTGTGTGCGGTACAACCGAAATTGAAAGCGAATTCCAAATTCCATTTTCGCAACAATTTCGCCAAAAACAAAAACGACGCAAATTGTTGCCAAAATTGGAATTTTCAATTTAAAAAAAAAAATAGAAAAAGAAAAATACAGAAAACTATCATAAATGTCAACAATTAATCAAAAATGTGCATTAAAACGCAGTAAATTTTAAGTACAATTTTTTTTCACAAATTTTTTTTCCTAGAATTAAGTTAAGAGTAGCTTAAGGAAAACAACAACAACGAAAGAAAACAAAAGCATGACAAAAAAAGACTTGAAAAAAATTGAAAAAAAAATAAGTGGAAATGAGAGTAAAACTTGTACAAGAAAATTGCCTTCATAGTGCTCTATGTTTAATATCATTATACATATATATATATAGATAAATTTATATATATTTTATTATATTATTTCATGGTTAACAGAAAACAAAATGTACATTTTGAGGCCTTTGACCGCAACGTGGCTTATTAAAAATAATAATAATAATTAAAGAAAATGCATCAAAGCATTTCATATTAATTGTAGTCGATTTAGTTTATAAGTGGCTTTTTTTATATGTATACATACTATATACTATACTATATACCTACATACATAAATATACATACCTTTATTATTATTATTATTATTAATATTATATCATTTTGAAAAACTCACTGAAAATGGCGAAATTCATTGCTGTAGCTTAACATGAAAAGTGAAAAAAAATCACACAAATTTAAATTTAAATATTTTATGCATAATACATACTTATAATTATACACATACATATATATATATATAAATATATGTATATATAGAAAGCAAAATCATATAAAGTAGTCGACATTTTACAGCAATAACCAAAGCATTTCACAATTAACGAGTTTTATTCAAAAGCAAAACAAAAACAAAACATATAAAATATTATTGAACAAATTAAATTAAATTATGTACTTAGCGTTTATGTACTTAATAAATTAATTAATTATTTAACATTTACAATTTTTAATTAAAACAATGGAAAATAAAATTAACAGTTGCGATCAAATAATCATTTAACGCTTCTGCAATTTTGGGAATGGGGAACTTTTGTTTTTCAGCCTATACTTTCGAAATTGGAATAATTCTGTGCTGGCGAAGAGCGACGGTGCCACATTGTGACGCATATTTTGATATTTATATCCTCCATCCTCAGCTGCGATGCATCAGGACGAGAGAACTGAAAAATTTACCTGCAAAAAACAAAATGACGCGTTTTTGGCTTGCAAGCACGGTTGCCACAATTGGCGTTTTTGCGCCAAAACTGGCTCTTTTTCTTCCTGTTGGCGCAATGGCACTTATGTTTTCGATTTGGCTCTTTTTTTCATCAGTTCAGAATTAGCTACGTTGTATAGTTTTAGGTTGAAGTACTCTTTTTTTATTTAATAACATAATCACTAGATTAAGATGAAAATGTAAAATACTTTGGAAATAATATATAATAATTAATGCAAAAACAACATGAACTACAAAAAAAGGTTTGGCTCTTTTCTAGCCAATTTGGCTCATGTTTGTTTGTTTTTGGCTCTATTGGATATTTTTAAGTGGCAACCGTGCTTGCAAGTCAAAACGAGACGCCGTTTTGTCTTTATTTTCCAGAAAATGTTTGGCATCACTGGGAAACGATGAGCGAGCGAGCATTTGTCACTCTCTCTCTCTCTCTCCTCCTCTCTTGAATTGTCATTGTCACAAAAACAAACGCACGCACACATTGTTGCATAGTACCACGCCATGCCACTAGAAGGCGCCACTAAATTTGTAATTTAAATTTCCATTGCATACTTTTAGGCAGCGTAATAAATCTCACCTCGAAAGCGACTGAATTTCATTTGGGCGCGCAAATTTGAAATGCAATTTTCAAAAATCAATTAAAAATTAAATAAAAACAATTTAAAAAAAAAAACAAAATGCAAAATTCGGTAAATTAATTAACTTTATTTTAAAATAAGTTTGGTGTCAAAATTAAAAAAAAACCAAAAAAAAATTGAGAAATAAAAATAAAATTTAGAAAAAAAAGATATCAGAAATTCGAGAAAAATTCAACAAAATTTCTGATATTTTTTTCAAAGCTCTAGCTCAAAAAACAAAAAAGTTGACTTTTTTGGCCGAAAAAATTTGTCTCAAAAATTTCAGAAAAGTTTCGTTTTTGCGCGATGTGCGCGGACCGAGCGGACGAGAAAAACTTTATTTTATTTCGCCGAATTGCCAACATGCTGCCTCCAATTCTTGAGTGCGGACAAGAGGAGGGAGGGAGGACAAGAGGGTTTTTGTTAAATGCTTGGAATAATTGTATAGTACATAGATAAGTGTGTACCTACATATGTATATATGTAATACATATTATGTTTGTATATAAAAACATATCAGAGTTTTATAATTTATGTCTTTATGTCTATGCAACGAAAAATCACACGAATAACCTTTGTACATACATAAATCGATTTATGTATGTATGTATTTATATTTACATTTGTGCAACGCATAAACATATGATGTTATTCTTACACGTGCCAACAATTATAGTTACATATGTATAAACATACCAACATATTCTTAAAAAGATAAATGCGTATGTGTGTATTCGATTCTACATACACATACTCCCATCCAATTGGAAACGGAAAATAAACGTCGCAAAAACAAACATACACACACAAACGAGCCCCCCAACGAATAAGCGCAAAGAAAACAATAACAACAACTACAGCTGCTGCTTCAAGTTCTTGGCTGCGCAGCTACACATACATACATACATATGTATTTATGTATGTACACTTGTATAGGTGCAGCCAGTATATTAACGAGACGACGCACAGTGGGACCTACTGACTCTATTTTTACAGCTTTTGAACTTGAAGTTATTTTTTTAATACATTAATATCTTATTATTATAATAATTTTTATTTATTTGTTTTTATATTTGTCTAGTTTTCTTTTATGTTTTTTCAATTGCTTTTCTTTAATATGCACTTGTTAAAATACTTTGGTCGCGCTTTGTGGACCCGCAACCCACTGTGCGACATTCGCCGGTCTGGCCACTGCCGCGTCGTATATCAACAATCACACCACACGCGCTGGGGGCGAAAACTTGGCACAGCCTCAGCTTTTGCTTTCAGTTCTATTGAAACCACCGGTTGGGCCAGCCACACCAGCAGCACCAGCAGCAGCGTTTCCAGACCGTGCTTCCATTATCCAAATTACCCTGACCTTACACTCACCTGTGCAAAGATGTCCTTAGTGCGTTTCATTGGCAGCAAGGTGAGCAAAATTTAAATAAAGAACGGTCAGCAAGTAAAACTACGCTATTATCGATAACACTACTCTAATAAGATTTAATAGTGTTGGAAAGCTTTGCTAAGCAGACGCGCTGTAACTGCAGTCTGTGTGTATGCGCGTGTGTGTAAATCTACCTGCATGTAAATTTCAATTGTCAAATGCACACGAATGTGTGTGTCCAACATCAATTGCTCAATTAAGCGAATAATAACACGAAAAAGAAATGAGCAAAAAATACATAGAAAACGTAGCACATGTTACGTAATTTTGGTTTGCAGCCATTGAGATAATACAACGATCACAACAACAGCCGAATGATAGAACAGAGACTAGAAAACTCGCAAAAACACACACACACACATGGCGTGATAAGTTTGTTTCTTTTTTATTTGCGTGTAAAGCATTTGTATTTTAATTAGGGGCCAAGCCATATAAATGTGCTTTAGAGGCGGTTGCTGTCAGTGATAAGCGTGGGCGTGGCGCACAGCTGTGCCCTATGTACATATATATGTACATACACACATACATATAAATATCTGTGCTGTGCATTGTGCGTCAGTGTTGTCAGCTTTTGAGTTTATAGTAAGATCACGAAATGCGAATTTTTTCAACCAAAAAAACCTTTAAAAAAAAATTCATTCTTCTCAATATTAAATGTGCAAATTTATACTCCAACTGAAAATGTATAAATCTTTTTTTTTTTTTGCGTGAAATATCAGAAAAAGCTAGAAAAATCCTATTCCAGATTTGACGAGAAAAAAGCTCTTTTGACATCGCTGCTATTTATATGCATGTGCGTGTGTGTGTGTGTGTATTATCATGTTGCCAGGCAATTGAATTCTTACCTGGGGGCCATAGTAAAGCACTTGACATGTAAGATAAATGTACAGTCAAGCATGCCTATGTTAAACAATGGAATTTTACAGTAAAGATTGCTTATTATCTGGCCAAGGCAACGAAACTTTCTTATTTTAAAAAACTATTTATATCGATATATCGATACAAATATAAATGATCGATCCTTTTATTTTGCAGGCACGCGTGATTGGCCAGCGTGCTTATTCATCGGCTGCTCCTACCACTAAGCTGTTTATCGATGGCAAATTTGTCGAGTCCAAGACAAATGAATGGATCGATGTGCATGATCCGGCCACCAACAAGGTGGTTACCCGTGTACCCAAGGCCACACAGGATGAGATGAAGACGGCATTGGAATCGAACAAGAAGGCGTTCAAATCGTGGAGCAATCAATCGATATTGACACGCCAACAGGTCATGTTCAAGCTGCAGGCTTTGATCAAGGAGAACATGGGCGAGCTGGCCAAGAACATCACCAAGGAGCAGGGCAAAACCCTGGCCGATGCCGAGGGCGATGTGCTGCGTGGTCTGCAGGTGGTCGAGCACTGTTGCAGCATTCCATCGCTGCAAATGGGCGAGACGGTGGCCAATGTTGCCCGTGACATGGACACGTATTCGCTGGTGATGCCATTGGGTGTCACCGCTGGCATTGCACCCTTCAACTTCCCCGCTATGATCCCGCTGTGGATGTTCCCCGTGGCCATTACCACCGGCAACACAATGCTGCTGAAGCCATCGGAGCGTGTTCCGGGCGCAACCATGTTGCTGATGGAGCTGCTCAATGAGGCTGGTTGCCCGCCCGGTGTTGTCAATGTCATTCATGGTCAGCACGATGCCGTCAACTTTATCTGCGATGCACCCGAGATTAAGGCCGTGTCCTTTGTTGGCTCTGACACGGCTGGCAAGTATATCTATGAGCGTGCTGGCAAGAATGGCAAGCGTGTCCAGAGCAACATGGGTGCCAAGAACCATGGCATTGTCCTCAGCGATGCCAACAAGGAGAACACACTGAATCAGCTGGCTGGTGCCGCCTTTGGTGCTGCCGGCCAACGTTGCATGGCCCTGTCCACCGCTGTGTTTGTTGGTGATGCCCAGAAATGGATTCCCGATCTGGTTGATCGTGCACAGAAACTGAAGGTGAATGCTGGCCATGTGCCCGGCACTGATGTCGGACCAGTTATCAGCGCTGCCTCCCGTCAGCGTATCAATGATCTGATCGAATCCGGTGTCAAGGAGGGCGCCAAGCTCGTTCTGGATGGACGCAAGATCAATGTGCCCGGCTTTGAGGATGGTTACTTTGTGGGCCCAACCATTTTGAGTGATGTCAAGCCCCATATGAAGTGCTACACCGAGGAGATCTTTGGCCCCGTGCTCGTGATCCTCAATGCTGATACTCTCGATGAAGCTATCTCCATTGTTAATGCCAATCCCTATGGCAATGGCACCGCTGTCTTTACCACCAACGGCGCTGCGGCCCGCAAATTTGTGAATGAGATCGATGCCGGTCAGGTGGGCGTCAATGTACCAATTCCTGTGCCCCTGCCCATGTTCTCGTTCACCGGCACCCGTGGCTCCTTCCGCGGTGATCATCATTTCTATGGCAAGCAGGGCATCAAGTTCTACACACAGACCAAGACCGTCACTCAGCTCTGGCGCGAAACTGATGTCACCCACACCCAGGCGGCTGTGGCCATGCCAACCATGAAGTAATCATACTCATGTATGAAGCGGAAGAAATTATTGCATTTATTTTTTTGTGCCTGTTAACTAGAATTTAAGCTAAGCCTAAAACACAACTGTAAAGAAATTTAAACATGAAAAATACAAACATTTGAAAATCGATAAAACGGCAACTTATCAACACTCCACGATTATAGCGGAACTATCGAAATGTATCGATGAACATTAAATATTGCATTTATTTTATGTGCTTTTTACATGAATTCAGCTAAACATAAATTAAACGAAATTAAGACATGAGTAACAAATGACAAAAACATTTATTAAATCAAAATGCAAAATTGTCAACACTTAATGGTCACAGCTGATTATCTATCGATAACTAAAATCACTTGCGTATGAAGCTTAAGCGCAGTGCTGCCACTTGGTTTTTTTAAAATCAAATTCAAGCTATAATTCCGTTACATTTGAAAACACCATTAATTTACCGCTGTTTTCTTTCGTCTTTATTGGGATCTTGTCTAGTACGTTCTGTTTTTTTAATAATTTTTCTGATAACAGCATGTCTCAAAAGTATAGAAATCTAAGGTCAATATATAATACATATCAATATATTATAATATAAGGGATAGCCTCCTCAGAAACTGTTCAAAATATGATTTATGTACATTCAAAATTAAAAAAAAAAAACTTTTGCATAAAATTAATTCATATATAAGATTTTGAAAGAAAACTGATTTGATTGACTACCGACTAAGAACTGAAATGTACAATAAATTTGTTGTTGTTAATAGAGAGTTATAGCTATAGTAGAGTTTTTAGATTTTTCTTCTTTTTTTCTTTTGTTAAATTAAAACTTAAATTTTGTACTCGCCGATATAGCTGAACACATTGAACTGACCTAAAAACACCACACCTACAACGTATGTATGTACATATGTCAATTTACGGGGGTAGGCCACTGGCGAATGCCTGCATCGAAACCAGTTCCCTAAAGGCGCCATCCGGATTGGCCATCAGCTCATCATAGTTGCCCTGCTCAATAATACGGCCAGCATCGAGCACCGCAATCTTATCGGCGCCATGAATCGTGCTCAAACGATGCGCAATTGTCAGCACTGTGCGACCCTCGATCAGCTTATCCAATGCCGACTGTACCAGTTGCTCGGACACCGAATCCAAAGCGCTTGTCGCTTCATCCAGCACGAGAATTGTTGGATTCTAAAAAATAGAAACAAATTTAGTAATTATTTGAAATTACATTTATTTGGACCGTTTGTACTCTGACGCAGGGACCGTACAGATTACAAATTTTAAAATATAAATTATTAAATAAAAGTTATTTGTTGATTTTTATTAAAAACTTATTATTAAATATAACTCTTATTTTAAATTTTTATCGTAAAAATTGAAAAATAATTTTTTAATTATAGTTTTCATAATAAAACTTGAAAAAAACATCTTTTATTCTATAATTTTTAAATAAAAATTGAAAATAAAAGTTTATTCAGTTTCTCATAACTCTTATTGGCGGTCCCTGTTCTGACGATTACACTTAGTATGATAATAAGATTGTATCATGAACCATTTTAATACAAAGAAATATATAGAATGTTTAATAAAAAACAAGTTTCTCAAGCTGTTTTTGATATATCGAATAAAATTTGATGAAAAAAACTCGCGCACAAACTAGGTGGAAATCTTGTCACGTTCGCGATCAGTAATAAAACTTGTTAAATAAATAAAATAATAGCAAGATAGAAAAATAACTCCTATAAATGGAAAACTACATTATTTTATTATGGTTTAAGAGTATTTTCTTCTAAAGTACTGGCCACATTTCGCTGACTTTTGCATTTTTCAAGTTGAAGTCAAAAATTACTTTCAATTTTTGTTGCGTTCGCGATGCATTGTTTTCTATTAATACTGCGAAGTTCAACATCCACCAAGCTTGTCTTTTATAATAAAAATAGTGTCGATAAAATACATTTAACACGTAAAAATAAAACAAAAATGTCAATATTTGACTTTTTTCTCGATCCTTGAATTAATTATTAGTGATATATTATAGTGTATATTTACCTTAATTAAAGCGCGGGCAATGGCCACACGCTGCTTTTGGCCACCGCTAAGTAACATGCCACGTTGGCCAACAATCGTTTCGAGGCCGTCTGGTAAATTCTTGGTAAACTCAATGACATTTGAATCTTGCACAGCCTGTTGGAGTTTCGCCTCCGGATTTGGTTCGTTGTCATCGATGCCATACAGAATATTTGAACGTATGGAGCCGGAAAATAATACTGGCTCCTGGCTGACGGCACCAATATGCATGCGCAACCATTGCGGATTTATTGTACGCAAATCAACGCCATCCAGATAGACGGAACCCATTTGTGGATCATACAAACGCATCATAAGCAATGCTATTGTTGATTTACCCGACCCGGAACGTCCAACAACAGCCGTTGTCTGATTTGGTGATAGCGTTAAACTGAAATCTGTTAAAACTTTCGATTCATCACGCGACGGATAACTAAAGTCCACATTCTGAAATTTGATTTCACCAATCGGCTTTGTCAGCGGCACAATACCACTATCAATGGGTATCGCATATTTGCGATCAAAGATTTCCCAAATCCTCTCCGATGCTCCAATGCCCTTGTTCAGATTGCTATAGAAATTGGACAGACCGTTCATGGAGACGGCCACGTAGCCGGCGTACATCAGAAACGAGGTCATCGAACCAATTGTTAGCTCATCATTTAGCACCAGAGTTCCGCCATAGTACAGCACTGATATTATTATAAAGTTGCCGGAAAAACCAGTCTATAATTTTCATAATAATACAAAAAAGAGAGAGTTGAAGATTTCAAGTTGATACAATATTTCTTTAAATGAGTTTGCACAATGAAAAAACAAGCGGAAAGGCTATAGTCGAGTTCCCGACTAAAGGATATCAGTTACTTATTGAAATAAATTTTAAATATTTGTTATTGCCTGCTTTTAGGCCCTTGCATTGATTGAAACTTTAATCAGCCATTACTACCGTTCTGTTTGGCCGATATTGTTGCGATTAAATAGAATGATAGCTTATTATAACAGATAACGTTAATTACGTAAAAATACGGAATATTCTGGCAAATATTTTAAAAACTCTTGATCTACGTGGGGTTTATAGAAGTCTGTGTGCCAAATTTGTTGATGCTGATCAAGAATATATATACTTTATTGGGTCAGAGATGCTTCCTTCTTCCTGTTACATACATTGCAATTGTATTAAATATACCCGTTTACCAACTTTTTAAGTAACGGGTATAATTATTCTTAAAGTAAAACGAAAAATTGATATTCATTTAAAAAATAATAAACTTCTTTTCATTTTTATCCAAGTCTGCATTTTTTTTTTAATTTGAAAAATTATCCATGGAAATTTTGGATACATTATGGAAAGCTTTTTTCTGATTTCTTTTATTAGTAATTTTTTTTTATAGCTTATTTTAAGGTGAACTTGCATTTTCAACTATTAGTCAAGAATGTCGCAAGCGGTTTTCAAAAATCTTTACGCTTTCAAAAAGCTAATCAGGCCTGTTCCGGTTTTCACTTTTTACTTTTTAGCATTTAGTGATATGCATTTATTCGCTTTTAATTTAGACTAAGTGTTTGAAAATTATCGTTTTTCGCTCGATCGGACTTAAACTCATCAACTCAAGGTGATATCAATCCGCTGAATATAGCCAAAATTGTATTAGAGCAGGTTAAAGAAATTCAATTCCGACAAATCTTATCGAAAGTGAAATTCAGAACAGGCCTGAATAAATATATAATTTTTTAACCTTTCAAACTAATTTTTCAATCTCAAAGTTTAATAGAGGAATATATGATTTTGTGCGATTTGAATTTAAAATTCTGGCAAAAATTACAAAAGAAATTGTAATTTATTTTTAAACTCACCAGGCCAAAGAATATGGATCTGGCTCGTGTCTCCTTGTAGCCAATTTCCAGAGCCTCGTTTAGCTTGACATTAAAGTCGTTGACCTCCTTCTGTTCGCGACAAAAGAGCTTCACCGTTCTCACATTGCCGAAACGCTCCTCGCCGAATTTCATGATCTCGGCATATTTGTCCAACTCAGCCTTGGTTATCTTGCGCACATAACGGCCATAGACAATGGCCATGCCAGCGAGAGCGGGAACAACCAAGGCGCTGACCAATGCCAGCTTCGGGGATTCATAGATCTACACAGAGGAGTTCTTTAATTATTTATATTGAAAAATAGAGAGTGGGGAAAAACAAGGTGAAAGGCAAAAACAGACCATCATTCCAGAGCCGACAACAATCATCGCAATGGATCGCAGGCCATCGGAGATATTCTGACTCAGCGACACGCCCACAAAATATGTATCGTTGCTAAGGCGATTCACCAATTCACCGGTGCCTTTGGTATCGAACCAACCAACTTCCTGCAGCAACATCGATTTGTATAAATTTGCACGCAATCTACGCACAATACGCAATGCTGTCGAACAAAAGAAATTATCATTTTATAATTTTACATAAAATATATGTATGTATATGTTTTAATTAATTTTTCACTTACACGCCGATCCAAATAAATAAACGCGGGCAAAATTTGTAAAGCCACCGAGTGCAAATATCCAGAATAACATAACTGAATATTCACGTAATCGACTCATTGCCGCCTCGTCCACACTTCTTCTGAAGACCACATCGATCACTCTGCCCATAAAGTACGGTATGGTCATGGTGATGGACGAGGACACAACCAGGCAGAGGAGACCCACTGCAAAATAAGATAAGCATAGGCAAATGAAGTTACTCAATTTAAACTTATATTAAATATGCTCGTTACTTTAAGGAATAGGCAGGCATTTAAACTGTAACCGAACAGCATTAATCGGTTTTAACCGTTTGAAATTGGTAAACATAAACAAGACAAAACTTTTATATTTACCTTAACAGAAACCCCGAAATTATTTAAACGGAAATAACCGGTTGGCAACCCATTCATGCATTACGGTTTAAGCAATAATTAAACTAAATTTAAACAATTCATTTTTAAATGCAGAATCAATGTTTTTAAAACTAATTTTTGATTTTTGTATTTATTTTGAACAGTGATCAAAACCATAATCGAAACCTTATTCCTTACCGGGTTTTAACCGATTGAAAATGGTAGCCCTATCTGAAACCGGAACCAAAACGCAATTTTTGTATTCTACCGAAACCCAAAAAACTGAAATTATTTAAGCCCAATTTACACGATCGGTTTCCGACCGACACTTTACGTTAATAAATCGTCGGTCTCGTGTGAACACGCAAAATTTTAAAGCGTCGGTTTGTCATCGAAGCAAATTTTACATGTGAAAATGAAATTTTTTGGTATTTTTTGGTGCTTGTTGAATGGCAACATTTTCCATAGGTCAAAAAGTGTCGGTCGGAAACCGATCGTGTAAATTGGGCTTTAAGCGGAAATAACCGTTAAGAAATGGATTCAAATAAAACGGTTAGTTTTGGTTTAATAAAGCAATACATTTAATTTTGCTAAGGGGTTTTTCACACTATACTTGAGATTTTGTTTTAATTTGAATATTAAACTTATTAAATCGATCTTTTTTAAAAAAAAAAAGATTTTGTGTTTATATGTATATTAATATATTTAAGCCAGTAACAAAAAAAATTTTTTAATTTGTGAACCGAAATCTTATAGCTGTTTCAAAACCCAAACATACAAAAAAAAACGTAAATCGTTAAGAAACCGTTATAAAAAATTTTGCGTAACCGATAACCGAAAGCGCATCAAAAGGAACATAACCGAAACCGATATTTGTTGCGGTTTGAAACCCAGCTAAAAACGTAAATAAAAGAGTACATATATTGTATTCGCTAGAATGTCAGCTATTCAATGAGTAACGGGTATATTGTAGTCTATCATTGTTATATGTACATATGTTAAATCATACCTAGTAGGACCCATCGTTCAGTCTTGAGCAAATTATATAGACGCTTGTACTCTGTTCTGCCCATTCTGACACGCTTAGCTGGTGTGCTCACTCCACGCGCATGCTTAACTAGCGCTCCTGCCTTTTTGGTGGTCAAACAGCGTCGGATGCACTGTAAACGTACCGCCCACCTTGCGCCTCCTGCAGCTGTTGTTGCTGCTGCTGTTGTGGTTGTTTGTAGAAGCTGGCGGGCGGCAGCCGCGGCTGGCTGACGTATTCGGAATAGTTGATGGTAGGGGCGTCGTAGCAGCAGCAGCGGTTGCCGCAAGAATTCGTTATGTATGCTTATTAAACTGATTGGTATTCTTGTGCCCGTGCTATAAATTTGGGATACCCGTAAAGTTGTACAAACGTGTTTCAGGCGTGTGCAGTTCAACAACATTATGACTGATGTCTAAACTGTTTACTACTTTATTTTTAAATATGTATATCTAAAACCAAAACAACTTTGATGTAATCCGATAAAAACAGACCAAAATAAAATAACAACAACAACTTGTGAATTTTGAACCACAAAAATAATCAGGCAAATACAACAGCTGATTGCTCGCAAGGTGGAATCATTGCATTAAGATTACACATCCCATGCAAGTTATCGATGGGATTTCTATCAGTCACTTGTGATGTCACTGCTTTCTTTGTTTTTTTAATCAGCGTTTAGTGTAGTTTTGATAACAGAACGAGTTGGCAAAGTGCAACTTGTATAACTATACAGAGAGAAATTGAGTAAATTGTATGTTGTTCGACACGCTTTACTCCACAAAGTTGGCTGCATACAGAGGCTGTTGTTAGCGAACGCGCTACCTTATAATCTTTTCCCACCATTGCTCACTCACCTTTGCAACACTGTCACAATAATACTAATCGATAACAGCAGCCGGGCGCAACACGTGCGTCTGCATATAAATCGTAATCGAAATTTGTATACGCGCAAAACATGGAAATTGGCGAAGGTAAAGTAATAAAATGTAACTAAAAAAACGCATGTTAATAAACAAAACAATTGCAGAACTTATGTCCTGGCTGAAGGACGATAAAAAGGAGTACACGGCACGCTTGGAATTTGCAATAAAAGTGTGGCAATCATTGGATTTCGTGTACATTACCAAATATGAAGTGATTTGTAAATGGTTGCTGGACACACTTTCCACTGAAAATGAAAATGAAAATGCTGAAAATACTGAAACTGCTGAAGAACTGCCAATTGCACAGCTGCAGCAGCTGTTTGGATTGCGGGCGCAGCCTGGACTGGTCAACGTGCGAACTAAAATCAATTTAATGCGAGTGATTTTGAAGCGCATCGAGAAAGCTGAAAATGTGGAAACGAGAACGAAAACGAGATCTGTGAATTTTCGCGCACATGCGCAATTGTTGCAGAGTTTGATTAACTTTGAGCTGGTGCAGGATGCACTGCGTGCCAACTATGATCTGCTCATGTGCAGCTATGGTGCATTGTTTACCAGCTATGAGAGGATGCTCTTGAATCCCATTGAAGGTGACATTGATTTAAAGCAGCCAAGACATGCGGATTTCATACTGCCATTGTTGCAGCAAATGCGCGACTATGTGCAACGTGCCCAGAACCATAAGAAGCTGCTGACAACCTACACATATGCTGCACTGCCGCCACTATGTCAATTATTGCTGCAATTGCGGCACACACAACACAATTTGTGTTGCTTTGATCAGCTGGCCGCATTGGAGCAACAGCTGACGGAGTCCTTGGCCATGGGCGAAGCCATCACACGCATCGCGCAGCAGCCGCAGCTATATGTGCGCCTGCTGCTCCTGGAATCGCTGCTGCTCAATCAACGCTTTGATAATGTTAATCTCGCTTTGGTATTGCGCTTTGCCTTTGGCCAACATGAGACTAATCCTGTGGAGCAACAGCCACTGGCACTGGCCACACATGCTCTGGAATCGCTGCGTAAGCACAACATTAGCTTGCAGTTCCAAATGCCAGATAAAACAACGGCCATGGAATTTGTGACGGAGCAAATCTTTGAGCTGGTTAAGGAGCACAAGGATGAGCATCTGGGCGAGGTGCTAACGATGCTGTGTGCCGCGTTGCGCTTAAATCCATTGCTGCTGGAACCGAATGTCTATCAGATAACCGTTTGGATGCTAACCAAGCCCAAGCGCACGGACAAGGAACTCTGTTTATATTCCGATTATTTGGTCCAGCTCCTGGACATGTTCCGTCGCCTCAGTTCCGCCGAACGTTTCATCATGCAACTGATGAAATCCCTAAGGGAATGGCTGCGCAACTACGAACTGGAGCTGCCTGGCAGCGATGCCAAACGTCGACGTCTCTCCACGGAGACAAAGGATAAAGATGAAGCGTCTAATAAGTCAAATTTGTATTTGGAGCTGATCTTCAAGCCACACTCGAGTGTGAGCAGCGTTCCCAGTGATCGTCTGGCTCAAACGTGGCCCAGTCAGACGGCGGGTGCTGCCTTCACACGCCTCGTCAGCCATCTAATGGCCAAACCCTCCATTGTCATCTGGAAGATGCTCTTGCACACATTCTCCGAGCTCTTGCAGCCGGATACGCCTTCCGTGCTGCCGGTGAATTTGAATTTTGCCATTGAACTGCAGGTGTCACTGCTTTGTCAATACTTGCTGGGCACTCGCCTCGCGGAGCAAGTGCAGCATCATCAGGCGGAGCTGGCACAGGGACGTCGTCATACTGCCCAAGTGCTGCAGCAATTTGGACGACATCTGCTGGCCCGCGAGCACAATCGGAGCACCATGAATGCCTTTCTCGAGTGCGTGGATCGGGCCACAAGCTTTGAGCTGCTGCTCTCCTATTATTGGCCCGATGGCCTGGCCAAGTCGGCGCAGGAGACGGAGCCGGAGGAATTGCAATTGCCGTACAAGTTTTTGCCGAGCGACGAATGGGAATTGATTCAACAGCGTGTCCATAATTTTGGCAAGAGCACATGCCGTCAGAGATTGCAGCGCTTGGAGCTGCAATTGGTGCAGACCAGCTGGCTGCTGTTGCCCAATCAACGGCGCGAATCTTGTCCGGATGCGTTGCTGGAACTTGTGCCGCCCCAGCTGCTCGGCCATTTGAGTCGTGGCCAGAAACAGCTGCGATTGCAGCAGCAGCAACAGCGTCGTCATCATGATTATCAACACGAGGATCTGCTCCGGGATGCCGAGTGTGTGGAATTGCTGGCGCTGCAGTTGCTCCAGGATTATGCCGACGCCCTCAAGGCGGCGAAGATCAAGGGCACTCTGCTGGGCAAGCAGCTGGAGCAGCTGGAGGGCGGCGATGAGACCAAGTTGTCGGCTGCCCTGCGGCAACATTGTGGCAGCTCCAAGCAGTTGACGCTGCCCGTGGAGGCCACGGATGAGCTGATTGAGGCACTGCAGCGTCTGCCGCTTGCGCAGCTGATGAGCAGCCTCAAGTTGCGTCTCTGGCTGCTCATCTTCACGCTCTATCACGATTTGCGACGTGCCCAGCTGAAGGAGCAGGCAAATCAATTGCTCGACCAGCTCATAGGTGAGTCACTGCGTCCTTGACACAATCCAATTCCAATTTTAATTTATTATAATTTCCAGATTTGCTGCACTTTGGCAGGCCGTTGCCCATTTGCAGTCACTTTCCGCAGCTGCCGGAGCTGCTGCAATTGGTGCCCATTGATGATGATGATGCCAGCGATGCCTCCAACAGTTGGAGATTCTATGAGATGCTCTTTGGCCGCTGCATTCGTCGCCTGACGGCGGGCGGTGAGAGCTTCCTCGCCAGCTGTGCCGAGCATTTCCGGGAGCAACTGCAGCAGACGCGGACGCTGCAGCTGGTGGAGAGTCGTCTGCTGCTCCTGGCCATTGAGGCGCTGTCGGCGGCATCTGGCGTTCAGGCGCGACGCATGCAGCGTCATCTGCAGCCGCTGCTCGAGATCTACGGCCAGTTTGTGGCCCACAAGTTTCGTTCGGTGAAGAAGCCACCGGCGGATGCTGCGGAATTTGTCCAACATACGCTCAGTGGATTTGCCATCTACTTGAGCAGCTGCATCAATCGGGCCGCCAAGCTGCAGCGGGAGAAGCTGGAGGAGGACAAAAAGAAGCAGCAGGTGGAAGAGAAACCGAAAGAGAAGAACAAGGAGAAGAAAGAGAAGAAGCAGGAGAAAGGGGATGAGGATGAGGAGGAGCAGGAGGAAAAGTCGATGAAGGTGCCGAGTCCAGAGTCTGAAAAGTCCACGCCCATCGATGAGAATTTGCGGCGCATTTGCAAGATTTACATTGGGCACTCGGTAAGCCAATATGTACAATATATGTATAGTATACCCTGTAAGCTTATGCAAGTGGGGTATCCTCACACTCTGGGTAGTTTTGTAACAGTTGGCGGAAAAGTAACATTGAGATAGGACAACAAATGTGGCAGAAATACCCTGTTACAAGTATATAGAGTATGCTCTCACTAATGAAAGTTATATAACAGTTTGTATAACAACAAGATACCCTAGGAAATACCCTATAAGTATGTGTAAGTGAAAATTGATGGGAAAAAGATGTTAAGAAAACTTGAAAGACAGCTTTTGCGTTAGAAATACCCTGTAAAAGTGTTCTTTTATACTTGTGATGTAAAGAAATCGAGAAATCGATTTTCAAGTATTTTAACTCGATAATTTTTTTGAAAACTCGATTTTCGAATTGAGAATTTTAAAATTTCGATTAAAAACTCGATTAATAATTTCCATTGACATCACTAGGGAATACCCTGTAGATCCTGGACTTTAAATATATTTCAATTATTTTTCCTTCTTTGATTTCAGTTGAATTATCGCAATGTGCATGCGATCAAATTGTTGAATGTGGCGCTCACACATCGCGAGCAACTGCATCTGGATCAGGACGAGATTGAGTTTGTGCTCGACAGCTATTGGCGTCAATTGAATGCGGACATTGAGGCAGCCACATTGGACATCCAAGGCATTGAACCGGCAATTAAACTGATTATTGGCTACAAGACCAATGAGGATTTCCTGTTGCTACTGCGACGCCTGTCCACACAGCTGGAGGGGATGCAACGGCCGGAGACGGAGGCACAGCATACGAGTCTACAAAACATCCTCATCCTGCTGCAATTGTTCTCCAAGTGCTCGCTGAGCAGCATCAAGGGAGCGGTGAGTTTGCAAGTTGTCTACAATTTATCAATAAATTATAGTGCATTTTATTCGGGACAAAGAGCTAGAGCGACCAAACTTGATACGCAGACTTTAATGAGTCTTAGTAGATTACATTTCAATTGATCTGGATTACATTTATTTTATTTTATTTAAAATAATATGTTGAAAACACTCGCGACACATTTTTCTAAAAATTATTTACAAAGGGCTAGAGCGACCAAATTTGGTATGCAGACTTTGAAAACTAGAAGATCTTTTTATTCTATTTAAAAGAAAACACATTTTTATAATAGAATAGCTGCTATCTGCTAAGCTTCAATTTTTCTACAACTTTTTACATTGGGCTAGAACGACCAAATTGAATAGGCAGAATTTTGCAGATTCAAGCCATAGGAGCTAGAGACTCTAAAAACGCTGTAGAGATGACATGAAATTATCTATATAAAAAACTCTTTGTCCCGACTGAGAATCAACGTGTAGGCCAAACGGTTAAGCCTAGAAAGCTGAAATTTTTACAACAACATAGCCGAGACAATTTTATCGTGCAATAAGATGACATTTCGCGAAATTCGACCTGTAAGTAGGTCAAATTCGGGGTCAAAGCTCAGGGAAATGCTTAGTATGTTCCGAATTCCGAAAACGAGTCGATTTGCCACTAAAACGAGTTGATTGCTGTTCCGAATTCCGACAATCGACAAAAATATTTTATAAAAAACAAAGCCGAGCTGTTCTGAATTCCACTTTAATTTGTGTTATCGATACACAACCCTCGCAATTTATATATTTATAGTATATTGAAACTGAGTACAGGGTATTTTATGTTAATCCCCTTTCTCAAATTGTTTGTTGTTCCTCGCAATCTTTGCAGATGCTCAATGAGCACTTTGAGCTACTGATTGGCAACATATCGTTGCGCCTGCCTGGAGTCGGAGATGCCGCGTATCGCAACCATGTGGTGCGTCTGCTGGAGGCACAACGCGCCCTCGCCAGCAATCGGACGGTGCCACTCACCGGGGAGACACTCGATTCCATTCTGGGCACCATGCTGGAAATTAACATTAAGAGATTCATCATCGCTGGCGGTAGTTTGGATGATTTCCTGCTGCTGCACGCTGGCATCTCGGAGAATCTGTTGCTCCTGCTGCGTCAACATGGCCCATTGATGTCCGATCGCGCCGCACAATTGACGGCACTGTGCCAGGACTTGGTCGAGGCGATCGTGTGCTATCGCAGCGATCGCAAGCAGGCACAGAATCTAAACGATCGGGAATTGGACGGCCTGGCCGAGTTGGCGCTGAAATTGGTGACACTCTTGGCGGGAATCGCAGCTGGGCCGCAGGCGTTGGCCGTGAAGCGTGTGGCGCCATTTCTGCTCATCTTTACCATCAAACAAATGGTCACCACCGAACGACCCACAACGCTCTTTGAAAAGGTGAGTTCGCCAGCTGATCCTGCTGCTCAGAGCTCGCAAAAAACTGTCAACATTTTTAAATGGATCGAAAAAAAAACCGATCTCTTACCATTGCTGTCCAAACTCACACAATCAACAAAGTCACAAAACGTTTTACTGATTTGCACTGAAAAAATGAAATGGAAGCATATTCAAACTGTCGCATCTTTACGGTTGGCAACGTAAAGAGAGCAAATCATTAGTTGCAGTGTATGACAAAAGTCTAGCGCTGTACGGTCTCTCTTCATTGAACGCAACTCAGCGACTGACATCAAAATGCATCAGCCGATCAGATGATTTGTGAGAGAACAAGCCGCTGAACGTGCTATTTATAGAACACACGCATTCTCTCTCTGTCCATATGTACGTGTGTCGGCTGTCCTATTCCAATGGGTTAGGCTTTTGGCATTTTGGACACCAATGGCTCAGTCCAAGGTGAATTTACTGTATAGGTGACGTTGTCACCACAGCTGCTCTCTTTCGAGGATACAGACATTTAACAGCATGCCTGCAAACGTTGTTGAAAGAGGTTGTGTATCGTATGTTTTTTTTATTGTCTTCTTCCTTACAAATAAACTCGTAGAAAGAAAAGAATGAAAATAATAATAATGAATAAGCTGATTATTATTGAAATCTGCAAATTTTTTATTAACAGTGTGTATTATTTTGTCGTGCGTGTAATTGATCATTAGATCTAAAAATGACTACAACATATTGCATGCTCTGCCTTTTCATTTTCTGTCAGCTGAAACAATAACAAACGAAGAGTGCAGAACGTAAAAAGTTCGCCATCTTTTTCTAGCGCGGAGAGAGAGAGGTGAAAAAATTATTGTATCCTCACCACATCGGACAACGTGACCTTTATAGTAAATACACCTTGGCTCAGAACAAAACCGATTTTTTTTTCGGTTTCTTTTTGCTCGTGTCTTTCGCTGACCACTTTTCTCAGACACTTTGAATGTCTTGTTCGGGGTATCCGTTTCTCTTTCTTGCACACACATTTTGCGGACACTTACTGAAAAGTTCTCTTTTGCCAACAGTTTTGTAGTGAGCGCTCGCTCAAGTGTCTTTTGAATTGTTAGTGAGAGGCCAATTCGTTCGGTTTGAAGAGCACAAGCAAAGAGAATAAAGTGTTCGGCGCAGTAAGAGAGCGTGTGTGCTTTATTTGCTGTGCGCTACTCTTCAATGGAATTTTATTCAATTTATTAATTAATTAATTTCTCTTTGTCTCTTTCCAGATCAAGGTGCATCTGGATCGCATCTGTCACGAGCTCATCTCCCTGTGCGATCATCGCGCCGGACACTTTATACTGCGTTCCAGCAACGAGGCCGGAGCTCGCATGTATCAGAACCTGGTCAAGGAGCACGACAAATATCACAAATTCCGTGGCAAAGTTTAAATCAATGTTTACTCTCTTTTCATATTCAAATCTGTATTTTATAAAGTTCGTTATTACTGAATAAATATAATTATTTAGAAATTTTTATATTTATGCCAGGGTATCAAACCGAAACGGTTTCATTTTCGGTTACGGCTCACTTCGCATTGAGGTTTTTTGTATGTTTCTGTTTTGAAATACCGATATGATTTCGGTTCACAACAAAAATTATTTCAAGTGTTAAAAGCATGTACTTAGTTTAAAAACAAATATTCAAAAATAAGATATTTTTATTGAGATCAATTTACACACTAAAAATAAAAATCAAATTTAAATTGAAAGACAGGATTACACCTTAACAACATAATTCGATTTTATGCTTGACCGAACTGAAATTAACCTGTATGCACGAACCGGTTTCTAAACGGCTTTTTCGGTTGGAAATAATTCGGTATCGGTTTGATAAAAAAAAGTTTTGTATCGGTTACGGTTTCAGTTAGGGTTACCAATTTCAATCTGTTAATACCGGCTACCGGTTACGGTTATGATTACGGTTTTAATCTCTGTAGGAGCACAAAACTGGGAACTAAAGTGTAACTTGGAAAATAAAGTAAGGAATAAAATTTTAGATGCTAAAAATTTATTTCTGATTTAACTGATCTAACTGAAGAATTTGATGTTTTAATATTTTTTTCACTTATCAAAAACCAAGCTAAAATAAAATTATAGATCAGGGATTAAAACCGAAGCGAATATCGGCTTCAGTTACGGTTTCGGTTATGTTCGCATTTAGATTTTCGGTTATCGGTTACGCAAAATCTTTCAATAAAGGTTTCGTAACGGTGAACCGGTTCTTGTATGTTTCGGTTTTGAAATACCGGTATGGTTTCGGTTCTCAAATAAAAAAAATTTTCTTTGCAATAATACTAAAAGCGCATTACTTTCTCACTGTTTCAGGTACATAATCTTTTCTATGTATTTTTTAATATAAAACAAGCGGAACAGTCGAGTGCAATCGACAGTAATATACCCTGGGCCTAGGCCCCGGCACGCGGAAGATTTAATGGCCATGCAAATCTGATACTAGTCCTTAATTATCGACCTACCGCTACTGTGGCAGCTACATACATATATGACATTAATCAGTGATTTGAACCAATTTTTAAAATTTATAAAAAGTAAAAAAAATAAAAATAGCGCAAAAAATTGGTTGTCCAATCAAGGAATCGAACCCACGCCCCTCGCGCACGGGCTCGTGTCTCTATCATTAGACAATTTAAATAAACAAAAAATATGTAAAAACTAGAAATTCTCTTTTGTTTTTTTCTTCGCATACATTTATTTATTTACTTTGGAAACATACAGTTAAATTATTTACAATAGAATTTGAATGCATTTTGGTTTTATTTTACTCCATTTAAGTTTAGTTAATTTATTTAATTGTTGTCTAAGCGATTTAAGAGTTGAATTATTATATCGTGTTGTTGTTCTTAGTGTTTTTGTTGTTGTTGCTGCTGCAGCAGCTGCAAAATGAATTAAAATGACCTTTACTTGCCCTTGGACTCAACTAATATAATTAACTCCTATTCTTTAATTTTTAACTTTCATCTGTTTTTTTTGGTTTAAATAATAAATAATTTGAAATGCTAATTGCGCTTTTAATTAGCTCGCATTTATTCAAATTTTTTCTTTTTTTTTTCAATAAAAAAAAAAATATATACTTTTTTTTTATAATATATAAAAATAATAATTAACATAAAAAAAACGTTCTGAACTGGTTTGGTTTTTGTTTTTGTTGCTGTCGCGTTTGATTGTTGATTGTTGTTAATCTTCATTTTTACTGGTATCGGTTTGGTTAATCCTGCTCCTCATCCTTCTTCTTTCTCCTTCGTCTTCCTCCCCCCTCCAGCTGTGTTGTTGTTGTTGTGTTGTTTTTACTTTGTTGCTGTTGTCGCTCCATCTGCCGTGTGATTGTTGACCTTGCGTTGAGTGGCGCCACCTGTTGTTCCTGTTGTTGCTGCTGCTGCTGCTGCGGCGCTGCCAGATTTGGACTTTGAGCGCGTCGATCCATTGGCCACACGCACATTTCCGGAGCTATCTGTGAGATCCTCACTGTCACTGGAGCGAATGTCACCGGACATCTGCAAGGCGAAACAAACAAATGATTAATTTACAATTTTTATAATGGTTAAATTAATTTCTATGTCGATTATAATTTGTTTTAATTCTACTCTATTTTGTATTTTTGCAGATTTCCATTTTAAGTCATATATTAAAATTCGACAAATGGTAAATCATTTTTAATATCTTTCTTTTTTGAATATTTGCACTTATTCATTTAATACCATTAAAGACGAGAAAGTTGTAGAGATTGTCTTAGAATTTCACTATGAGGACTTTTGCTAAACTGATAGATATAATCTTTAAATGGTAAATTAAAATCTATATGCTCACTTTCTCTTTCTTCATCTATCTCTCTCTTTCTGTCTCACTTGAAACTTAGTAAAATACATAGTTTAACAATAATAAAATTATTTACATTTATTCTATTTGGTAGAAATTGAGAAAAACAAAGGGGGAAAATACTAATTAGTGAAATACTAGCTTAGTAAATATCGAGTCAGCTAAATACTCAGATTACAATAATCACTCTAGTTTCAAAAATATTACAGTCTACATTTAATTATTATTTTCTCTCAATTTTTAATTATCTTCACTTCTCTTTGTCTCTCTTTTTTCCCCATTTATCAACTGCGCTGAAAGAATACAATATTGTTGTTCTTTTCTCTGATCAACGATGAAGAAGGCGACATTGTGACGCCAACTAACCAACTAATAACCAATATTTTCAACAAATAACAGGGAATAAAACCCATAAATCCGTGCATTCAAAACTTACCAGTCCCTTTTGCAGTGAATCGACCACAATCTTGAGAATCATATAGGTCCAGATCACGTGCAGCACCAGAAGCATCAAAAGCAGCGTATTGAAAATGTAATATGCTGGGAACATGGGCAAAATGCGTGGTGCCTCAACAGATGAACTGAAAAGCAACAAGAGATGCAATTAAATTAAAGTTCTTATTAAAATATCAAATGATGTTGTGTACCTATAGATAATGCGAGGATAAAAGCCCAGACGTGTGACAATCCAAACGACCGTGAAGATGGCGAATATGGCATCGCAGACCTTCTGATAATTGGCATATTTGGTCAATTTGGCGGCCTCCAGGAATATATCAGCACAGTCATGGACAACAAGGACGAGGGAGCCGACGCGATGCAAATTGCACACCCAACTGAGGGACATTAGCAGCAATGTGACCATATGATGTATGAACATTTGCCAGAAATCTTTGCGTTTCACATCAAAGAATTGAGTGCCAGTTAGCGACCAATAGAACGACATCGATATCATATAATACCACCACACATCACCGCTCACAGACTGTAAATGAATAGCGAAAATAACGAAATAATTAGCATTGAATTATATTAAATTATAGAATTATATTTTAAGTATAAAATAAAGTTTATGCTTTTAGCTTTTTTCTCACTTTCTGTGTCTGTTTGAAACTATAGTTAATTGGGGGTGCCACAGAAATCGCTTTCGCTTGAATTTCACTTTAATTTCATACAAATTCCGGTGAAATTCAAGCGAAAGCGATTTTTGTGGCAACCCTGTATATTTCCGTTCTTTTATATGTACAAGAGCGTAGCTGCCTAGGTGTCTTTTTCACTTTTTTTCCTCTTTTTATAGCGATTTTTTTAAGGACTAGAATTCATATATTTAATGAATCGTTTGATAAAGAAAAAATTTATCCCAAGGTGGCAACGCTGTTGTTGAGAGAGTGCCTGCCTGTCTGTTCTCTCTCTCTCTTCTATTTTTTTCTATTCTGAAGTATTACAGTTGAACTTCCATAACTCGAATTTCTCTCTAACTTGAGCTAAATGAGTGGCAGTAAAATTAATAAACTTAAGAAAAAGAACTCTATAAGTCAAATATCTCCATAACTCGAACCTTTTCCTTGGATAATGATGTTCGAGCTAGCGGAGTTCGATTGTCATATTATTAAAAAGAATTGTTTATCAAAACAAAATTGACGAGGTGGCAACACTGACAAAGGAAGAGTGTTCTGTATGTATTTTTCTCTCTCTCTCTCTCTCACTTTCGCTCGTTTTTAATAAGGAAGTTTGTCAATAATTGTAAAAGTTCTCTCTCTTCTCTGTTCTCTCTATTTACATATATCTCGATCGAATCTTACCTGATGAGGATAACCATACCAACAGCTCTTGACATCCCAGAACCAGGGCTTATCCCACAGCACAATCACGCCGAATATAAAGCTATACAGATAATAGATGCATCGCCATGTGTTCTCACAGAACTTGACCAATGTCGATGGTTTATCCTGTGCTCGACGCAGACGCCACCAACGTTCAATCTGACGTTCACTCATGTCCGCCTGTTTGGACAGCGGAGCCAGCTATAAAACATCAAATATACATATACGATCAGAAAAAATTAAAATATATTTTCAATTAATAAACAATTATTTTTTGATAGTTTTTTATCTATAAATCTGTACTTACCCACTTGTGATCCAAACGCGATGATTTGGCATATGCTGCCTCTAGTGTAGGAACATTTGCCGCTTTCTTAGGTCTAGAGCTTCGTATGCCCAAAGATTTGCCGACTGGTGATATCCAAAAGCTAAAAAAAAATAGCCAAAATAAAACAAATTTATAAGTATTTATGCATAAATTGACGATAATTAAGATATGTATTAGATTAGATATGATATTTGACTATATCTTTGGTGGTAAGCTAAGAAAGCAATTCTACATATTCGCACTTCAAGATTAGCTGCAAATTGCTAGAGATCTCAAAAACAAAACGAGTGTAATTCTATCTTTAGTGAATGAAGGTTGGCAACAGCGCACTGAAAAACTTTGCTCTCATTTGATTTGCATTAATTATTTTTTACGGATTCTAATATTTACTGAGAATAGTTTGATTGCGCTATTTTTCTGATACTTAAGCTGTGAATGAAGTTTGGCAACAGCGCACTGGTAAAATATACATACAATTCCATTTGCCAAATCGCATTTAGCATTATTTTCAACTAGGCCTAACAATTTACTACAATTACATATAAAAAAAATGCGGAAATTTAAAACGCAGTGCCAAAATGGGCGCATTGGAATTCAGCACCAAAAACTCTGGGCCTTCCCCTCCCTTCCTGCTAGGCATCTATTTAGTCTGGCACGTGTGAAGCATGGCAACACTGGAACGACGTTGACAACAACAACAACGATGATGATGTCGATGTCGATGACAGTTCGCGCCCATGCATAATCAAGTACCAGTATAACTTGACTACATACATACATATGTACATACAGACGACGACGCATTTCGGAAGTTAATTTGCTTATGAAATTGAAATTGGCCAGGCCCCAAATCAACCAAGTCAATACACAACACAATCCCCCATCATATCATACAGCAGCCAAAAGACAACGACGACAAC
Organism: Drosophila suboccidentalis; assembly: GCA_037043435.1. Taxonomy (NCBI): domain Eukaryota; kingdom Metazoa; phylum Arthropoda; class Insecta; order Diptera; family Drosophilidae; genus Drosophila; species Drosophila suboccidentalis. The sequence continues at coordinate 764,430 of JBAMBK010002558.1, read as the reverse complement.
GGATTGCGTCTGGCATTTCAAATCAGTTTCATTTTTTTTTTCTTCTCTTCTTGATTTTTTTTTACATATGCACGCGTCCACAATTGGAATTAAAAAGAGTCCATTGATAATGTGACTCCCGACTCCCCTCCCATTAGCATTAGTCAAAGGGTCATAGGGTCATCAAAACTCAACTGTTCGTTCTGCTTTAATTTCAAGTTAATTTACAACAATTCTGTCTGATTTAGTGTCTTACAACAAACAGCAGAGTTATTACACAGCTCAGTTAAGTTCAAGTTCAAGCTACAATATTAGCGACAGATCGCGTCGACTAGTTGATGCTCTATGAATTTATCAATATATCACCACTGTGGACGGCAGTGCACGCTGTGTGCGAAAGGCGACAACACTGAAAATATGACAACTTACTGAGTTGCCACAAAAAATGAGAGTCAGCTTGCAATAACAAGATAGCGGCAACTCTGTAAGCTTTCAAATTTCCAGTGCTAGAAGTGTTGGTAGCGACAACACTGGAAATTTGACAACTGCAGATGGGGATGTTAATTTTAGCGGGTTTTTTTTTTAGCGATTGCCGGCTAAACTAGCGGTTTTCTTTTTCAAAAAGTTGAACAAAAAATTTCTTGATCTATAAATGGGAAATAAGTCCACATCACTGTAAACATTTTCGTAATTTAATACAAGAAAAATAAATTTATTTTCTTCAAATAATTCAATTTATTAATAAAAATAATTTTTAAAAGTCGTTCATAATTAAAATTAGTTTAAGTTATTTTTATAATTATTTAAAGTCTTAAAAATGTTTGGCGATATTTGAAAAGCTTGTAATCTCCGATGTTTTCGGCACCAGCGTGGACTGCAGTCCATGTACATATGTACATGTAAGTATGTATATGAATAAGTTCCACAATGAATTGAATTGCAGCGTATCAAGTGCCACAAGTTGTTTTTGATTGAATTTACACTTGCGCCCGCATAAGTAAATATACATATGTATGTGTGTCTGCTATTAACAGCCCGCTTGAACATAAATAATTTTCTTATTATTTTTCTTCTCTGCTTTTCGGTGGCGACAAGTTTAGAATTCATAATGCCCACTTATAGGAAGCGCGTCAGTGCGTGCTTCAAGAATAACTCCTGCTGCCAATCAACCAATCAATACAAATGTATTCTAATGTAACAAAAAAAAAAAACAGTAACCTTGGAAATTGAACTTCACAATAAAAATTCAAAAATAAAATTATACACACAATCCACGACAACAACAACAACAACAATAACAAAAAAGGGAACATTTAATACGTAGATGCCGCCCAGCATTTATCACGAACGCCAGGTGGCGCAACTGTGCGCTCTGCATGCGCTCAACAATTTATATCAACGTGCGAAAATGTTTACCAAGGAACAACTGGATGCATATTGTTATGAGTTGACACCACGAGCCTGGCTAAATCCACATCGATCGTGGCTGGGATGGGGCAACTATGATGTGAATGTCATTATGTATGCGGTGCAGCAGCGCAATTGTGAGGCAATTTGGTTTGATCGACGCCGTGATCCCAGTTGCCTCAATTTCGATGCTATCTTTGGCTTCATTATGAACATTGGATCAATGAATATTACATATTATATACAATTGCCAATGATGATGCGTACACGTCATTGGATTGCATTGCGTTGCATCGAGCATAATTATTACAATCTTGACTCGAAGTTGACGCATCCTCGGCGCATTGGCAATGAATTCAAATTTATCGAATTTCTACGTCGTCAACTGTTGGCCGATAACGATCATGAGCTTTTTATAATAATAACGAGGGAGCAGCAACAACTTTGGCTAAAACCACAATATCGTCCATTGCAGGAAACAACTGAATAAATTATGTCCACAAGTAAATTGTACACAAATAAACAAAAAAATAAAATAAAATCGATAACAATATAAAGTTTGGGATTATTGTCCAGTACGTGTGCAACGATAACACGTCCTTCCAGTAGTGTGTGTATATCGAAGTGCTTTAGGGATATAGATATTTCGATATTAAAAAAAATATATATCGATATACCGGTATTTTATCAACAGAGCCATAATGTGCGTGCATTTAATGGCCGTTACGTACGTTTTCGATACATGTGTGTGTGCGTGTGAGTGCGACTACTCGATTAGCAATTAGCGATAAACGGTACAATTATTTAACCATTTTTTTCTGTGTTGACAAAGCAAAACGGGGGGCGCATTACACAAATGTGGTAAGTGTACGGAGCTGCAAGGCGAGCTGAGCAATTGCGTTCTTATCAGCCCCAACATGCACACTTGTATTTTTTATTTTCCAATTTTTTTGTTTTTTTTTTTGGCAAATTACACAGGGAGACTCATTTACTTTTGGCTGATGATAATTCAACACGCAAATGATTGCATGATAACTGAAAAATACATATGTATATGCTTGTTATTCATTATAACATGACTCATGTTTTGTGTCTTGCAAAATGAACCCAAAAAAAAAAAAAAAAAAATTGCGTTCCCAGCGATAACAACATCATTTGAATTTAAATGTTGTTGTTATCGATTGCTGTCCAAAGGCCGCGCACAAAACAGCTGATTTCCCAAAAAAAAGAAGAGACGAATGAAAGGGAAGATTGAAAAAAAATGAAATCTATGTATGCTAATTGGACATTTAACGTGTTGCACTACAAAATTAAAACGCTCTGTACACACATACATACATATGTGTTTGTGTGTGTTATTTTATGGCCTACTCTGCGCGTAAAGCACGTGCACTTTTTGGCCTATTCCGTTGAGCAATCGGCAACAGCGATAAAGAAAAAAACTAGTTTGGATTTAGACTAACGAGAGAACAGCAACAAAAGCAACAACAAATAACACTTAAGCTAAAAGTGCCATGTTTGTTTATGTGTGTATGTTTGTATGCGTAAATGTGATTTATGAGTGTATTTGTATTCTTGGAAATTTAAGTGACAAGACAATGCACAATGCAGTCCACACACACACACACATACACCGGCATGTACAATTGTTGTTATTGCCGGCTTGCTAACCCTGATTAGATTGGGCTATTAAAAAAAATCATGCAAATAAGTGTGTGTGTGTGTGTGTGTGTATGTGACCAGCTGTGTGTAGGCCAATTTTAATAGCGAACTTTAAATTTGTACATCGCATTGTGAGGGTCGCCTGATACGTAATCCCATAAAAGATATACAGTTAGTCAAGTAATTGCTTGAACAAAAAAAAAGTGTATTTTTAAACTTCTTCTATTTATACTTTTTACGATAAGCAAATATAATAAAAATAAGAAAACAAATATTGAAAAAAAAAAACCTAGAAACAAATTGTTTTTTTCTTCAAAATCAAATGTGATTCTTTTTTTAATTGTGTCAAAACCATTACTTTACTAACTGTAAATATGTAAGCTGAGTATATAATTTGTGTGTGTGTGTTTGTATGCTTGCTGGATTTGATTAGGTTTGCAACATTCCAATTCCAGTGTGTGGCAATTTGGAAAAAAAAAACTTGATAGAACCAAGAATGGAACAAAAGCTGACTCATTATGACTCACACACACACACACACATACACAAACATGTGAAAACATCCACCACCCACACAGACACAAACACACACACACAGAGGCGCAGTCATATAACGCATAACGTAATCGCGATAGCGAAGCATTATCAAATTTATTTCACTTTTACGTAAATCTTGCTCGCAAATCTTATCAAAACAAATGTTGCCTATTAGACTCAAAAGTGGAAGGAGAGGAAGTTTCAACTGTCGATGCCACACACACACACACACATACAACACACAACTTGTTGGCGACCCTGAAAGGCAAATTCTCGTTTTTAAGAGCAAAAACTTAAAAACTATGAAAATCAGTAAAGAAACAAAAAAAAGAAATAATCATAAAACAAAAACCAGACAGCCATGACAAATATTGAAGTAATTTGCGGTGTATTAGTCATGGTTACCACTGAAAACATATCAAAAATACCAGCATATAGGGCAAATGTCCCGTTCTTGAATGGTACAAATATTCTTTATTTAAATTTAATATGAATATAGTTTTTGTTTATCAAATATATGAAAACAAGAGTTAAATAACCTTTAAAACTTATTGTAAAGTTTAAAAAATATCAATAATATCATAAATAAATTGTATTATTTGAAAACATAGATTTATTACAATTAAGAAATGATCTAACAACAAATCAATAATGTACCGATTTTTTGGTAATGTACCAAAAGTATCAATCCTGTTTATAGTGAAGTTGGCTGCGGCAGTGTCGCCATTTGAATTGTAACTTTGGCAGGATCGTCCAACAATTTGGGGGAAACAACGGAATGAAACGAGGGCCAGGTGCGCCCTTTATGTACTAGTGTGTGTATGTGTGTGCGTGATGGTGTCTGCAAAAACTCACGTGAAACATTTGTAATTATGTTAATTACATGCAAAATGCAAGCGACTCAACACGCAACACACATAAACACACACAACTCTCTTTACCTATGCATCTGTGTGTGCATGTGTTATATGCAAAACAAACGTTAATTGCGGCCCAAAAAGCGACAAACGGTCTGTTGCACACTGTGACAAAATAACAACTACATGAACCACAATTTTTAGTCAGTTTTGATAAGAAACTTTTTTTGACTAATAGGGGAGACAAAAAAAAATTTAAACTAAAACATCAAAAAAGGAATCCTATTTATATCACAACATAACCTTTGAAACGGCAACAAATATAAAGTTTAAAGGTAATATCGTTAAAATAAAAATGAGCTATTATTTAGAATGAACTGAAGGTTAATAGTATTTGAAAACAGCGGTCAGGCAGGTCTAATTTGTGACCCATACATACAATAAGAGTTGTTCATAACGCATATATTAGTTTCACTTAAATAGATACATTAAACTATATTTGAATAAAGTAACTTCATGTACGATGAATAAAAATTTTAATCAGATCTGCACAATAGTGTATATTTATATTATAATTGGTAGTGTATATTTAAGAGTAAAATAAATAAACTATACATATGTTAAAGACGATTAAATCCATATTCTAATAAGCGTGCAATTTTGTTAACATAAAAAAACATAAACATAACTGAATTACAACAATGAATGGGCTAATTTTTTTTATATTAGATACCCCACCCCAGGGTTTACATATAACTTTTTTTCTTTTACACTTTAGTTTATTTAATTTAAAATTTTAAACTTTTTTTTTAAATTTATATTTACACTGTTGTGTCGACTGCTTGAGAATAAAAAACAAAAATTTCCTACATTCAATCTAATGTCCGAATGTGCATTCAGTTTTTCGCACTATTTGATACCAGTGTGCGGCACACATAAAAAAAAGCACATGCAGCGCCGGTTTTTTTTTTGTGTTCTTGTTGTTATGCTTGTATTTGTACGATGCATACAACTATAAACAAATAGCATCTTTTTTTTAGCTAAACAATTAGTAAGCCTTGTACTAGGTAGCGACATGGGGTGGGTAGTGAAGGGGAGGGGAGGTGTGGATGATGTGGATCGCATAGCGCTCTCATACATACATACATATGTATATTTGTGTACATTGTGGGAAATTGAGATTCTCTATTAGATCGCCTTGTTGTTGTTATTGTTGTTGGAATTTGAAATTGGAGAAGTGGATGAAGGAAAACATAAAGTTCGCAAAGTAAAAGTGAGGCAGGGCAACAACAACAAAAAAAGCATAATCTTACACATACATACAAAAATTGTTGGGCGTTTCCACGTGAGGTTATGTTTGGCTTATGCATGTTTGCATGTGTGTGTGTTTGCTTACTGTACATTGCACAGAATGCACAAACAAAATGAAAATTTAACATCCCAGTAGCACTTTTTGTATGTAAAAATATACAGATTTCCAGCCGAACTTGCAGCCGGTATGTGCAGCCACTTTGTGTGAAGTTCTAATTCGCTTTTACATTAGCGTGGCCGGGGTAATTCGGTATACGCTAGCTGAAGACCTGCCGAAATTTTCCGGCACGGTTTGCGGGGGTACCCGCTGAAGACGTGCGGAAAATTTTACACAGCGCTTCAGCGGTGGGAAATTTTTGCCCCGGCTGTAGGCCACTAGAAAATTGTGCCGAATTGGCGGCAAAAAATTATGCACACAAGAAATTTATTAACTTTTTTTTATTTTAATGCACTTCATTTTAAACTATCAGTTCACTTATAACAAAACTTATAACTAACTTTACTTATTATTTAATTCCTTCTGGCCGCAGCATTCGGTTGAAGGGTCAATCTGAAATTTAGAATCAATTAATCGTTTGTTGGAAGAGCATTAGAATGATTAATTCTTACCTAATTGTTGGTCGATTTGCCTCCTAAAGAGCCTCCTACAAGTTGATTCAAAGAAAATACAATAATTATAACAAATTTTGTGTCTAATTGATTATTTGTGTAATTTACTTACGTGTGATGCTCTCCTGGACTTGCTGGCAACAGCTATGATCTTCGTCATAGGGCAATTAAGTCAGGCGATCTATAAGGTTAAAAATACAATGAAAATAATCATTAATTTATATATTTATAGTTAAAACTTACCATATTTTACACTTTCTGCACAATGACAAAATACACAAACGAAGGGCTGCAATGTCTTCGGTAGCCGATAATAGCATTGTCAGCCCTTTGTATTTATCGATAACCGCCACGATAATAATATTTAATAATAAAACATAATTTTATCATATTTTAAAAATGCTTAATTAATAAAATAAGTTATTCAATATATTACGTTTCTTATGAATTCTTTTAACCATAGAGAAATACAGCATAGTATGGTTGGAAACTTATGAAAAGTGTTTTCGATATTTATTGCCAGTCGTTTGCAACGTTAAGTTGGCTGCAGCTGCAGTCCCTAGGGACTTTTTTTCTTGCAGCAAAAATTACCACTGAAGTGTGTAAGAAAATTTCGGCTACCTTTCAGCGGCCTCGCCCTGAAAACGTAGCGGAAACTGGCCTGTAGCTTTGCCACTCAATTTTTCCGGCAGAAGACTGCGTGTATTTTGTTCACCACATGCCTTCAGGTTCTACTGGGATGTCCATGTGTGCGTGTGTCTGTAGGTGTGTCTGCGTGCTTGAAAGCGAAGCGACAATAAAAAAAAACCAGCACACACATACACAGGCAGAGACGCCGCATAAGTTAAATGAATAACGTTATAATAAAATAAAAAAAGGGCGTATGTATGTATATACACATTTATTTTTGATAACTCGAAATGATGAATTGATTGAAAACTTACCGCTCCAATGTGTAACGCACGAGCATAACGACGGCGGCCAATGGAATTGGCCAAATAAGATCCCGGTAGTCGGCATAAACAACATCTGGACGGGAACCGGGCGCAATATCCGCCCATGTTGTATTTGGCGGAAGCCAAATATCCGTACTCCAGAATGCACTACTGAATTTATTGATTATGTTCATATTGAGACCGTTCGCGTTAGAATATTTTCACACGTTTCTATTTTACTGCGGCCACAGGAATTTCTATTTTGACTTTATTTAGACGACGACGGAACGCAGCCTGCTTTTTTTGTTGTTTCTTTTTCTGTTTTCGGCTTCTATTTGGTTTTCTATTTGATTTAAGTTTAACTATTTTTTTTGGTTTTACTTCTGACTGGTGCTATGCTTATTGTTTATAACTATGACTGAATGCTCTTCATACTTTTCTATGTGATTTTATTCTTCTCGTCGATTAATTTTTGTATGTGGTCTTTTTTGCATGCACTTGGAATTCTGGAGCAAACCGCAAAACAAAAAAAAAAACACTCACACACACAACACGCGTTGACACACACACACACACACACCTACGCACTTTTAAGAACTAAACGCGCCGAAAAAATGACAAGCACCAGAGGCCGCCACACAGGAGAATACTAAGAATACGCGGAATACACTTCTGTCTTGAATGTAAACCAACAACTAGCTTAGCAATGTTGAACCGTTGACAAAAAAAATTAAATTGTAATTGTAATAAAGGTATATGTGTTTATAACTATATAACAAGCGCGCACACACGAACCGCTTATTTACTATATTACCGCTCGTGTGTAGAGTTGGGTCGTTTAGTTCTGAAAAAGTTCAAATGAACGGGTCATTAAAATGAACTAATGAACTTATTCAGTCTTTCATGAACTATATAGTTCATTTGGCCAGTGGGTCCGTTATTATAAAATTTTTTTTTTATCTTATTCAGCCCTGGAGTCGTTGAAGCTCGAAGATTAAGTTAATTTTGGAATACAATTTAATAATCTTTTTATAATCTATTTTAAAATGTCTAAGAGAACAAAGTTAAAAAATATTAATGAATGAAAAATGATAATGAAGTACTAAAACTAAAACGCATTTGCTATTTATACTTATTCGAATCCTTAAATAAATTTCAGTGTCAAGTAACAGGTGTTAAAGAAATCATCTCCTTAAATCAAATTGATTGGTCTGAACTAGAGATGGGCACGGGCCTCCTTCTTAAGGCCCGAAATAAATCTCTCAGGCCCGGTCCAGGCCCGGCCCGCTCAAATTTTCAAGAGGCCCGGCCCGGCCCGAGCCCGGTCAAATTTAAAGAGGCCCGGCCCGAGCCCGGCCCGTACAACTAAATACAAATTATTTTTTTTTAATTATTATTTCTTTTTTTTTTTTCAAGATTCAAATTTTATTTTTGAGCCTTTTTTGCAAGCAGAGTCTTTAACTTTTCCTTTGCTCTTTTTTTTGCGTAGCATAAGAAATTTTGTTACAGAAATTTGGTTATCAGCGATTTGAAAAGTATGTGTTAAATCGTGACTTTTCGGGCCTACCGGGCTTCGGGCTTTATACTTAGGCCCGGGCCCGAACGAAAAAAAGCCCGTTTCCGATTTTCATGCACGAAGCCCGGTGATTTTTTGAAGAGGCCCGCGGGACACGAAGCCCGGCCCGGCCCGTGCCCACCTCTAGTCTGAACGATGAAGGATAGAAGGCAATTCACATCGTTTATCGTTCATAAACAACTGACCAACTGAGCAGAATGACCTATTCATCTTTCATCGCTCATTATCAACTGAATAGAAACCTTTCATCGTTCATAGTTCATGACCAACTGAATAAAAAGCATATCGTTCATAGTTCGTGACCGACTGACGAAATGACCAACTAAACTAAATGACTGATTTAGTTCACGACTGAAAAATGAACGATTGAACTTAGTCAGCTAATTGAACTAAAAATCCCAACTCTAGCTCGTGTGTGGCTGGAAAACTATCGACGATACTATCAATATATCGATAGCCGACCTGCTTTTTTCACTTTATACTATATATCGATGGCTTCCACTATCGATAATAATTAAGAACAATTTACTTCACTTGCACACCACTTGACAGCTACATTTTTGGGAAGAAGGGGGCTGCGCTAAAATTCCTTCTTAAATTTATAAATTTGTACGTTATTGTTTTAACAAATTAAGTTCAAAATAATAAATATTAACTTTGTATAAAATAGTTTTTTATATATGAAAAAATTTTAATTAGATCTTTCTGTAGGAAATATATATAAAACGATACTATCGATAGTATAGATGTTAACCTCTCAAAATATCGAAAATATCGAATGGCGCCAATATCGATAGTTTTCCAGCTCTAGTGTGCACAGTTTCACCACTAAGCAAATAACCTATAGAGAACCCATCCTATACAACTTAAATGTCACAGAAAAAAAGGCTTGCGAAGCGTCCACAGCGATGTGTTACCGATCTGGCAATATTGTTCGAGTGAAATTTATAAAAATTAAGGGTGTTGTTTTGAATAAAATAATGTGGGTTAAAAGTTTTAAGGGTAGAGGCTATATCATATTTCACATGTTTAAGTTTCGCAAGCAACGGCCCCAAAAATAAAATCGCTTCTTTTATAAATTCCACTATAACAATATTGCCAGATCGGTAACACATCGCTGTGGACGCTTCGCAAGCATTTTTTCTGTGACATTTCAGTTGTATAGGATGGGTTCTCTATAGGTTATTTGCTTAGTGGTTTCACACACAAGCGGAAGACAAAAATAATCATGTGGCAGCCTTGGCTAAGCTTGGCAAAAAAAAAGGGCGGCAACTTTCTAGCCACAGAAAAAGGTCGATAGTCAACTTTAGATCATCTTAAAATGGCTAATTTTTTGGTAATTTCTCTATTTCGAATTCCGGGGGATGAAGAGTAGTAGTAGTAAACCTAATTTTTAATTTATTTAGTTTTATTAAATTATAATTTACTGTAAAATGAACTAAAGCAAAGTCACAATTTTAATTGCGCGTCGACGACCATAGTCTGACTATCGATACCTATTGCTATTTTTATTTGTTTCGATGTTTACTCACATTACAACAGCAGGCCTTTTACAGCACTGCTACATACAAGTTTTGACGCTTCTGCTTCTTGATCTCAGAGTTTTTTTTTTATTGTGACATTGCAAGCGACGTTTATTGTATTAATTTTAGTAAAATTCGTTTTTAGCATATAATTTAGTTATTTAATTTATTAGAATGGCTGAATTCCTTGATTCTGAAGCCGCCGAATCAGAGGTATGTATGTTTTGCATGTATTTAAAGCGCGCTAAATGCCCCAAATTCATTCTGCATGGGCTACGCGTTGTATGCGCTCCTGTGCCTGTATTTGTGTGTGTGCCTGTATATGTACATGTATATATATATTGCATTTTTTTCTATTACAGGATGAGGAAGAATTGGATGTGCATGAACGCAAAAAACTCAAAAAGTTAAAAGCCGCCGTATCCGACAGCAGCGAGGAGGAAGAAGGTGCGTACAATCAATAAAATGATGAAAACGAAAAACCAAACAAAACTCAACTCCCGCCTAATTTCACAATATGCAAAAAGTTGTAAATTGCACCCCTTCCCCAACATAAATAAGCCGGGTATTTAGTGTATGACAAAATTCGCGTCAACAATTGATATGTTAAAATGAAATACATATACAAATCTATGCATTTATTGCTGCCGCGCAGGTGTCGACGTTTTGTTTACAACTTTGAGGTTATGTTTGCTTTGTGTGCGCACAGCAAATAAAAAAAAAATAGAAGAAAATTTGCAATTTCAACAATAACTAAAAATACTAAAAGAAAGAATACGCAAAAGATGGTATTTTTTGTATACTACTTAATTCGATACTCAAAAGTGCTAGGCAGTTGATAACTATGTAAATACTGTTAGTCGAGTTAGTATTTTGACAATTTGCAAAAATTCGCATATTTTATTTAACAAAAAAGAAAAAAATCATTTTCTTGGCTTTAGTTCTTAAAAACATTTGTATGTTTAGTATTTGTTTTTTTTTTATGGTCAAAACAGTTACTTGACGTACTGTATACACAAGTTTATATTTATTATTTTTATAGATGATGAAGAACGTTTGCGTGAGGAGCTCAAGGATCTGATTGATGACAATCCGATTGAGGACGCCAGCGAGAATGATTCGGATACGGGCAGCGGCGGCGATGAGGAAGGTAGCAGTGCTAAAAAGCGTAAAAAGCATGAGGATGATGACTTGGACGATCGCCTGGAAGATGATGATTACGATCTAATTGAAGAGAATTTGGGCGTCAAAGTTGAACGACGTGTAAGTTTATAAATATTGAATCCTTACAACAAATAAACATATTCTTATTAAATTCTTTAAATTTGGAAACATTATAGAAACGCTTTAAGCGCCTGCGACGCATTCATGACAACGAAAGCGATGGCGAGGAACAGCACGTGGACGAGGGTTTGGCCCGCGAACAAATTGCCGAGCAGCTCTTTGATGAGAACGATGATGTAAGCATTATCATCATTATCATATCATCAAGTATATTCCTTAATATACAATATATATATTATTGTTAACAATAGCAAAGCATTGAGAGACGCAGCGAGCGTAGCATTCGTGAGGCGGATGCATTTGATGACGAGGACAGCGAATCGGATGCCGATGATTTTATTGTGGATGACAATGGTCGTCCCATTGCCGAGAAGAAGAAGAAACGCAAGCCCATATTCACAGATGCGTAAGTATTTAAATTAAACTATATTTATTTGTATTTATTAAATATCAACTAAAAGCAATCGAACAAATTAACAATTGAAATTTGTTATAAAATTAGAAACTTAATATGATATTAGATTATTATGAAATTAAATACAAATTTCAATTTAAACTGAAAGGATAAAAAAAAACAGATTGAATATTAATAATTAATAATTGAATGATCCAATCCGATCATAAAGTATTTGTAGTAGAAATTAGTAGTTGTTACTTATTAATATTAGTTAGTTCAAGAATTTCTCAATAGGGAGGATTTCAAGGAGGAGAACGTGATAAAGACAAAACCGGTTAATTTATTTATTCTTTAGTGCTACAAGTTGTAAGTTGTTAGGAACTTATGATTATGACACTAGTCACAACATAATATAGTTGTCTAAATTCTATGATTCACATAACAATTTGTTTCAAATGACTTGTGATTAATTTAACAATATTAGATTATTCGATTTTTATTAATACAATTTGAAAGCTTTGGTCTTAAGCTAGAGATAATTTAGTTAAAGTAATCTTTCAAGTTATATATCTGAAAAAATTTAACTGTTGGGCATTTAAAGATCCCTAATGATATTGACAAGCCTAGATACCCTGTAAATATTCACATCCACTTGACAGAGACTTAAAAATAAAAGAATTGAGTTTAATTCAGTATCTAAGATACTTTTCTGGAAGATGTAGCTGATTCTGTAATTATCCTTAATTTTGTTGATACGCCTTCATACTTGATGTAAATCATGTAAAAATATATCAAAAAACATTTGAATTTAACATTTCAATTTGGATTAAAATCACCACTAGATAGTCAATAATTATCCACATAAACTTAACACAAATGTTTTCCTTTAAAGAGGGAATTTAGTTTAATTAAGTATCTGAGATACATTTCTGAAAGATGAAGCTGATAAAATATGTATTTTAGTAGCTTTTCGCGCGATTATATATATTTTAAATATTTTATTATATCATCTGCAGTGAATTATAGTGAAATACTTATTTATGTTAAAGATAAATAAATTAAAATACTTGATTGATTTGTTTAATTAATTTTTGCCCCTCTCAATCTCATTCTGAACACAGCTCACTGCAGGAGGGTCAAGATATTTTTGGCGTTGACTTTGACTATGATGATTTCTACAAGCCCGAGGAGGATGAATACGAGGAGGAATCGGAGGGCGATGAATACGATGAGGATCTGTTGGGTGGCGATGATTTTCGTGCGGCGGCCAAAAAGAAGAAATCACCCAAAAAGAAGGCAACCAAAAAAACGATATTTGATATTTATGAGCCAAGTGAATTGAAACGTGGCCATTTTACGGATTTGGACAATCAAATACGCAAAACAGATATCCCCGAGCGTATGCAATTGCGTCAGGTGCCCGTGACGCCGGTGCCCGAGGGCTCCCACGAGCTGGATGACGAGGCCAATTGGATTTATCGCTTTGCGTTCTGCAAACAGACCGTGTCCGAGCAGGAGAAGGCGGATAATCGAGAGAAATTGCGTAAACCACCGACGGCAGTTAATAAAATTAAACAGACATTGGAATTTCTACGCAATCAACAGTTGGAGGTGCCGTTTATAGCGTTCTATCGCAAGGAATATGTGAAGCCCGAGCTAAATATCGATGATTTATGGAAGGTCTATTACTACGACGAACGTTGGTGCCAGCTCAACGAGAGGAAACGCAAACTGAAGCAGCTGTTTGAGAAGATGCGACAATTTCAGCTGGAAACTCTATGCGATGATCCGGACAAACCGTTGCCGGATGATGTCCGCTTAATGCTGGACAGCGATTTTGAGCGCCTGAATGATGTGCAGTCGATGGAGGAACTGAAAGATGTGCACATGTATTTTCTGCTCAATTATCAACATGAGCTGCCCAAAATGCAAACGGAATTGAGGCGTAAACAATTGCAGGAACGTCGCGAGGCCCGTGCCCGCAAACAGGCAGCGAATGCGGCAAATGGCGAAGATGTTGATGCGGCAGCTCAAGAAGTCGTTGATTTGGAGGAGGCCGCCGAGGAATTGGAACTGGCAGCGGATGAGCAATTGAAACAGGCACCAAATAGCAGTCCCTATGCGGTATTCCGCAAGGCGGGCATCTGTGGTTTCGCCAAACACGTGGGATTGACGCCCGAACAGTTTGCCGAAAATCTGCGCGATAATTATCAACGCAACGAGGTTAACCAGGAGAGTCTCAGTCCCACAGAGCTGGCCAAACAATATCTATCGCCGCGCTTTATGACGGTCGATGAAGTTCTGCATGCGGCCAAATATGTTGTGGCCCGGCAATTGGCACAGGAGCCGCTGCTCCGCAAGACCATGCGGGAAGTGTATTTTGATCGGGCTCGCCTCAATATAAGACCGACCAAAAATGGTATGGTCCTGATTGATGAGAACTCGCCGGTGTATTCCATGAAATATGTGGCCAAGAAACCGGTCGGCGATCTCTTTGGTGATCAGTTTATCAAACTCCTGATGGCCGAGGAGGAGAAGCTGCTGGAGATTCAATTTCTGGATGAATTTGAGGGCAATGCGAATGCAAATGGACCGCCCGGAGATTATGTACAGGAGGCCACCCAGCTGTATCATTTGGATCAGTTTGCCAAGAATGTGCTGGAGTGGAATGCGCTGCGTGCGGAGTGCGTGCAATTGGCGCTCAAAAAGTGGGTTATACCCGATCTGATCAAGGAGCTGCGCGCCACATTGCACGAGGAGGCGCAACAGTTTGTGCTGCGCTCCTGCATCGCCAAGCTGTACAAGTGGCTGAAGGTGGCGCCGTATAAGCCCGATTTGCCACAGCATCACAATTCCGAGGAGTGGAGCACGCTGCGCGGCATTCGGGCATTGGGTTTGGCCTATGATCCGGATCAATCGGTGGCGGCATTTTGTGCCATATCCAGTGTGGAGGGCGATATCTCGGACTATTTGCGTTTGCCGAGCATTCTCAAGCGCAAGAACTCGCACAATGCGGAGGAGAAGGCCCAAAAGATAGCGGATTTGAGGAAATTGAGTGACTTCATCAAGATGAAGAAGCCACACATCATTGTGATTGGCGCCGAGTCGCGAGATGCACAAATGATTCAGGCGGATATACGTGAGATTTTGAAGGAGCTGGAAACGAATGAACAATTTCCACCCATCGAGGTGGAAATCATTGACAATGAGCTGGCCAAGATCTATGCCAATTCGAAGAAGGGTGAATCCGACTTTAAAGAGTATCCACCATTGCTGAAACAGGCGGCATCGTTGGCCCGCAAAATGCAAGATCCTCTCGTGGAATACTCGCAGCTGTGTGATGCCGATGATGAGATCTTGTGTCTACGCTATCATCCGCTGCAGGAGCGTGTGCCACGGGATCTGTTGCTGGAGCAGCTCAGCCTGGAGTTTATCAATCGGACGAGCGAAGTGGGACTCGATATCAATTTAATGGTACAAAATTCACGTACTGTGAATCTATTGCAATACATTTGCGGCCTGGGACCACGCAAGGGGCAGGCGCTGCTCAAGCTGCTCAAGCAGAGCAATCAACGTCTGGAGAATCGCACCCAATTGGTCACGGTGTGTCATCTGGGCCCCAAGGTGTTCATCAATTGCAGTGGCTTCATCAAGATCGATACGAGTTCGCTGGGCGACAGCACCGAGGCATATGTGGAGGTCTTGGACGGATCCCGTGTCCATCCGGAGACCTATGAGTGGGCACGCAAAATGGCCATCGATGCCATGGAGTATGACGATGAGGAAACCAATCCAGCGGGTGCACTCGAAGAGATTCTCGAGTCACCGGAACGACTCAAGGATCTCGATTTGGATGCATTCGCTGTGGAACTGGAGCGTCAGGGATTTGGCAGCAAGAGCATAACATTGTATGATATACGCAATGAGTTGAGCAGCCTCTATAAGGATTATCGGTGTCCGTATGTGAAGCCAAGTGCCGAGGAGCTGTTCGATATGCTGACCAAGGAGACGCCGGATTCGTTTTATGTGGGCAAATGTGTTACGGCCATGGTCACCGGTTTCACCTATCGCCGTCCCCAGGGCGACCAGCTGGACAATGCGAATCCGGTGCGCATTGAGCAGACGGGCAGCTGGCAGTGTCCCTTCTGTCACAAGGATGATTTTCCCGAGCTATCCGATGTGTGGAATCATTTCGATGACAACAATTGTCCGGGTCAGGCGTCCGGGGTGCGTTGTCGTTTGGAGAACGGATTGCCCGGTTTTATACACATTAAGAATCTGTCGGATAAACAAGTGCGCAATCCGGAGGAGCGTGTCCGTGTCGCCCAGATGATTCATGTGCGCATCATTAAAATTGATATCGATCGTTTTTCCGTCGACTGCAGCTCCAAGTCCGCCGATCTGAAGGATGTGAACAATGAGTGGCGACCGCGTCGGGATGCCTTCTATGATTTCGTTACCGAGGAGCTGGACAATCGCAAGGTGACGGATGCCAAGGCCAAGGCGATGAAGCGCAAAACTTATGCCCGTCGTGTCATTGCCCATCCGAGTTTCTTTAACAAATCGTATGCAGAGGTGATTGCCATGCTCGCCGAGGCGGATCAGGGTGAGGTGGCATTGCGTCCAAGCAGCAAATCCAAGGATCATTTGACCGCCACTTGGAAGGTGGCCGATGATATATTCCAGCACATCGATGTGCGCGAGGAGGGCAAAGAGAATGAGTATAGCTTGGGACGCAGCCTGTGGATTGGCACCGAAGAGTTTGAGGATCTGGACGAGATAATTGCCCGTCACATTAATCCCATGGCGGTCGCTGCACGCGAACTTTTGCAATACAAATACTATAAACCGAATACGGCGCCGGCGAATGTCAATGAGCGGGATTTCATGGAGCAGCTGTTGCGCGAGGAGAAAACCAAGGATCCCAAGAAGATTCATTATTTCTTTAGTGCATCGAAGAGTATGCCAGGGAAATTCCTATTGTCCTATTTGCCCAAGACAAAGGTGCGGCATGAGTATGTGACTGTGATGCCCGAAGGTTATCGCTTCCGTGGCCAGATCTTTGATTCGGTTAGCAGTCTGTTGCGCTGGTTCAAGGAGCATTGGCTCGATCCCACGGCGGGCATGATGTCCGGTGGCAGTGGTATGGGCAGTACACCGTCCAACAATACGCCCACAAATCATGGGCATGGCATTATGCGTCCACCGCCATCCGCTTCGCTTAGTTCACTTGGTGGCGGGGGCGGCGGAGGAGGAGGAGGATCAGGAGGTGGTGTCAGTGGCGCCTTTAGCAGCGCTGGCAGCATCTCGGGCGGCACACCACGCAGCGGCATCAGCAGCAGCAGCGATATACGCAGCTCCAGTGCCTACTCCGTTTCGCATTCCATTTCGGGCTATGGCGGAGGAGCTGGAGGTGGTGGTGGAGGCGGCGGAGCTGGTGGCGGTCATTATGGCAGCGGTGGCACGCCCACCTTTGGTGCACACATCAATACGCCTTATACGCCCAGCGGACAGACGCCATTCATGACACCATACACGCCACATGGCACACAGACGCCACGCTATGGCCACAATGTGCCGAGTCCCAGCTCACAATCGTCGAGCAGTCAGCGGCATCATTATGGCGGCACTCCACGTTACTATGACATGGCCAATGCCTATAATAATAATAATAATAATGCAGCGAATTTGCCACATCATCATCATCAGCAGCAGCAGCATTCACAGCAACACCATCAGCAACACCATTCACATCAGCAACAACACCATCAGCAACAACAACAGCAACATCATCAACAGCAGCAACAACAACAGCAACGTGCCAAAGAGAACCTCGACTGGCAGCTGGCTAATGATTCCTGGGCACGTCGCAAGCCCACACAACAACAACAACAACACCAGCAACAACAACAGCAACTTGGACTGGGCATGACAGGATTTGGCGCCGGTTCAACACCCACCAATGAGTATCATACGAGCAGCGGTAGTCGCAATGTTGCTGCCGCTGCCTCCGTCGCGGCAGCTGGAGTCGGAGGCGCAGTTGGAGGCGGAGCAAGTGCATCTTCCAAGTCATCGGTGCGCAGCACGCCGCGTACAAACACCTCGCCACACTCCATGAATCTGGGCGATTCCACGCCGCTCTACGATGAGAACTAGAACTAGACATGTGACAATGTGTGGATTTACATATATACATATATAAATACATTATATATACATAAATAATATACATAAGGCATAAGTATATTGCATACACTCTCTGTACACACTCACAAATTAGAATGCATATGGCAAATCCTACAAACAACAAGCATTAAATACAGCAAATATACATACATAATATTATAAAAATAAACATAAACAAATAAACAATACAAAAAATTGTTGCATATTATCATTATCATTATATATAGTAAGCTGCAGCCACGGTTGGCCAATTGGCGTTTTTGAGCCAAAGCTGGCTCTTTTTAAGTGAATTTGGCTAATTTTTCTGTTTGTTTTTAAGTGACAACATTCTGTTAAGCTGCACAACTTAACATAAGCATGTCAACTTTGCTGCAACTGCAACTTTATGCAAATTTAACATAACACCTACAATATACAAAATATCTATGTTAAGTTCGTATCGATAGATTGATCGATTACAAAAGTGACGAGGCGATCACAATACATAAAAATGGAACTCGCGAAGATGAAATAAATTTCAACTTTTTTTTCTGATAAATTATGCTTTTCCTTAACATCGTTTAGAAAGAGACAGAGGGAGAGAGTGAGAACAAGTTAATAGGTTAGAAATTACAATAAAGCAACATTTTGTTAAGCTTCACTTCTTAACAGAGGCGCATATTAGCTGCACATTAATTAAAACTGTCAAGTGGCTGCAACTGCAAACTATGCAAATTTACCATAACAGTAACTTAATTAACACATACTAAACATGTACGTTAAGTCCGAATCGATAATCTGATCGATAACGCAGCAATCGGTCCCACCGTTGTGGGCAAAAATAAATTGAATCCCCGAAGATGAAATAAATTTCAGCTTCTTTCTTGCTATATTTATGCGTTTATTTAAAACATCGTTTAGAAAGAGACGCTGAGATTGAGCAAGTTTCAGTAGTAGTTATCGATAACAACATATTTTAATATTGATTTATTGGACGCTTTACATATTACACAGTTATAAAATATCAACAAACGTTACAATTGTAATATCAAAGAACTTAAGACTTGTTTTTCTGTTAATCTGTTTACATTAATCGAAATCGGAATGAGGTTTTGAGCACACTGATTAATTAATCGGAATAATCGAGTGGGATTTGAATCCAGAGTTGTTTCAGTTCAGTTCAGTTCTTGGCCATTCCACGCTTGATCACATAGACGAGGGCCATGCCCATTAAAATAGCGCCCACAGCGAGTCCAATTTCTCTGCAGCTGTTGGCAACAAAAACAAATTTATAAAATACACAAAAGTATATACAATTAATTAGTATTCGATATATGTATGTTTGTTGATTGGGGGAGAGTGGGGGCGGGGGGAAGCAGAATTGGGTTAATGCAAAATGCAACATTGTTTGGGGGCGGCTGGTTCATTACTGGCAGCATCAGTAGCACTTTCAGTTGTGTCAGTGTCAGTGGGCGTGGCTCTAGTTAATTAATAATAAAAAAACAAGGGGAAAAAATAGAATTGGAAAATAAGAAACGAGCAAAGGTAAAAGAGAAAAAAAAAGGTAACGTGCAAAACAGATAGAGATAGCATGCTTTGGTGCTCTTTATACACACATATTCTACAGTTTATTTAATATACATACATATATATACACTCTCACTTACAACTACTCGTTAAATCGTTATGAAATGTAATCTCTTCTAGCTCTTGTAGAATCTCACTTTGGTGCTCGAGAAGCACTTGTAGCTGGTAGTAAAAAAAGAAGATTGCGATCACAATTCAAAATTAATCGTCTTGTTAAAAATCTTTTGAGAATTTTAAAAATCATAGATGTACTTTTTTTGATTTATGTACTTAGATATACTATTGCTGGCAACAGCATAATCTTGTATATCAAATTTCCAATATAATAATTTATTTTCAATCTAATTTTCCATATTTTTTAATGAAATTACGATAAAATTATTGAATTTAAATTTGTATGAATAAATCAACGAATAATTTTTTTTTTTTAATTTGTATTCTGTGATTTTTAATAAAAAATGTATAGTCAATTATTATTTTATGCTTTTTTTATACAGATTTTTTTTAAAATCAACAAATAATTAATATTTTCTCCCTGATGTAATGTAACACCTTAATTGATAATTATACAATTCATTAATTCCCTCATTTCAGTACAAAACTTTTACAATCTTTTCGTTTTTAGTCTTTTCATAATAATCATTTCTTTTGAATTGTTCAGGCAAATAAAAAAAACGTTCATTAAAATAAAACTCCTATTAATATTCCTTAATATTAAATACATAACTTGAGTATAATGTAGTTTCCACATATTTACAATATAAAAACTTTTCCTCTTTCAACTGAAATGCTAAAATGCTTCTTCTGAAAAGTTCTCCCCAAAGTCAGGGATGTTTTCTGCTGCTATCGAACTTCAAAAATTAGAAGCACATGCAATCCACAAACACATGCCCTGTGGATGCTGTTTAAGCGCTCGCACAGCATTCACAGGCTGCACTAAGTGAATCAATTACTGTACTAGTCTCGCATAAATCAATGTACAAAAGTAATAATATAGAAAATTACGGAGAAAGAGAGAGAGAGGCATGCGGGAGAATTTTTAGAAGAAACTGCAGGTGCCAAAAAAAATTGAATTGTAATATACAATAAATTTAGTTAAATTGAAATGAGATCAGAGCAGAGAGAGGTATTTATTTAACAGCAAAGAGCGGAGCGAAACCAGTTCCAAGTTGAGTCATGCATCAGAGATTAAGCATGCGATAATTAGTTTAATGATAATGATGTTGTTGATGGAATGCAGCTAGAGACAATGGGAATGTTCTTATCTCGCTCTTGACACGATTCAATTAAACACATTTTATTTGGTTATGTTCTCGAAATGGATTTTTTTGGATGGGGACATTTTTGGATTTAGGTGGCAACTCACCCAACAACAGGCGGCTTCTTTTTAATGTCACTGGCTGCCAGATTGCCAATATAGAATTTCTTCAACAGCTCCCTTCAAAATAAATGTACAATTTCATTTTATAAATTTCGTACATTTTATTGTTGTTTTCTTACCGCGCCTCCTCGCTGTGGCCCACATCATTGAAATCCTTTGTGGCATCGGTGCCCGCAACTGATGTCAGCGACTCCTCACCGCCAGGATGCTTAAAAACAACTTAATATTATTTAATGCGTAAACAATTAAATTGCATTGTGAAATTTACTTCATTTAGAAACTTGGTCACATCGTAGACTTTATTGTCGATAACCAGCCACAGATCGTTGGGCTTGTTGTGCTCCTTAACCGCGGCCAAACTAATTTCCTTGCTCATTTCAATAACTTTTTAAAATTAAGCAACAATCTTTTGAGCAATTTCTGGACAGCCTCTTTTTAACCTGTTGTGTTGTATGAGTTGTTGTTTATCGGTAGCATAATCAATCGCACAGAAACATCGATGTCATCGATGTTTGCAAAGCATCGGAGCCATCGATGTTTCGTAGGCCACTCACGAATGTTTTTAAATACAACCACGGTTGCCACAATTGGCGTTTTTGCGCCAAAGCTGGCTCTCTTTTTTCCAGTTGGCGCAATGGCACTTATTTTTGCGATCTGGCTCTTTTTTCATCAGTTCAGAATCAGTTATTTTGTATAGTTTTGGGTTGAAGTACACATATATTTTTATTTAATAACTAATCACTAGATTAAGATTAAAATGTGAAATATTTTAGATATATGTGTTATTGATTTAAGTGTTTGTGAACGAAATAATTTGGATATTATTAAATGCAAAATAACAAACTGCAAAAACAAATTTTTGGCTCTATTTTAGTCAATTTGGCTCATTTTTTGTTTGTTTTTGGCTCAATCAGATATTTTTAAGTGGCAACCGTGAATACAACGAAAATGAACAATCCTGATAATTTTGACCCTCTAAAATATGGGAAAGAATGAATTTCAAAATATTATGAGAAATATGTTTAATACAATCTCTTTTACAGATGAGATTAAAGGGGCATTTACACTAGTTGACAAGCTGGTCAATTTCATCTCAGTAGGCTGAAAATTTTGATGGCAACTTAATCAACTCTAGTGTAAACGGTGGTCAACTCTAAGCAAAAGTGTGTTGACTTGGTAAAAAGCACAGCCTACTAAGATGAAATTGACAAGCTTGTCAACTAGTGTAAAGGCACCATAACAGATTTAAAAACCGTTTCCAAAAATTTCATACGTTCAGCAAACATCGGTGATAACAAACACACAACAACCACCTCTAATAAATGCATTAAGACACAAATCTTGCAACTATTTGGCAGCCTTGGCAAAAAAAAAAGTGGCAACCATCAGACCACACGGATAATATAATTTATTTTGTATTTTCTCTAATTTTTGAGCTTTATTTATTCTAATATATAAACTAAATGGTTTAATTAATGATATACTTATTTCACAAATAATCAATTGTCTAACAAGCATTTAATTTAATTTAAATGCGCTTCCTCCCTATAACCATTTTTGTATCCGTTAAACTCTACGCAAAATGTTGATCCAGATGATCCGGAAATGATCCTGAAACTGCAAAGCCAATTAAATACATAGACCAGAAGTTATTGAATGCACACAAATGAACTTTATTGAATATTTAAATATTTTTGAATTTAGAGCATATTTTTGTTGATTAACATTAAATACACGGAATACCAATAATTGTGAATACATATAGAGCTCCTAGCAGCTTTTTTTTTTAGCATATACATGATATACACTGAATATTAATTATTGTGAATAGCTTTATTGTTGTAGCGTATACGCTATTTAATTATTGTGTTCAACTTTAGTTTCCACCACGCAGACGGAGCACCAAGTGCAAGGTGGACTCCTTCTGGATGTTGTAGTCGGACAAGGTGCGTCCGTCCTCCAACTGCTTGCCGGCAAAGATCAAACGCTGCTGATCTGGGGGAATACCCTCCTTGTCCTGGATCTTGGCCTTGACATTCTCAATGGTGTCAGAAGGCTCCACCTCCAAGGTGATGGTCTTGCCAGTCAAGGTCTTGACAAAGATCTGCATGCCACCACGCAGACGGAGCACCAAGTGCAAGGTGGACTCCTTCTGGATGTTGTAGTCGGACAAAGTGCGTCCGTCCTCCAACTGCTTGCCGGCGAAAATCAAACGCTGCTGATCTGGGGGAATACCCTCCTTGTCCTGGATCTTGGCCTTGACATTCTCAATGGTGTCAGAGGGTTCGACCTCCAAGGTGATGGTCTTGCCAGTCAAGGTCTTCACGAAGATCTGCATGCCACCACGCAGACGGAGCACCAAATGGAGAGTAGACTCCTTCTGGATGTTGTAGTCGGACAAGGTGCGTCCGTCCTCCAACTGCTTTCCGGCAAAGATCAAACGCTGCTGATCTGGGGGAATACCCTCCTTGTCCTGGATCTTGGCCTTGACATTCTCAATGGTGTCAGAAGGCTCCACCTCCAAGGTGATGGTCTTGCCAGTCAAGGTCTTGACAAAGATCTGCATGCCACCACGCAGACGGAGCACCAAGTGCAAGGTGGACTCCTTCTGGATGTTGTAGTCGGACAAAGTGCGTCCGTCCTCCAACTGCTTGCCGGCGAAAATCAAACGCTGCTGATCTGGGGGAATACCCTCCTTGTCCTGGATCTTGGCCTTGACATTCTCAATGGTGTCAGAGGGCTCGACCTCCAAGGTGATGGTCTTGCCAGTCAAGGTCTTCACGAAGATCTGCATGCCACCACGCAGACGGAGCACCAAATGGAGAGTAGACTCCTTCTGGATGTTGTAGTCGGACAAGGTGCGTCCATCCTCCAACTGCTTTCCGGCGAAGATCAAACGCTGCTGATCTGGGGGAATACCCTCCTTGTCCTGGATCTTGGCCTTGACATTCTCAATGGTGTCAGAAGGCTCCACCTCCAAGGTGATGGTCTTGCCAGTCAAGGTCTTGACAAAGATCTGCATGCCACCACGCAGACGGAGCACCAAATGGAGAGTAGACTCCTTCTGGATGTTGTAGT
Organism: Drosophila suboccidentalis; assembly: GCA_037043435.1. NCBI lineage: Eukaryota > Metazoa > Arthropoda > Insecta > Diptera > Drosophilidae > Drosophila > Drosophila suboccidentalis. Next base: position 740,142 of record JBAMBK010002558.1, on the reverse strand, counting down.
CGGACAAGGTGCGTCCGTCCTCCAACTGCTTTCCGGCAAAGATCAAACGCTGCTGATCTGGGGGAATACCCTCCTTGTCCTGGATCTTGGCCTTGACATTCTCAATGGTGTCAGAAGGCTCCACCTCCAAGGTGATGGTCTTGCCAGTCAAGGTCTTGACAAAGATCTGCATGCCACCACGCAGACGGAGCACCAAGTGCAAGGTGGACTCCTTCTGGATGTTGTAGTCGGACAAAGTGCGTCCGTCCTCCAACTGCTTGCCGGCGAAAATCAAACGCTGCTGATCTGGGGGAATACCCTCCTTGTCCTGGATCTTGGCCTTGACATTCTCAATAGTGTCAGAAGGCTCCACCTCCAAGGTAATGGTCTTGCCAGTCAAGGTCTTCACGAAGATCTGCATGCCACCACGCAGACGGAGCACCAAATGGAGAGTAGACTCCTTCTGGATGTTGTAGTCGGACAAGGTGCGTCCGTCCTCCAACTGCTTGCCGGCAAAGATCAAACGCTGCTGATCTGGGGGAATACCCTCCTTGTCCTGGATCTTGGCCTTGACATTCTCAATGGTGTCAGAAGGCTCCACCTCCAAGGTGATGGTCTTGCCAGTCAAAGTCTTGACAAAGATCTGCATATTTCCTGTTCCTATCGAGTTTTTAAGAGACGAAAAAAATGTCGTTTAATTGATGGAAAAGATATATTGAATTAATTCATTGAAAGAAAACGCTGGATAGCTTGTGAAAGCCAGTGTTCGCAGGCTTAGCTTTTTACATGCTAAATCTAGCATATTTTTAAATTTAAGATTTTCAATTCAAGAAAAACACTAGAGCCACACAAATATTTAGTTGCATTTGAGCTTTGCCTTTTTTAACCATTTTTTTTATCTCTGCGTTTATTTTTTTTCTTTTTTCTTATATTTTCTTTCAAATCTAGCCAATTAACTGTCGAAATTCTGCCAACACTGGTGTCAAGCAAATTGTTGATTTAAATACACACACCCACACAGATGGAAAGTGCGCAGCAAGTTTTTCTGCGTAGTGACCTAGTTTTATCAATTGGAGCATTGACGTTTTTCCAACCTGCGCAGTAGTTGGTTATAGGCACTTGCGATAAAAATTCGTTGCTATACGAACCAAATTATATGTACAAATGCACAAAGGTTCATTTTGCAATTTCATTTCATCACTCACTACATTCGTTTATAACGGAAGATGACTAATCATTCTTTCTTTACTAATCACCCCTGCAAGACTTACATACACATACACATGCATATTTATTTTTACTGCATTTCTTTCTTTGTACGACGCCATTTTGAAGTCGACAATAAAATGGCGTTTTACGTACGTTTGTATGTATGTGGGTGCATTTAAAAGAAAATTTCATTTGAAACAAGGTTTTCTTTATTATTTCAAGATATGCATTTTGTGTAAAATTTATTTAAGCAAATAAATAATGGCAAGCTGTTGTTGAATTGTCATTTAATGTCTTTTCTGCAGCGAGTATCTGTCGTAATACACACACACACACGCACAATGTAGGTGCATGCAATAATTTTCTTTGTTCTTTTGTTGCAGTTTGAACTCAAATAAAATGACCAGAAAATACTTTGAGTATCTCCAGAGAGTTCTATATAATATACATACCTTTTATTTACTTTATTGCACTACGAATTGATTCAAGTTTTTTTCTATTAGTTATTTCTTGCACTTTTTTTTTACGTCTGCTCTGTTTGAACACTGAAATAATAATGCAATATATTTTGTAGAGTTGTGTCGTTTCGTTCTGAAAAAGTTAAAATGAACGGGTCATTAAAATGAACTAATGAACTTATTCAGTCTTTCATGAACTATATAGTTCATTTTGTCATTGGGTCCGTTAATACGAAATTTTTTTTTATCTTATTCAGCCATTGAGTCGCTCGAAGATAAAGTTAATTTTGGAATACAATATAATAATATTTTTATAATCTATTTTAAAATGTCTAAGAGAAAGCGCAGCAATATTTGGAACTATTTTATTGAAAGTAAGGATGGAAAGAACGGCAATGCATATATTGCAAAGCCAGCATAGCATTGCAGGACGCTCCCAGGGAATTTGGCGCGCCATTTAAAGCTCAAACACCCTACGGTCAATTTGGCACTGGATCGTTAGGAAACGGTACCATCTACCGCTGATCAACCACCAACTGTTGAATCTGAGCTAAGCTCATTAGTTTCAGTGGCTGGTCAGCAGATGATTACCAATTTTATAAGGCGTCCACCAACTGGTCGAAAAGTTGACCAACTTGACCGGCAGGTCCTTGAAATGGTTGCGAAGGGTAATCATTCATTTCGGATAGTGGAGGAGCCCGACTTTAAGCCATTAATTGAAATGGCTTCCTAATGCCCTGAGTATAATAACAATGATCTATTAGTGGCTTAATATTAGACTGAATTTCTATGTTATTATTTTTGTTATTTTATTTTTATTTTTATATTTAACAAAGTCAAAAAATATTAATGAAGTACTAAGACTAAAACGCATTTGCTATTTATACTTATTCGAATCTTAAAATGAATTTCAGTGTCAAAGAACAGGTGTTAAAGAAATCATCTCCTTAAATCAAATTGATTGGTCTGAACGATGAAGGATAGAAGCCAATTCACATCGCTTATCGTTCATAAACAACTGACCAACTGGGCAGAATGACCTATTCATCTTTCATCGCTCATTATCAACTGAATAGAAACCTTTCATCGTTCATAGTTCATGACCAACTGAATAAAAAGCATATCGTTCATAGTTCATGACCAACTGAATAAAAAGCATATCGTTCATAGTTCATGAACAACTGAATAGAAACCATCTCGTTCATAGTTCATGACCATCTGACCAAATGACCAACTGAACTAAATGACTGATCTAGTTCACGACTGAAAAATGAACGATTGAACTTGGTCAGCAAATTGAACTAAAAAGCCCAACTCTATTTTTCACCAGTTTTTTTTATCTTTTGCCAGCACTTCTTTTCTTAACGAAACGACGAATCAAAAATGTATTTGAATATAATAAACGAAACTACATCCAAGTGCCAAATGTGCAATAAAATAGTAAAACTGAGAGGTACCATGACGGATGGAAAAACTATTGATTTAAGCTCGCGCCCAAATATTTATATCATCGATACTATCGATATTTTTTTTGTCAAAATTTCAAAAAAATGATACTTTTTAATATAGAAATATCAACGATATTGATATTTTTGAAAATATCAACAACCCTATGAGTGAGTTGGGAATGGGAATCGATATGGCGATTTCGATACTATATCGATATTTAAAAGCGATATCCTAGCAGTAGACGATATGATATTCAAATATGTCAATTTGCCACTGTTCGGTGCAAATTGAGCAAAAGAATTTTAAAAATCGCGGGAAACACGAGCTCACATGAAAAACAACCACAAGACTGTTGTGTTTGATAATGCACATAAATCGTCTTCGCCGCAATTATAAGCAACCAACCGCCGACAATTATAACGCCGCAATCAAATGACCAGCCAGGATGCGATCAGTGTTGTGCAGGCCTACTCTGCAGGCGGTAGTAATTGGATTGTACGATATGAACACCCGTTCTCTGTGGAGGAAGAAGGCTTAAAACTGTTCTGCTTTAATGCAATACCGGAATACCGCTTTTTAAATTTAACTTTTATGTGAACGTTTTTTTTAAGTTTTTTGAAATTCTTTTATTCTGGTAAATTTTCTTTTAAGTTGCTTAAGAAGCATTTCTTTATTTGTTTTGTGAGTTAATAAATATTGATTTGTATTGAATAAACTGAATTGAATAAAATTTGATGTTTTTATTGGCAAACTTAAAAATATCGTTTTTATTGATATTCATGGCGATATTGACGATATTCACTACGATATGATATTTTCGGATATCGCCATCCCTAGAGTGAGTTAACAGGCAATGGAAATGTTAAGTTCTGCGTCAATCTGTTAAGCCATACAGAGGTGATATTCGATATATCGAAGTAATATTTAAAACGGTTATAACATAACTGCTACTTTTGTCAATTATTGAGTGAAACCTACAGGGTTCAAAATAAAACTATATGATATGAGGATTTATATCTCTTGATAAAGGTAAAATAGTCGATCGTTTGTTGTGCTTTTTCCACTTGTTTCTTTTAATTATTGCGCCAACAGACAGAAAAAATCGATAGCTTAAATATTCCAATTGGACTTCTCCCTAAAAAAAAACAAGTGTATATCATTTTGGTATTTTCACCGCAATGCTAGTGTATGCGAGTCATAAATATAAAACGAAAAGTGTTAGCCATTTGCCAAGAAATTGAAATTCCAGTCGATATTGGAATAATCCCGATATTAGGTATTGTCTTCCCTGGTGGTCATTATCGATATAATAGCACAACTGAAAAGTAATTGTCATCGATTATTCAGAAGCAAAAACAAAGCCAAAAGGGGCGGACGTAAAACGCTCGGTACGCGTAATTTATTTGTAATTAATCATTGTCTTTTAAGAAACGATTCGGAAGTTTTGTCGACCGTCGACGACAGCAGTTGCAGTTAATATTTTTGCCAAAAAAAACCCAAGACTTCTTTGGTTCAATCATTAGCTGCTTTGTGTCTCTCGAGTACCTTTTCCCCATTGTATCTGTGTGTGTACTTATGCCAAATTGTACTTTTGTGTTTGAAAATTGTTTTTTTTTTGTACAATTTTTTTTTACGTTTATACATATAGTCAGACTGTGTGTCTGAAATCAAAAATATAAATTTTAACCTTTTTAATTTATCGGTATCGGTTAGCTAAATTTTGCAGTATATTTTTTTGATAAACAACAAAAACAACCCTGCGCGCACACACAAAAAAATCATATGCAAGAGCGCAGCAACATTAAAACCCGCCCCAACGCGTCGCCGTCGTCGTCGTCGTCATCATCAGCATCTGAAGCAGCGCAGCCAAAAGTGTCCACAGCTAAAAGGCACCAAAGCAGAAGCAAAATCAAAAGCAAAGGCACGCTTACGTTACGCGCTTGCTTGTGGCGTATCGATGCCGCTGAGTTAACGTGTCGCTTAAGTGTGTGATTTTTGTGACTGGGCCGGATTCTTATAAGAAAAATTTTCAGCCATATACAATTTTTGGTTATTTGTTTTTTTTTTTATTATTTTTTTTTGGTAATATGTGTTTGCTTGCGCGCGACTTACGCATTTAAAATTTTCTTTCTTTCAATAACAAGAACAGCAGCAGCAACAACAACTAAAACACAAGTGGCAGTGTTTGTTGGTGTCGGCAGAGAGGAAGACAGCGTTCGTTCGTTCGCGTATGTGTGTGTGTGTGAGAGCAGCAATAGAAAAACATTCACATCAATTTGATAACTAAAAAAAAAAAACGTAACAAAAGCCCGGAGCCCAAGCAGAGTGCAAATCAAACCGTGCAGCAAACAACGAGCAGCGGGCAGAGGCTGTGGCGTAGGCGTCGTCGTCGTCGTAGTCGTAGCTAAGCGCCGTTCTCCGTTCTCGCTTTAGCAGCAATTAACTGTTAAACGTAAACGTAACAACAACAACAACCAAAAAAAAAAGTTAAGAGAAACTTTGTGATCAGTGTGATTGAAAGAGAGTCACAAAAGTCGTCGTCACCATGGATAACTTGATACCGATCGTCAATAAGCTGCAGGATGCATTCACATCGCTTGGAGTGCACATGCAATTGGACTTGCCACAGATTGCCGTCGTTGGTGGACAATCTGCGGGCAAAAGTTCCGTGCTGGAGAACTTTGTGGGCAAGTAAGTGGTCATCAAAATAACTCAAAAAAAAAGTACACAATAAGAAGAAAATCCATATTTTTGCGCGAAAGCTCCTCTCTTTCTCTCTCTCTGTATGCCTCAATATTTGTGCGTGTTTGTGTGTTTTTTTGAGAGAGCTCCAAGTGTTTATGGTATGTATGTATGCTAGACTGGCGCTCTCGCTTATACATATGTATATGCGTATTTGTGTGAATTTTTGGTGAATAATCAATGAAGCCAGCATTCCTGCTTTTTTGTTTTTTTTTTCTTGCTGGTCAGTGGGTGTTGCGGTGCGAGCAGGTGGCCATCAATAATTCCCCTATCGCCTGTATGTATATTGGACGAAGTAAATGCGCATTCAGTTGTACATAGTCAGCGGCAGAGCATCGACAGCATAACAACCACCTTACATATGTATTTATGTACACACACACACACACATGCAAACATACCCACTTGCATAGGGATCGGAACATTATCGTGATGAATGTTTTGTAACTTTTACTACAAGCTTCAAAGTTACTCATACATATTACTGACATACATACGCATATCTATTTATGTATATTTGTTGTTGCTTGGAGTTGTTTAAGTTCTGTGTTCTGAGTGCGATAAACTCAGTTCCAATACAATAAAAAGAAACAGAAAAAACATTTTTAACGATATACTGTGTACGCTTTCGTTTTTGTTCTCTCCTTCTGTGTGTGTGTCTCCATTTCTCTCATACTCGCACTCACAGTTACGTTCTCTCAGTTTTATTTGGGAGCCTCTTTTGCTGCGCTGCGCGGCGCGCATTGCGCCTCGTTTGGTTTTTATCTATCGGCTTTTCGCCCGCCCCTTGAAACTGCTACGACACAAACAAATATACAATAACCAACAAAATACTTACGCCCCAAAAAAAAAAAAGTTGGCAATGGGGGGAAAAATCAATGCACGTTGACATTTCCTTTTGCAGCGCACATGCTTTTGTTTCCTTTTTCTCTTTTGTGTGCTTGTTCTGCCTACCTTAATTCCCCCACACCATACCATGACACCCCACTCCACCCCCGTTATTCTCTGCTACACTTCACTTTGACATTTATGCAATGCTGTCGCTGCCACTGCCGCTTTTGCTGTTGTCGCTGACGTCGACGTCGACGTTATCGTTGAAGCTTACGCTAGCCTACATTTTTGTAGTTGCTGCTGCTGCTTCTGCTGCTTGCTCTACCTCAGTCCATTCCATTTACTGTTGTAACTTTTGTAACTCTTAATGAATGGAACCAGCGCTCTCGTGCTCGCATTGTAGCTACCTATCCCCTCACTGGCACATACATATTTAATATAGGTGTGGGTGTGTGTGCGTGTGCTTGTTCTATGCTGAATTATATAATGTTGCGATATAATCCTTTAGTGATGCAAAATATTATAAATATTGTAAAATTTGTAATATTGTTTTAATTAATTTTTAATACTTTGCCTTTTTCAAATTATAATGCTGAAATAAATTTTGCATGATTCTGCATCATCCTCCCACGCACATAGAATGAGCGCTCCTGTGTGTGTGAGTGTGTGTGTGTGTAGCTCTTCTGCCTCTTTGCTATTTATGCTCTTTGCCTGCTTAGATGCGAGTCCTTGATGAGCACACAAACCCACGCACACTCTCAAATTGTATGTATTGAATAAATGTGGGTGTTTTTGACACTTGTGCTAACTTCAGTACATGTTTTCATTTACATATAATGTATCAATAGCTATACCTATGTTAATTTTAACGCAAACATATCTATATATATATATATAGTTATGTATATAACTAAGAAAGTTTCCTCATACATACAGTTTGACATGCAGTTGCGCTTACATAAGCTCGTTGCAGTCAACAGCAACAACAACAACAACAGCTGTAGTCAAGCACAGTTCGTTTTCGCATGCGCCGGCTTCACATAAACAGTACATACATATACAGTATGTATAGAATTATATAGCTATACATATTAGCTGGTATGTACATGTGTTGTTAATGACCTAGTTTTATTCTTCTTTTTTTATGCCACTTATGCTGATACAGCTTTTGCTGTTGTCATCAATGTCAGTTAATGATGCTGCATGTGCATGTGCATGTCAAACTGAAGAGCAGCTCAAACTGCGTAAGCGCCTTTTGTTGCTCAGAAAAAGAGAGAAGTGAAGAGAGTATTCAATGTCAGTAGCATTGGCACAAAAGCTCTGTCCGAAATGTCAATAGTTCATGGCATTTGCTGGTGATGCTGAAAGTAGATGCGCTCTCTTCAACATGCATACATACATAGGTATATATGTACATAAACACCTACACAGATGCATGAATGTAACGTTTACTTGACATTAGCAATTGGGATATTTGTGGAGTGGGCTGCGACAATTAATGCCACCTACTTATGTATACATACATATATACATACATACGTATGCATACATACATATATATGGTGGTTTCTTTTTTTTTTAAGTTTAACACTGACACATACTTTTACACGGCGAACATAAAATTAGAAAAAGAATGAAAAGAAGAACCATTTAAATTTGCAAGCCAATATTTTGACAACGACTGTGCCGACAAGTAAACAAATAATACAACAGCCTATTAAAATGAGCAGTATTAGCCTTGGCTGCTATATGCCCTCACACATACATACATGAATACACAAACAATTCAATTTAAATAAAACAAATACAGAAACAAGAGATTTTAAAACGCATCACATCAAAATTGCAAAAACATGAAACGACAGCGAAAGCAAAAAAAAAAGGGGGGAAAGAATGCAGAGCAGCAGCTGATCTCTGTCTGTGTGTGTGTGTGTGTGTTTGTTTACGCATACGTGTGTGGTGAGCTTTTCATGCGATGGGAGCAGCAAAAGAGAGCGATCGGTCAACTGCATCAGCCGGCATGCATTGCGTTACGTGTGCCTGTGTGTGAGAGAAAGAGTATGATTAAGAGAGGGTGTGTGCGTTTATCTTCAGCAGCTGCTTTTGACCTCTTTCTAACTAATTGTTTGAATTTACTGTCTGGAAAGCAAGAAACATTTATTAATATTAAAAGCAGAGTTTGCACATTTGCTTTTGCTTTTGAGTCATCGCTGGTGGGGTAGCACTTAGTTGCTGTGTGTGAGTTGTTTTTTTTTTGTATGTACAGAAAAGCTGTTGATATCATCCAACTAATTTGCAACTTGCGCTTACGTATGTATGTACATACTCATTTTTATATGTACGTATGTAAAGTTACTCATCACATACAATTTTATGTATATTTGGAATGTAGACAATTGTTTTGGTGCTGCAAGGCGATTAGAACTGTTATAAAAAGCAGGAAACTAAAATGGACTTTTTTTTTTTATCAAAGTTGTTGCCACACCTCACACTCCACCCACTTCAGACCCCCCAGTCGCCGTTATTTTTATTAAGTGGTCTGCGCTTAAAATTGCTATCGATGATTCATGTTTGTGTCATTATAATTGATATTGTGTGTGTTATCGATAAGAGCCTTTTTTGCTGCTTGCTGCTATTTGTTGTTGTTGATATACATATTAATATATTTTGTGGCTTTTGTTGACTTTGGTTGGGATTTGTTTGCCACAAGAAAACAGGTCAAATTTACTAATAAGCCTAAAACTCAATGTATACATATGTTTATATATATGTATGTATGTACACATGTAGATGTATACTGGCTATTGTTATTTTACTGATTGTGCTTCCCAGTCAATTAATCGCACATGTTGCTGGCTGGTTTTGATTACTTTTCCCACAACTCCAGTTAATGCTAATCAAAACAATTGATCATTAGAACAACTGAGTGTAGTTTGATAATCGTAATATCCATGACTCATTCGCAATAAGTCTTGAATATCAATATTATAGATAGACATCAGTGTTGGCAAGGTTTGAAGAGTTAAAAAAGATACTGAATATTGCAGAATAAGATTTATTAATGCTGAAAATGCGGGAAAATTGAAAACACAATATAAAGTATTTCCACTGCCGCTGATTTTAATTTGTTTTGCAATTAAGCTTGAAAAAAGACGCTCTGGCAACACTGACAAAAACATGCACCTCTCTTTCTCTGCCTCTTTTACTCTCATAATGAATGCAAGTCACATAAAGGTCAAGCTCTCGTTATCGATATTACATTGCGATAGTTCGATTAACACTTCAATGTAGACAATTGAACTTTTCCATTATAACGAACACCTGCAAAAAAAAAGAGAGAGAAACTTAAACATTTCTTATCCCATACACTCACACATACACACTCACACTCGCTTTGAAAGTGCAATTTGAGAGCTAATTTTGTTGGTTTTTGTTTATTTGCAGAGACTTTTTACCTCGAGGTTCGGGAATTGTGACGCGCAGACCTTTGATTTTGCAATTGATCAATGGTATTACCGGTAAGTTTCGATATATGTACACACATATTATTCATATAATTATTATTATTATTGATTTGTGCATTTGCAGAATATGGTGAATTTCTGCATTGCAAGGGTAAAAAGTTCTCCAGCTTTGATGAGATACGAAAAGAGATTGAGGATGAGACGGATCGTGTAACGGGTAGCAATAAGGGCATCTCAAACATTCCGATTAACTTGCGCGTCTATTCGCCATACGTGCTCAATTTGACGCTTATCGATTTGCCGGGCTTAACGAAAGTGGCAATCGGTGATCAGCCGGTTGATATTGAGCAGCAGATTAAGGGCATGATATTCCAATTTATACGCAAGGAGACCTGTCTCATATTGGCCGTAACGCCGGCCAATACCGATTTGGCCAATTCGGATGCACTCAAGCTGGCCAAGGAGGTGGACCCGCAGGGTGTGCGTACCATTGGTGTGATCACCAAGCTCGATCTCATGGACGAGGGCACCGATGCTCGTGATATTCTCGAGAATAAGCTGTTGCCGCTGCGACGCGGTTACATTGGCGTCGTCAATCGCTCGCAAAAGGATATCGAGGGTCGCAAGGATATCCATCAGGCGCTGGCCGCTGAGCGTAAATTCTTTCTCAGCCATCCATCGTACCGCCACATGGCCGATCGCCTGGGCACACCATATCTGCAGCGTGTCCTCAACCAACAGCTCACGAATCACATTCGCGACACGTTGCCCGGTCTGCGTGATAAGCTGCAAAAGCAAATGCTGACACTGGAGAAGGAGGTCGAGGAGTTTAAGCATTTCCAGCCAGGCGATGCCAGCATCAAGACAAAGGCTATGCTGCAGTAAGTAACGATTGTTAGACACTACACTTGAAATATACAAAGTGGGAAATGGGCAGAAATTGTATACAGTTAGACAAGTAATTCCTTTGACAAGAATATTTTACTTAAAAAAACATTTTCCTGGCTTTTAAAACTAGTTTATTAAAACGAAATTTGAAACAAATTTGTGTATTTTTTACTTTGTCAAAACAATTACTTGGCATACTGTATTCTTGGCGCCTTCCGTCTGTGGGAACAACTAGAGCTGAGAGACTATAAAAGCTAGAGACTCAAAAAATATACAAATCGGATTTACAAAAATGTAATACTGATTGAATAATGCATCAATTTATTTAATAAACAATTATAGCCAGTCTTCACTCAAGAAAAGAGTCTCTCACAGTCGAATTGCTTTTAAATATAAAGTTTTTTCAACTTAAAACTAGATACATATTTTGACAAATTCCTTAAGAATTTACTTTGTATTCGCCAGGGATCGAAGAAAATTGAAAATACGAGATTTTTATTTTAATTTAAATAAAAATGAAAATTTAACGTTTATTTCTTAATTTATTTTATTCAGATTAAAATTAAAATGATATTTTTAAATTTTAATTAAATTAAATTCGAAAAATAGTTTTTATTTCATAATGTATACTTTCAAATTAACAACAATTGACTGTTATAAATTGTAAATAAAATCTAAATGAATTCTATTTTTAATTGCCAACAGAATGATACAGCAACTGCAATCGGACTTTGAGCGTACCATCGAAGGCAGCGGCTCCGCCTTGGTCAATACAAATGAATTGTCTGGCGGTGCCAAAATCAATCGCATATTCCACGAGCGGTATGATATAACATAATTTTCTTATTTACAAATAATTCAAAATAAACTCAAATACTCTCTCTCTCTTTGTAGTCTTCGCTTTGAGATTGTCAAGATGGCCTGCGATGAGAAGGAGCTGCGTCGCGAGATTTCGTTTGCAATTCGGAACATTCATGGTATTCGTGTTGGTCTCTTTACACCGGACATGGCCTTTGAGGCGATTGTCAAGCGTCAGATTGCACTGCTCAAGGAGCCGGTGATCAAGTGTGTTGATCTAGTCGTACAGGAATTGTCCACTGTTGTGCGCATGTGCACCGATAAGGTAGCATTTAATCAAACAAATTAATTGTAATACCAATTTAATCGTCTCTCCATTTTCAACTCTAGATGAATCGCTATCCACGATTGCGTGAGGAAACTGAACGCATTATTACCACACATGTGCGTCAACGCGAGCAGCGTTGCAAGGAGCAGATCTTGCTATTGATTGACTTTGAGTTGGCCTACATGAATACCAATCACGAGGATTTCATTGGCTTTGCCAAGTATGTGCCCTTAACCAAATGTATCTTTTTCAAAACTGTTATTGTTACATCATTTAATTGATTGTATTTTTATTTTTATCACATTATAGTGCTCAGAATAAATCTGAGAATGCAAATAAGACCGGGACCCGACAACTGGGCAATCAGGTTATACGCAAGGGTCACATGGTCATACAGAATTTGGGCATCATGAAAGGTATGTGGTATCTGCTTCAATCACCAGCAGCAGTAGCAGCAAATAGTGTGTCTGTCTGTCATCCAAAAAACAAAACAACATAGAAAAAATAAATAAATCAAGAAAAAACAATTGTCTTTGGCACACCGAAGATTATATACCCTTGCAGATCATATATCTCAACATGTTCCGAAAAACATAAAAACCTTTTCATGTAAAAATTAAATTTTCGACTGATTGTTCCTATGATATGACATCAAGTATGACATCAAGTACACAATTTGAGAGTTAAGTTAAGAAATGTAGTTTTTTGTATATACTTCTTGTAAACAAACTTTGAAGTTGCTTCGAAATGTTGATCCAGCAACTTTACAAGTAAAAAATTCTTGTCCATTTTGTAATGATTTAAAAAAAAAAAATTATAAGTCCACAATCAAATTTAAAGGTTTGCCTTACACTTATTTGGGCACCAGAAGTTGATTAAAAATGAAAACTCTATATTTAAAATGTTGAATTTTCGAATGTGCAAATATTCGATATTCCTTTGGGCAAACAGATATTTGAATAAATTTTAAAGTGTTGTTTTATACTACTTTACTTATGAAATAATTATAATTTCGACCGCTTGTTCCTATGGCAGCTGTATCATATAGTAATCCAATCAGGTTAATTCATCAAAAAGACTGATTTGCACAAATTGTCATCAACATAGAGACTAGTTTTCAGAGAAATCCATTTTATTTGGTTTGTCACACATTTCGCACATCTTCTAAATACCCTCTGCAAGGGTAAAAAAAACACACACAATTACAGTGACTCACAGCACCTTGCCACACACCTTGCAACAAGCTCAATATCAACAGCAACAACATTTAATCTCACTTAGCACTCAACTGACACTTCCTTCTAACAATCCTACTAATCTGCTATGTTAATCAAAGAATTAGAAATCACTTTGATACAATTATATAAATATCATTCTATATTATTACTACAACAGCAATATGTATGTTAAGATATTGCATTGCAAAAGAGCTAAGCTAATCGTATTCTTAGTAATAGTGGCATAATTTTATTCAGTTTTCCCTTATCAATTTATGTAAACCTGACTGTTATGTTAAGTAACAGCACTTTCTTCAAGTCATGTCAAAGCTGTCAATGTTAAGTTAACAGCGTCTTCTCCTTTTACAGTTGCCTAACATAATTTATTCAATGCCATCAAGTAATTTCCTTGCAAATTTGAGATAAATTCAAACAGTTTTTCTTGTATTTAATAATACAACAAAAATAAAGCTATCATATTATATTTCCTCTATCATCTCTCAGGAATTAGCATAACTCTTAACTTGTTCAAAATACAAAATCACAGTGAGGCATGTGGCATGGGAAATGTTTCAATCAAAGCTTAAAAGCCTGTTTTTAATTATGTTTTTTTTTTTTATGTTTTTAACACTTTTTTTTCTTTCACACTAAATTATGTAATTAGAGTTTTGTTTCGTTTGTAAATTAATGTCTATTCTCAACTTTTATATGTACATTTTTTCGTTTTTTTTTGTTGAATTATTTTTGGTGTTTTCTATTTTTCTTTCTTTCGATCTCGTTTACTTTTATATTTTTGTATTGACCATTTTCTCTGTAACAACTTTGGTGTGGAATTGAAATTGAAATTGAAAGCTTTGCTGTGGTTTCTGCCACGCCTACTTGGTTTGTATTCAATGATTTTCTTTTCAACTTTTTTGATTTTGCTAAAACCAGACGTTATTGTGCTGTACTTTTTGAAATGCTTTAAAACTTGGAGATTGATTCACGCCTAGTAATATGTATTATACTATATATCCGAAATACCAAAACTGTACCGATCCTTATCCTGTTCCACATTCCATATCCGCTCATTAATCTCATTGAACTTGGCTACAAAAAAAATACTCTGTGTAATATGTGTGTTTAAAAGTAATTCTTTGGATTATTTTAGCATCTATATCTTTTTGTTGTTCGCAGGCGGATCGCGTCCTTATTGGTTTGTGCTAACATCGGAGAGCATTTCCTGGTACAAGGATGAGGATGAGAAGGAGAAGAAATTCATGTTGCCGTTGGATGGTTTGAAATTGCGCGATATTGAACAGGGCTTTATGTCAATGTCTAGACGTGTTACATTTGCTTTATTCAGTCCCGATGGACGTAATGTTTATAAGGTTAGTAATTTTTGTTAGCATACAAAAAAATGAAAAAATTCAAAAACTAGTAAAAAAAAAAAAGAGACCACAAAATGAAAATGAAATCAAAAGAGAAATCGAATGAAACAAAACAGAAAAGAAAATATTTGGCTACAACAAATATTCAATTTTGACTATTTGTTGTAGTTGAAATACTGTTACTTACATTCAATTATTTAAAACATATTTTGTTTCTTTTGTTCCAATCAAAATTTGTTAAAAAGAAAAAAAACTAAAAAAAAAACAATTCAATTTTTGCGTTTCAAGTTGCCCCACGGCACAATTTGAGATTGAATTCAGTTTTGGAAATTTGAAAAATTCGTTGAATTTGAAATATCGTTGGGCACGCAACGCAACGCAGTCAATTAATCAAATTAATTAATTTTTTTGTATAAGATAAAAATTACTATGTTTTTATCAACATTTAGTGTCAAATCAAAGGATAAAAGGAGCTTGCAAAAGTCTCGAACTGTGGAAACTCCTTTTGTACCTCTGATTTGTGAGCATGACAAATTGAAACTTAACCAAACCAAACCAAACGCTAGCTAAAGGCATTTTCCTCTATAAACCGATATACCGATTAACCAACTATATATACAACCACCGATACCAAAAGAACACTAACTAACCTTTGGTCCAAAGACACACGCTGCGAATCACTTGACTCAAAAGCCATAGAAAGCTCAAAAAAAAAGAAAAAGAACAAAAATAACCAAACGAAACGAAACCAAACCAAAACCGATAACCGATAGCCAAACCAATGCCACCACAACCCGTCCAAGTACTCGTAATCGTAATCGTTATCGTAATCGTAATCGTAATCGTAATACGTTGTCCCATATACCAAATGCTTGACAAAAATACCTATCCATTTGTTCTCTTTGCGCTTGGACGCTTTCTCTTTCTTCTCCTGCACACACGCACACACACACACACACACTCGCGCACACACAAATTGTAACACATTTAGGATTATAAACAACTGGAGCTGTCATGCGAAACGGTCGAGGATGTGGAATCCTGGAAGGCATCATTCCTCCGAGCCGGCGTCTATCCCGAGAAGCAGGAGACTCAGGAGAATGGCGATGAGGTGCGTATGCCTAGTGCACATATCTATTTATCTATCTATATATCTATCTATCCATATCTATATCTATATCTCTAGTAAATATCTTAATTTAGTTATCGTGCTAAGCTTATAGCTCAGTCTAAGCCTCAATGTATATGTGTACGTGTACTCGAAATATGATTAGATAACAGCGACAACGCAAGGTCAATTAACACATGACTCTATCTAATTAAATACTTCAATGTGGCATGACATTAACTCTTGTCTCTCCCTCTCCAAAAAATAAAACCCCTTAATACCACTTTTTCGCTGAGTGCACCTTTATCTTGCCATATAACATGTTTATCCCGAAGTACAATGAGAATTTTTGGTGTATCTGTAATCCCTTCACAGTCTTTATTAATGTAATCTACAGAGAGACGGAATAGTTGCAGCTTTGTCAACATTATGTTGAATTAGCAGCGATTTGTTTACTGTCTGTTAATGTAAACCTGACTGTTATGTTAAGGAACAGGACTTTCTTCAAGTCATGTCAAAGCTGTCAATGTTAAGATAACAGCGTCTTCTCCTTTTACAGTTGCCTAACATAATTTCTTCAATACTGTTAAATAACAACTTGTGTCACTTAAAGATCTTGTACACCTGTTAAATACAACGTTAACAGTGTCTGTTATTCAATGTTTATATGTTAAAAACAGTGTGTATCGTATTTAGTAGCTTTAAATGAAGCAAACTTTCTCGCCTTTGTTGTATCCCCATTTTTCTCCCTTTCTCCATTGTCTTCATACCCTTTGATCAGTGCTGTTTTCAGTTGCAGCAAGAACAGCTTCTTATTGTCTATCTATCTATTAATATACTTATATATCTATATAACTCGTATATCGTGTGCTGAATGGATTTTGGAATATGTTTAAATCTTTACAATTTACTTAAACTTTTCATAAAGAAATGATTTTGATAACGAAATAACTCATCATATTTTTCTTTGTTTTTTTTTTTAACGTTGCGCCCCAATATAAAAATACCACAAATATCATCATATATATAAATATAAATACGCGTCTTTATATATAAACGTGTATCTGATAAATATTGTGCATATATATGCTCTTTGTATATGCAGGAAGGACAAGAGGTTTGTTTCTTTTCATCATTTTTAGCATATACTTTGCATATTTCCTACGCTCTCTCTTTGTCTCTATATCCTTTTGGTTTTGGTTAAATAACAAATTATTATTTTACTAAAATACACTGTACACAATATAGAAGGGGTTGACAGGCAACAAGAGAACACAATTATTCGATATTACGTCTATCCGTTTGTCTTAATTCCATAGCGAACGTTTAGTATTAAATGCGGAAGAATTATTTAAGGAGTATCTGCTAGTCGATCAGGATGTTAAAAGTTTATTTTACAATAACCAATTGAAATGGGAAGTAGTTTGTGATACACTTCAGTATAATTAAATAAATTAACTCAGAAATTGGACATTGAAAATTGACGAACTTGATTGGAAAACCAAAATTATGCTTTAGAAATTTATTCGAAATTATTTGTTTAGTCTAGAAGACAGAAATTGGATACCAGAGTATTTGCAAGTCTAGAACACTACTCCACAATGGTGGACCAATATTTCGGTTGAGGTCTAGAATTTTTATTTTCTTTACAATCACCTAACATCCCATTGTAGTTTTTCCTGCCGTTGTACAACACTAACCAATGAAAATTTTGGGGTGAAAATTCATGGCTTATTCGATTGGGTTAACACACATAACATCTAACTTCTCGTTTGCTCTTAGATCCCTTAGTTTACCCTGTTTCGTTTACTTTTTATTATTTATGTTCAGAATATTAATATTAACTTGTTAAAATCTGGTATATATATTTATTTCTATGCATAAATATATATACTAGCTATACTTCTCTCGTTCCTTATACTTAAATAAATAATAATATATCAATATATATATATAATTTTGATTTTACAATATTTTTTATAAATTATTTTCTTCTATTTTTCCCGTCCACGTACCAAACGAAATGACCACATATAAAAAAAAAAACGATTTACAATATCAATAATGATTGTAATACCGAAAAAAATACGAAAAAATATATATCGAACCGTTCACAGCAAAAAGTATGTCAATTTTTCCGTTTCATTGTTCTCAAACTTTAAATTCACTTAATTATTTTTGTATGCATTCGTAATGTAAACCCGATTAATTAATACACAACTCTTTGAATTTTCGACTCTTTGAAAGCTTTACATACTTATCATAATTATTAATTACAAGTACAAGTACAAGTAATAAGCAAACTCGTATATTTTAAATTTGTTCGCTTTGTAAACACTTTTATTTGTTATTCAATTTATATGCTGTGCCATAAAACTGTCGAAAAACTTGCGTTATTCATTTCGCGATAACTTAAAATTAATCGATAGAGTTGCAGCTCTAAAGCACAGCACAACACTAACACTCGCATCACTAACGATTTACAGAGGTTTTTTAACACTAAAAATGGGGAAATGTTGTAACTTTTCATAAATTGAAACTCATTAATGAAATTAATCTATTAAGAATAGTTCAGTTTTTGAACTACTTTCTTCTTAAATCGCTTTCGAGCTCTGAATTAACAACAAAAATTTCACTATTAAACCATATTAACTGATTAATATTATTAAACAGTGTTGGATAATATTTTATTTTACATCAACTTAAACTTATAATGCTTCAACAATTCTATGAAAATTTGTTTCGAGTAGAATTTAAAAAACACATTTTGGGGCCACATTTCAATTTGACATTTAACACTTTGATTTTTTTTTACTAAACAGCACGACTATTTTAAAACTCATACAAAATACTTGCCAATTAATATTTATTAATCACTTTTAACTCGAAAAAAACATATAGAGTATTGTAAAGCTTGGCTATAATTTAGTTTTGTTTTCATAATTGCTGTTGTTATTGTTGTTTTCTCTTATCTCATCTTGGATTTTATATGTTGTGTTCAATTATACATTTTTTTATTACAAAAAAAAAAAGATATACTATAGAATAATACATGAACGAAAAAAATCGATTAATAATGCTTTACTTTTGTCGGCTGCACCATTTTGGCATTTTTCGATTGTGCAATATTCAACATACACTTTTATCATTTTAATTGATTGTTTTTTGTATTTTTTTCCATTACTTTTACCAATCAATCAACCGAATTGAACAATCAAATTACATATGTATGTGTTACAATCCCCCCGCCCCCATCAAAATGTGCGTTAATCGTTATTATCGACATTGTTATCGATAAACGAAAATACGTTACGTTGCGTTACAAAACTCAAACAACAAAACAACAACAACGATAACGATAACAGTCGGCAAGCGAGGAAAGCTCAACGGATCCACAACTGGAGCGTCAAGTGGAGACGATCCGTAATCTGGTTGATTCGTACATGAAGATCGTCACAAAGACCACACGGGATATGGTCCCGAAGGCCATAATGATGCTCATCATCAACAATGCCAAGGATTTCATCAATGGCGAGCTATTGGCACATCTGTATGCCTCCGGCGATCAGGTAAGAATTAGATTGTACATAACTATCGATGTTTTATACTAATATATATCACTTCTCTCTTGTGACAGGCACAAATGATGGAAGAATCCGCCGAGTCGGCAACAAGACGCGAGGAAATGCTGCGCATGTATCGCGCCTGCAAGGATGCATTGCAAATAATTGGTAAGTACTGCCTGGAAAGAAAAATATAAGCGGTATACGGCTGTTTCAAGAGATGCCAGTCTCTATCATCAGTATCGTTGTGCTGACTTGATCAGCGATCCAAGCCTAATGTCGCCTTTGAGACGCTAGAACCAGTTGAGAATTCTAAGTCGCAAGAGTGACAAAATAGCTGAAAAAGCTGATCCTAAAAATCGTAAGAAATATTCTACCAATAAAAGAGAATATGCCCAACGATGTTGTAGACTGAGAATCGATTTATTTAGTGAAACCAGAAAAAGATATGATGAGATATGGGATGTTTCACAAATTAAAGAGTATACGCTTGTAGACTGAGAAGGAGTTGCATAAAAATAGATTCTGCAAATCCAGAAAGATTACATCATCACTTTGTGCCAACTCTAAAAAGAAGCTTTCGACTTTTCTCATATTGACTTCTCTATTCTAACTTACTTCTCTGCACCACAGGTGACGTTTCAATGGCAACTGTATCATCGCCATTGCCGCCGCCCGTGAAGAACGATTGGCTACCAAGTGGATTGGATCCACATCTATCGCCGCCCAGCCCTGGTGGCCCACGTAAGGCAGCACCCACCGCACAGGTAAATCCCAATTATTATAGATACCTTCTACCTAACGAATATAATTTACAATGATTCAATTCGTTTCGATTCTATTCAAGGGCTCTTTGGGTGGCCGTAATCCACCATTGCCGCCGGCGACTGGACGTCCAGCGCCAGCAATACCAAGTCGTCCTGGCGGTGGTGCACCACCGTTGCCAGGCGGACGACCAGGTGGTGCTCTGCCACCACCATTGCTACCATCGTAAGTAACAACGAAATGTTAAATGTTAATTAATGTATTTTAAACGCTTCTTTAGTTGTATTTGTTGTCATTATCAAAAATATCTTTAGTTGGCTAAGTGCGCCCTGTACAGTTATACCTACTTAGTAATTGATGTATTCTTTTTTTTTGTTATCGTCCTCTACTTGAATTATTATTTAACTGTTGCGTATTCCAATTGCGTGGGATAATTCTAAACAAGTTTCAAAATAATTACGAAATTGGAATTCGTCACAGTTTTTTTTGTTAATTATTATCATTATTTAATTTAATTTAATTGAATCGACGATTGGGACCTCTTTTTATGCAACGAAAGTACGCACACACACACAAAACATACAGACATCTTACATAATTATTAAATAAATACTAACTTTATGTACATACATATATACATAAATATTTGTATGTATGTCTCAATCGCTTTATACTTTAAATTATTGTGTATATATCTTATACATAATCATCGTTGTGTTATTTGTTTTTCTTTCATTTTTGTTTGTAAATAATTTAAGTTTTTTATTGCCAGCATGCCAGCTTGACCTCTGAATTGACCCCAGAAGAATGTATAGCGATAGTTGTCAAAAATTTCTTGGAAGTTTTTATACCCGTTTTTTTAAAAATAAGTAAATGGGTATATTGTATTCGTTGAAATGTATGTAAGAGGAAGAAGGAAGCATCTACGACCCTATTAAGTATATGTATATATTCTTAATCAGCATCAACAGCCGAGTCGATATAGATATAGTCTGTCCGTCTGATCTCAGAGACTATAAGAGCTAGTGCAACCAAATTTGGCACGCAGACTACTATAAACCCCACGCAGATCAAGTTTATTTAAAACTTTTGCCACGTCCCTTTGCGCCACCACACGCACAGCTTTGCAGATATTAGATTTTTTTTTGGTAATTTACGATAACTACTATTAATAGCTTGTATCCTACTAAATCGCAACAATATCGGACAAAAAGGAAGGTGGTAATGGCTGATTTAAGTTTTTAAGCAATGTAAATGCCTAAAAGTATGCAATAAAATATTTATATATATAATTCAAATTCTAAAAAATATTGAGAAAATACAAAAAACTGTCTTAAAGTTATAAGGAGCATATAAATATATTTTCGAAAAGATTGAAAACTATATCTGGATATTCTCCTACAGTTTAAAGTTGCTAGTGACTATGAAATTTGAAACAGTATTAAAAGATAGATATTCGTAAATAGATAAATATAGGGCAAGCTGCCAAATTTACCAGTAATTTATTTGTTTATTTTGTCGAACTTTTTTCCTAATTTTTTTTTAGTAGCCTTTGTATTTTAAAACAAAAACCGAAAACAAGCCGAAAAGAAAAACACTTTTAAAAAAATAAAACATTTTGTTTCTTCTCTTTTTTCTCTCTATTTCGCTCACAAAAATTTGTTGAAACGAATTGCGATAAACCAACAACAACGCCAACCAAACAATTGATAATAATATAAATAATATAAATTTAATTTAAACTGATTATAAATAACACACACACAAACCTAACCTCAATGTCAAATGCTAACTGTAAATTTGAAATACTCGCTCACACATACACACACACACTTGCATATACACACACACATAAATACAAACACACAGACGTCGTTAAGTTGTCAGCCACAGCCGCAGCCGAGGCATTTACTCTCTCTAACTAACTAACCAAAAATCGCTTTTGCTTTAACCAACAAAACCAACAAATCGACTTGACTCGAATTTGAACCGTTATCGAATCTCTTTTAAGTGTACTCGTATCGAACTCAAGCGCAGGCTCACACTCTTCGCTTTCTCTCTTTCACTCTCTCAATTATGACTCTGACAGTCTCCTACAGAAAAGCTCGCTCAGCAAAGAACAAAAACTACAACGAGTTGTCGTTCTTAGTACTATCAAAACGTTAAATGATCTAAATATCGTAAATACTATTCCGTATATATCGTATATCGTAACTATCTGATTATTATTATGATATAAACATATTTATATATATTATACAATTTATATAGAAAAAATGAAACACAAAAAGCAGATAAAGATGAGGGAAGACAGACAGCTTTATGATCCAAGCACAGAAATCAGTTTATCATGATATATTTATATTGGAGATCATAATAAGTGTGAGAACTGTAACTGCTTTACTACTTCTTAGAATTCATAGTTTGTTAATTTTATCAACTATAAATATAATAGATAAAACGCGACATTTAAAGCTGAGCTGAGTTTCTCGATAGTTATTGTTATCGATTGACAAAGCCGATTGAACGGAGCTTGGAGTGTGAGCAAAGTGTCCTGTAAATGTTAAATACATTCTCTAACATACATACATACTTATACATATACGATGAAAAATATGCTTAAGTTAACTAAAGTACCTTTTTTGTGTTGTTGTTGTTGTCGTTAAATAAAAAACCAAACAAAAAAAAAAAAGAAAAAAAGCATAAATAAGAGAAAAACAAAAAAGATATAAATATGTAACATGAGCAGCAAAAATTCCACTACATACTTAATATTAATTATAAACAACAACAAAAAAAAAAAAAGGAAAAGTTACAAATTAATTGTTCAGTGTGTGTACGCAACAAGAGGAAATAATAAATATATAGTGTAATACAAACATACATAACATTTATATCTATATATAAAGAAAAAAAGAAAGAGAGATGCATATATATACACCTACAACACACCTATATAAACAGACTGACATACACTGATGTTCACATTTAATTGGCTGGCACTGTGGGCCAGAGTTGCTCTCTTTGCTGTGCAGTGTTGGAAAGCGCGTATTGATCCTGCAATTTGACATAAACTCTCTTAATTCCTTGCTCTCTGTCCGACGCCCCCGTTGAGTAGTGTGTGTGTGTGTGTGCTAAAACAAATTAAAGAAGGATCATTTAAAATGTACATACATACACACACATGTATGTATGTAGGTTTTTGCTTTGTTGTTTTTTCTTTAATATTTTGTTATGTTTCCATTTAATATTTTGTTTTGTTGTTTGCTTTTGCTTTTAGTTTCTTAATTTATAATTATCTCATAATTTGTAACTAAATCAAAAATACATACACACACACACATTTACATTAACACACGCACACACACACACACCACAGAGCCAGCGGAAGTGAAGCAAACAAATCGATAAAAAGGGGTTTCAAGCGTTCCGATAACTGTTTGATCACATAGCGCCAGCGCCATTTTGTACCTAGTTTAGTTCTTTGCAAAGCAACAAACAAAAAATTTAAAACAAACAAATTTAAGAATAAAACAAATAAAAATAAATTGAACAGAAACAACAACAACAGTACAAAATACTTTTACAACTTTCAAGTCGCGTCACTGGAGCTGTCGGCGGAGCGATAACACAGCAGGCGGGGGCCAATCGCTACATCCCGGAGAGCATGCGCGGACAAGTGAATCAGGCTGTTGGCCAGGCGGCTGTCAATGAACTCTCCAACGTATTTGCCACACGATTCAAGTAATAAAATCGAAACAGAGAGCGAAAGAATGTGCAAGAGAGCAAGCTTTCAAGAGAGCGCAAAAAAGAGAACAAATACACGCACGTCACGCACACAAAAGCACAGAACAAGAGAGCGGACAAAAAAAAAAACGGATGCCTCCAAACTGCGTCTGCGCCTGCGTCCTTCTCTTCTCATCCCCATATTTGTGTTTTTGTTATTTATTAACTACATTTACTACATGTGTTGTGCTTTTGTTTCCTCCTTCTCCATTTTGATTGTGTTTTTACAAAAAAAAAACCTTTTTGTGATGTGTCCTCTGTGTGTTGTGTATAAGTTGAAACTAAATTGATTATTTTAAATAGAAACATTCCTTATTCACTTGTTTTCTTGTAAACCCATTACAGTTGCAAATGTATCGATATGTTAACGATTTATCAATACTATCGACAGTACTATCGTTTGTTATGCAACTCTAATATGTATATTTTTTGTAATTATTTTTGAACATTCCATTATAATTCATCACAAGCACACATACACATACACAAACATTCATCAAGTGTTGCTTTGAAATTGAATCTCTATAAAAATAACTCTAAATCCTAACCTTAAAGTTGTTAATTACATTTTACGATAAAGCAATGCGAAATTGAGAAAACGAAACATATACATACTTATACATACATAACCCATGCATAGTAACATACATACATCAATACATACATAGTCTCTTATTTAGAAAATTATCATAATGCGAATTGCTTAAAGGCAGAAAAATTGTAATTGTTGCTAAAAAACAAAAAAAAAAAAATGTGTTTTTGTGTAGTTTTTAAAACCACCTTATGATAACTATACAAATATATATATTTCTATATATAGATATTTGTATATGTATATGTATTTGTTAATGCTGCAGCAACTATAAAATTACATTAAAAACAATTATTTGAATGATAAATATTGAAAAAGAACCGCATATGGTATTTATACATGATGCATACATACATACAAAGAGATAGAGAGAGAGAGAGGTGTTAGTGTTAAAAAAGGCTAATGAAATAACAGTTAATATGTATGTACGATATGTGTATGTAAATGTATTCGATGTAAGCACAAAAGGAAACACTAACAAGTGAATAAAACACACTCGAAAAGTTAATTGCAAAGATAATATTTATG
The DNA here is from genome assembly GCA_037043435.1 of Drosophila suboccidentalis. Lineage (NCBI taxonomy): Eukaryota > Metazoa > Arthropoda > Insecta > Diptera > Drosophilidae > Drosophila > Drosophila suboccidentalis. The sequence goes on along the minus strand of JBAMBK010002558.1, from coordinate 715,067 downwards.
TTTTTCCTTGCATTAACAGCTGTAAAGTTGAGATCTGTCGAGTCCTTTAACAGCTGTTAAGCAGTTGATACTGTAAATGGATTAACATTTTGAAACTAACATAAGGCAATGTTATATTCAGCTTTTTTTTTCTGGCGTACTCACATGCATATTTGATCAAAACATATATACATACATATGTATATATTTGTATTGAATGTGTATTCGATAACTGTGTAAAACCTTTCCAAAATTTCCATCGTTGATATTGTAGTTTGTACAAACAACATATTGTTTAGAAGAAGAAATGTTGTAAAATCAAGTAAATAATATGCATATACATATATATGATATAACTATAGCTTTCAAAGGATTTCTGATCTGCTGATGTAGTATATACTCCACACACACACACACGCACATGCATATGTATGTATGTATAGTGTATATTTATTATATGTATAATATACTATGTAAAATTATTGTTTAATTTTATTGCAAATCGCGTGGAAAGTTCACGTCTGTCAAAATTATGATATTCGATAAATATCGATTGGCCGTGAAAGAGAGAGACAGACGTGCCCATCTCTACAGCAGCAACAAAACAAACGATAATTAAATCGGTAAACAATCGATGCTAACTATGAAATTAACCGTTTTTTCCAACATCTTCTCGAGTTATTATAATGGCAAAAAAGTATATATTTATTTATATACATACATATATAGAAATGTCACAAGTATTTAGCTCCTCTATGTGTTTGTTTTAGTATAGCACACACACAAACACACACTGACAGACACAGCTACACACTCATAATTACATACATACATCAGACAAAGAAACCGCCTTGAGCATATACATATTTACATACATACAGACAGACACATATATTATGAACAATATGTACTTATATGATGAAAGATGAAACCCTCTGAAACATCTCAACTTATTGCTGTTTATTGAATTGAAAGTTAAAAGTTGCTGCATAGATTGAAGAACGATAGAATGCAAAAAAAAAATGCTGAGGGGTAACTACAATGTTATAAATAAAAATAAAAAATAAAAAAAGTATATTATATATTAAAAAAAAAAGAAAAAAAGAACGTTGATTGTTTTTTACTATAGTAGACAACACTGTGCGGCTCTGCTAGTTAACAGCGCTGTTAATAACTCTCAGCTTAAGAGAAATGGCTGTTAATGAATTGCTTCGTTTCTGACTCATGTTTATTTGTTGTTTTTGGTGTTGGTTTTGCTTTTCAAACATTTCTTAAAAATCAAAAACAAAAACTGATATACAGAACTAACATTTGTTTGCTGTCCTGCTGGGTGAGTTGTCTAATAACTTTAATTACTTTTCTTGAATCTTTCTCATAATCTCTTTTTAAATGCTCCCCCACATGCAAAACTTGCTTTAAGCGTATGCAGCTCTTAAGTTAATAATTGTAACGATTTGATAAATTAATTGGAATTTCAATATATTTCACAGTCGACCTGGAATGAATGCGCCACCAAAGTTGCCAGATCGACCATCGTATTACGGTAATACGACCAATGGACGTCCCTATTGAGTGAGAGTGAGAGCGAGATGAACGATGTCAAAACCGATAAATCCATCGATATCTGATAACTAGCGAGATCCATCCAAGCGATGATAACCAATCGATGGAGCAGTACTGACCGTTAGAATTTGGATATACACATGTACTCTATATATAGTATATATGAGTAGTAATGGGTTAATTGATCACTGTAAAACTCAATTTGTATTATTATTATGTATGTGTATTGTTAATTGTCTGATTGTGTGTGTGCGTGTTTATTTTTTTTTTTTATTTAATTTTGCAAAGTGAACTAAAAAGTGTGTAGAACACTTTCGACTGGTCCTTAGAATTGCTAGACATATCACTAGACGTAGCGTAGTTGATTATACACACACACACACACACACACACACATGCAATTGCCAATTCAACATATGCATACATTTGTAATTAAAACTAAATGATAGAGCAAGTTATAAAACTAAGTGAAAGTGAAAGCAGCCTCAACTGTCATACAGTCATACAGTTAAACAAACAAAATAATAACAGTTATACAGTATAAATACCGTTATACACAGTCATACACAAAAGTGCGTTTCCAGCTGGGCTACAAATATATATATATATTGTTAAATAAACAAACAACAACAAAGAAAAATTAGAGAAAACACATCCAAAAAATCAAATCAAATTCTCAATTCTCTCCTCTGTGCATTGTAAATATTTCAAAACACAATTGTTATACATATACATATATATATTATCATAATAATAATAATAATAATTATGATATATATTTGTATACTATATGAAACGCTTTAAATTCACAATTTTTCCAAAATATAAATACTGTGCAGAAATCAGTAAATAAACCATACAAATATATATATGTATGTAGACATGTATGTATATTTAAACTTAATTACTTTTCGGCAAAAGCGTCTAAATTGATTACAAATAATTTTTTATATAATTTATATATATACATATATACAAAACAAATGCAAACCAATTATACATATTAATTTTACAATTAAGTTTAAGAAAACCATAAAAAAGCAAATGCAAATAAAGTTGAAAACAATAACAAAATACATGGTTTTTTTTTTAATGTGAAATGGGGAATATGAGTAGTATTTTGGAATTCCATAAAATTTTGGAACGTAAATCGAAAGCAATCTTGGAAAGGAAATTGGAAAATTGAATTGCTGAATAACCTAGGTATAATTTGTCACAATGAAATTTACAGACTTAATAGAGGACTTCAAAATGCAGTGATATAAATTCAAACAGTGAATCGAGCTATATATCGAAGTCTAAAAATCGACAAAAAAAAAAAATTAATCGAGCTGTCGAAACTTTTTTGTTTCTTAAGATATCTCCACCAAGCTCACAGGTTGTGTATTTGGCCAAATTTAAGCAAAATCGAATTACTAGGAACAATCGGATGCAAACTAACCTTTTAGTATGAAAAACCTTTTTTTTTTTAGCTTTTTCCCGCCAAATCAAAAACAAAGGCTCTGCCCAAAATGTAGTTTCTTTATTTAAGTTTGCAATGCAAAGTTGATTTTTATTTGTTTCACTGTTATAATTGTTGTTGTTAATTAAGTTAAGTACACTGTTATTACTATTGGAAACTAACACACATATATGTAAATATCGGTTGTTATCGGTTGGATGCTGTTATCGCTGTCACACACAGTGACAGTGACACTAACAGGACAGTCACTGTGATCGGGATCGTGACTGTGACTGTTATATCGTTACAGTACGCAAGTTAATTGATTTAAAACATACTATTGTGTTAATTATTATTTAATATATAATGTTGTATAACTTACTAAGTGTATGAAATTTACTAACTTTTGAAAATTGTAAAATTGTTGCTATTGTTTGCTAATTTGTTGTTTTTGTTTGAATTCTGTTATTTTTATTTTTTTTATTTTGTGCTAATTTTATTTGATTATCGTATCTAGTAACGGTATCTAAACTAAGCGGTTCGCAAGTCTCCAAAAAAAAAGAGAAACTCTGATAAAACTTGTGATTCGAGTTTCGTATTTGGATTTGGATTTTTTTTAATTGTTGCTACTAGATTTTAGTTTTTAGGTAATCGTTAATTGTTAATTATGTTTAAGAAATTGACAGCAATTCTTAAGTTATATATTTATATATATGTATATACCGTATAATCATTTTAAAATTGTGTATGCATGTATAAATTGATTTTTTCTTTTTTTTTTTGTTAGTTTATGTAAATTTGCAAAAATTGTTTAATATGTATATTTATATAATAATAATTAATTTACTAGTAATTTCTCTCTTAACTTTTCGACAATTATGCTAGAAAAAACGTCTTAGGATGAGAATTTGTGAAATTGTTTTTGTTTTTCTTTTTTTTTAACTTAATTAAATTGTTTTTCTTTCTTCTTTTTCTTAAATTTCGCTCAATTCTTGAAGACAATACGTTAGTGTTATATTTGTATATACGTTCTCCCAGTGTCAATCTCTTCATACAAATCTCTCACTTTCTTTCCGTTGATATTATCGAGATATTTTATCGTTATCGAAAAGTTGACCCCGTTTTGTATATGTATGCATATGTATAAGTGTGTTTAGAATACTTGCTTAAGGACTAGGACTTTAATTATAAACGACTACTCTATGATCCTTTGACTCTTCTCTTCTTCTTCCTCTTCATCTATTTCCTTCATTTTCATTCTCGATTTGGTTTCACAAGCAATAAACATTTAAACGTGAATTCTGAATAATACGTCGCCTACTCCGATTTACATACACATGTACATATGTATTTCCCACTCACTCGCACACACGCTCTCGCACGCACGCACACTCACGAGCACGCAGTTGACCGACGTCACGTGATTGGGTCAATTCGCCAGTGTGATCCATTTTACTCTCTCTCGATGTTGTTGAGAGAGTGTGTGCGTGCGAATTGTTCCCCCGCCGCGTCCCCTGGTTGGTGGGGTGGGTGGCATTGATGTTTGTATGTTGTGCGCCACCAGTGTTGGTTAACGCGTGCTCGCAACGAGTATGCGTGCGTGCGCTGTGTGTGTGTGTATTTGTTGTTAGTGGAATCGGATTAGGCGTCATCTATAGCTAATACATAGTATATTTTAATTATTTGTAAATATATATATATTATTCAATATAAGTTTAAGTGTTATTATTATTTATTTTAGAAAGAGTTTTTGGTTTGAAATTTTTGTTGAAACTTACATAGCTAAGTTTTGAGATTAAATAAATAAAATTTGCAAAATATAAAAATCAATAAAAATATTTAACAATTTTTTTTTATTATAATTATGGATATAAGAAAAACATCAATATTAATAGTATATAAAAAGAATGAGATGAATTAGACACAAATAGAAAAAATATAAAAAAACAATATAAATAAAGTATATTTAAATATATTTTCTTTTATTATTATTATGCATAACAAAAGTAAGTTTCAATATATAAAAAGAACAAGAGCAAGAGAGACAACTAATAACACGTAATACTTTCCAATTAGAAGTTTTTAAGTATATGATAAACATACACACACACACACAGGTACACGTAAGTAGATGCCAGTGTGTGTGTGTGTGGTTGGAAATTGCACTTACATATACATACATATTATTGTACTACAGTAAATGCAATTTATCGCTACTTTACCAATTTAGAAGTAAGTATAAGAGTGTAAGTATAAGAGTATAAGTATTTTATATATGTGTTTGTTTGCATTAGTATATGTATTGTATATTGTATAAATAGTTATAGTTTAACATTGCCTTCAATTTTAGTTGATCTTTTTGTATTTAATTTTGTTTACTATTTATTCTCGTTAAAGCTTTTTTAATTTTTTGCTAGTTCGAAAAAAGTAATTGCATCAAAAAGATTTTATGTTGCATTTGATTTCGAATACACGTAGTTTTTGAGTTTTTCGTTTTCTATTCCTATTGTTGGAGTTATTAAGTTTTTTGTGGAAGGCGCACCATATTTATTTTGAAAGACTGTAACAAACTTAATTGCAAATTTAAATATTGCTTTTCAAAAATGTTAAGCTAATCCTGTTATGCAGTTAATTGTTTTTTTTTTTTTTTTTTTTTTTATCGAAATTCGAATTCCGAATCACAAGTTTTATCAATGCGAACTGCCATTGCGTTGTATCTGAGCTAATAATGTTGAGTGTCCTGTGTGTATATATATGTGTGTATTTTTGTGTGTCATCGATTCCATCTAACGATCTATCGATCATATATATTGCTGTTTACTGAATTCGATACATAAACATAGCGAGCATACAAGCTCAATAACATACTGTTAACATTTTTACTGTCAAGTGATTCAATTTGTATATGTTAATGGTGCTAGATCGATTATTGAATGTAACATCGAGAGCGTAGAAAGCATTTAACATAATGTTGTCTATTGCTGAACAGAGGCTAACATTTGACATAATTAGCCGCTGTAAAGCCGTAAGTACATTAGTTTTTTTCGTTAGTTTGTTATTCCTTTAAACTGAGTTTCGCATTTAGCATAACTACATTGTACTAATTTCAAACTGTGAGGTACATAAACAACAAACAGTATATATTTTTCAATTTTCAATATTTTTTGTTTTTTCTTTGCAAATTTGCCTTCACTTTGATTTAAATAGCTGATAAAGTTGAAGTTCATTTCGGGTAAAACATTAAACTTTCGAACAATATAAATATAAATTAATAAACGAGTTGACACACATAAATAGCTGAAAAATATATATGTATATATAGAAGTATATAGTATCTGTGAATTATGTTATGTTATTTGGATTACAGATTATATATATTGGACTGTATATTTGTATATATACTAAATATGTATATGGGCATTTCCACAGAAAGGTCCACCGCGGCCAAAAACGTAAAATTGATCAAAAACTCACATCTTGTGAAATTTTCTTCCAGAAATGTATTTAAGTTATTTATTTTAGCAATATACGCTGGAAGAAATTCAATAGGATGAACATATAGATTCTACATTGGAATAAATTAACTTTTTCCATATTTATGACAATTTTCTTAAAAATTGACTACCAAAATGGACCGTTTGTATTTTAAGGATTACACTAAGTAGGACAGTAAGATTGTAACATGAACCATTTTAATTCAAAGAAATATATTGAAAGTTGAATTTAAATAAGTTTTTCGGGCTGTTTTCGATACATAATTTAAAAATAGAGAGACAGAAAGAACATAAAAATAGTGATGGTAAAAAATGTCCCGTGCGCGATGTCCCGTGCGAATTTAAGTCAAATTGAATTTAAAAAAAAGTGCAAGTCATCTTTGAAAAAAATCATAACCATTTTTAAGAGGCATCAATACACAAGAGTTTTAAATTAGTTGCATTAAAATATTGCCTCTGGATTCGCTGAAATAATTTTTTGAATTGGTTGACCTCACAAGCCACTTCCGTTTCGTGTCCCGTGCGAATCACTTAAATTTTGCTATTATCTTAAAAATTAAAAATTACCCAAACTCAATCTTTGCACCAATGAAAGAGCTAATAAAATGCTATATGTTAAGCCTTTCATCAGAAAAAAAAACCGTTTCCTTTTTACCGTTTTTTTACATTGAATGTGTACGAATGTCCCGTGCGCGAGTTTGGAAATGCCCATATTATAATTTTGGTTAAGTATGTGTGTGTATTGTTCTTTTGATCTGTGGGTTAGTTAGTTAGTTCAATACAAGGTGCACTATATGGTTTAATATAACCACCTGTGTAGGGTGAGCAATAATGAAGAACAATTTATTCCATTTTGTCATACTATAGTATATGTATAAGTATAAGGAAACTAAAGACAACGAATACGAATATACATATGTATGTATGTCGAATATATATATATATATATCAAATAACAAATTACAGATTGGCTAGATGTATAATAAGCATAGTTGTTGTTGTTGTTGAATTGAGTTTCTTTTTATGCTGTATTGATTTTTGGATATTTTTATGCTTATGGGGGGATTGGGATTGGGGACTCGCTTTATTCGCTTTAATCCTCCTTGGAGAGGCTGCCCAAATCGCTGAGAAAGATTTCAGGCGATAGAACATGCGATGAGCCGACTAGCACCTCCCAGTTGCGCACCGAATTGGTCACCTCGTAGGCGCAACGCATCTCGGACATGCTAACGCCACCGACAATGAAGATTATCAGACGCGGCACATTCTTCACCTGCGTCTGGGCCTTGTCCTTGTGCCAGTGGCCATAGCGAGCGCTAGTCGGTGCATGGTAATTCGTATTCTGGGCGCGACCCTCGAGGAATGGAAAATGTCTCGGGTCCAGCTTATCCTCAATGCAATCCTCCATTATGTCCTTAATCACCGGCGTCCAACGTGACATCTGATAGGTGCTCTCCGTAATGCGCTCCTTGCGCGGCACCGAATAGATTTTCTTGCGGCTCTATTTCAAAATTAACAATCAATTTATTAAATATATAGTATGACATCTTTGACATTCAACAACTTACATCAGCGATAACATTGATGCCCAAAAAGCTGAGATTGCGCACCATATCCTGATCCTTGGTCGACAGCTGGGCGTGTGTAAACAACTTGGTCAAGTTCTCCTCGGAAATGCCGTTCTTGATCATCACATAAAGCGAAATGATGCGCACCTTGTCGTAGTTGGAAACGTTCTGTGATGGGAATCGATTCAAAGTAAAAAGTATCGTTAAGCTTCAAGTTTAGAAATGCAGTTTAAAAAGTTTTAAAAGCTGGAAAATTAAACAATTTAACAAAATTAATTAATAACATTTTCAGATTGCAAGATAATATTTTTAATAATTTCCATACAAATTATATTACGGCTCACAACGAGAGTAAAATTAAGTAATTTGAATATTTGAATGCAAAAAATAAATTAAATTCAATTTGATTAAATTAAAGCTCCAATTACGAAATTGTAATGATTCTGAAAAGTATTTTTAAATTTGAATATATAGAAAATTGATCCTAACTGCATTTTAATCATGTTAAATAATCTTTTTAAAGGCTATTTCTAGCTACGTTTTGTTTCAAATTATCCCTTTAAATTCGTTAAAAATCGAAAACCAAATCGCGATCATATTCGATAAATGAATTTACTATTCCTTGGTAAAAGAATTACGAGGAATTTACAGTTAGTCAATTAAAAGTTTTGACAATATGTAAAATTCACAAATATTATTTTGCAAAAATAAAAAAATGTCATGAAATCGATTGATCGTTTAAAAAATAAAAACAAATATTTAAGTGAATTTTTGTAGTTCTTTTCAAAACAATTTCATGACCAACTGTAAGTGTGTATGTATGTAGTGCCTACCGCATCGAGCAATATGGGTACAATATTGCGCATATGATCCTTGATCTTCTCGCCCTCGGCATCGGTGCCCATGGCCAGATCCTGTTCGACGCGACACAGCTTGTCCACATAGTTCTGATAGGACTTCATGCAGTCCTCGGCTAGATGCAAATGGGTGGAATACTTGGACAATTCCTTTTGATACTGCGGCATCTTTTTGATCATCTGCGATAGATCGCGCATCGAGGACTTGTCAGCTGCAAGGTTCATTAGATTAAACAATAACTGTAGTCGAGGATTAAAAATTGAATCAACTTACTGGAACTCATGCGCTTGGAATCGGTGAACTTCTTAAGATTCTGGGTAACCTGTGTGGAAACGACAGCGATATGCTCGTGACGCAGCTCCACCCACAAATCATCGTTCTCATCGAGAAGAACCTCCTTGTCCGCCTGATTGGGACCGGGCGTATAACGATAGACATCATTCACAATTGGCAACAGATCGTAGGCCATGGCCTGGAGCGTTAGTTCGTGCAACAATGGGGAGACACAATCGAAGCCACGGTCCAAGATCAACAATTGGGAACGCGCCTTTTCGGGTCCCTCGCCCATTGTCGGCTCATCGGCCTTGTAGGCATCCAGTTTCTGTTGCACCGACGCAGCCAGATCGACATTACGCTCCCAATCGACGCGATAGCGAACATTCGGATATTCACCCAGTGTGGCACAGAGGGTCGCTATCTGCTCCGCAATCCGTTCGATGTGCTTGCCGCGAATCGAGGCGAATGCCGGCGAATACAGGCATTGGAACGTATCGGGCGAATCCAGCGAGAAGACCTGCGGCGAATAGAGAATTGCGGCGACGACCATGCGGACCAATGTGACCGGACGACAAACCGACAGAAAGAGTTTCGCAATTAATTCGAATTCCAATTTGGCCAACTTGTTGTTCAAATTTTAATCGAATATTGGTACAACATATATCGAATGAGCGGTTCGATTGTCTCGGTCAATTGGACTGTGTAATTATATGTATATTGTGTGTATGCATGTGAGTTCAGCAAGCGAATGCATGTCTTTAGAATTCTGCTTCAAAGCTTTGTATCGGTTATCGATTTATCGATCATTTAAAATTATTAATATCAAAAATATTTTGATATGAACATATAATTTTTATTGATGTTTTGGAAAAAATATTATTAATATCAAAAATATATTATCGCAAAAAATTACCGATATATCGACATATCGATAATTAATCAATTTCATTTGCTTGCTGAACTGCTCTGCACGCGAAATTGAATGAACACATAGATAAAAGAAGCAGAGACAGAGGACAGCATGCACACATAAGAGAGAAAGCGTTGAATGAGAGAGAGGCTCGTTTTCTCATGTTGCAGCATTGTGCGCAAGTCTGGCAACGCCAAGTCGTTAAGTTGGCCGCATACAAATGGATGCAAATTGCAAATGTTAAATATTTAGCATGTAGATGACATTTTTTTTTTTAATTAAACGCGCACAAGTGAAACTGAAACAAATCATGAGAAAACGAACTTAATTTATGTATACAATGAGTATGTATGAGTGTTTGAGAGTACTTAGCATTAACGAGTTACAATATTTACATATAAAAATAGCAAGAGAACACGAAACCAATTGACAGTTGTTACATTTATATAATTTATACATAGGCATGAAATTATTGAGTATTTGTTTTGTTTTTTTTTAAATTTTTTTGTTTTTTTTGCGCCCTGGAGTTGTACTCGTCGCATCACAACATGACGAGTAACGAGTAAGCAACTCGTTAAAGTTGAGCTTAAACGTTCCTGGTCACTTTGTGTCAGGCGAAACGAGTAACATTATTGTGGAATTTTCTATTGTTTTAAGGGATTGTTCAAGTTCCCATGTGTTGTTAGTTATTAAATGATTGATGAGATATTTCAATGTTGTATTATATTAATTGATATTCACATTTATTATATGTGTTAGTGTTAGGTTAGGCACGATTTGCTTTTCTGTATACAATTTACATACATTAAATTGAACACTACAAAACAAGTTTAACAAAACTTAAGGAGATCGTTGTTTGTTATAGAGGCTAATTGGACAGATTTTTTTTTTAGTTTATAGTATAGTGTTGCAAAACACTGGCGATGGCTTGAAAAACAATAACAAGTGTTGGAAAATACCAATTGACAGTTTATAGTTAAGCCAGAGTTTAGATTAGTTGATGTGGTCTCAATATTTACAACAACAAGTACAACACACATATATATAGTAAATATACATATAGACAGTGAGACAGAGACAGACAGATAGATTTATAGAAAGAAAGAGAGACAGCATGTGTGTATAAGAGACAGAGACAGTCATATAGAACTTAGATAATAACAATTGAGAATTGCATTGAAGAGAGCGAAACAGACAGACAGAAAGAGACAGAGAGAATAATATAGAAAATAGCAATAAAATGCTTGAGATATTTAAGGATCCCTCTGATTTCTGTTTACTATATCTTTGTCTCAAATACCAGAGAGAGAGAGGGGGAGTGAGAGATAGATAGAGACAGGGAGAGATAAGAGAGAGAGGGGAGTATTTCTAATTTACACGTTTTTTTAACGAATATATATATATTTTTTAATTGTTTTGGTTTTGTTTTTTTGTATTTATTTGTTGTTTATCGCACCTGGCATTCATATGGTAGAAATGCTATATTAATCTCCTTTAGAGTTTTGATCTTTCTTGCAGCGCACGATTTACACAAATCGTTAAACAATTCCTCCGGGCAAACTATAATTATTTATAAATAATATAAAATTTCGCTTATCGTTACTACAATGTGGATGTATTTGGTATTATATGGTATGTCGATATATATATTTTTGATTTTCTTTTATGTTTTCTTTTTTATATCTATATATACGTAGTCGAAGCACCCATAGTTCTCTGCTTAGATCTAAATCCTGTAAAGTAAACTCTTTCAGCGTAAAGTTTTCAGTAAGAGAAAGAGAGAGACATATGTATTTAAAGACAGACAAAGAGAGAGATAACAAAGCAAGAACAAAACAAAAAAATACCAACAAATAACAGAAGGTAAACAAACAGTAAAACAAATGGAAACCGTTTTGGGATACGCTGAATAGGGATGTGAGAGGATTAAGCATTCGATGTTATCGATTAACGATTATTGTAATTGGTTTTTGTTGTTGTTGTGTGGCACCCAGTTTTCAAATTAGTCGCAAGCACTTTTGGGACACATCGTTGACAAAACGATTGACACGGTTTTAGTAATCAATAGAAAAAGAGAGAGAATTTGTAAGCAGATAAATGCGAGTAACGAGTGACAGCAACGAGTGGCGAGTAACGAGTAACGAGTGTGATTTATTTTTGGAATGTAGTTATTATTATTCTATGTTTTTGTCGAGTTTTGTTGATTTCAAGTCAAACTATACCTGCGCTTCATAGGCCAAAAAGGCAATATTGATCTCTTTGCAGGTGCGCACATAACGACGACAAATGTCTTTGTGCGATTGGAGCATTTCAAATATACGGGGTGGTATTGCTACACAATTATATATAATTTTTGTATATTTAGGAATGATAAATTGTATAGATCAACAGGCATATGCGGGGCAGGAATATGTAGATACAGTCATGAACAAAAGTGCAAATCTCTTTATAGAAAAAATTTAAGTACAAAATACAACAAAAGCGAATAATACAAATATTGAAATTTCGACAAATTGTTGCAATGGAAAATTTGATTTTTGAAATATGAATCATTAACACCATGGCAATGGCAAAAATTGGATTAGATATAAAATTATTATTTATTGTAAATATTGTTAATAATTCATTGTATTGTATTGCCCAAAACGGCAGTAAAGCAAGAGAGATAATCAAATTGGTAATACTTTTATCCATGACTGTATGTGTAGAGGCTTAAGGTTCTTTACAAAAAAAAATAAATAATAATGATTTAAAAGAATCTATATAATCGATAATAAAATTAAATTAAAATAAAATTAAATTAATAAAATTAAAAATAGCCAAAAACAAAAATAAACATATACGAATATATGGAGAATCAATTACTGGTTTTCAATAGATATTAATTATTATTGATATGCATATGAAATATTTTCTGGCTGGCTGAACGACTGGCACATACCCTCGGTAAAGAAGACGTGCGCATAACGGTACATCGGACGAGCCGGATTCTCAAAGTCGCGAATCAGAGAACGCACTGATTCATCCGATGGCGTTATCAAATAGATGGCATCCATTGTGGGTAGCGGTTCACGCTTCTTATTGATGTCCTCGACCACTGTGAAAAACAATTGATGATTTGTAATTGTTACGAGTTTATCGTTATCGATCGATGATCGATTGACTTACAGGTTATGCCCTCGGCACTAATCTCATGCATTTTGGTGCAGGCCGAGACCATACGCATGCCCAGCTTATCCACGACCAGGACACGCCACTCGATGCCACCTGCCCCGACTGCCTTGGCGGCACCCGCAGCTCCCGCCTTCTTCGGCGGCGGCGGCTTGTACTTGACCACCTCGTTCATGATCTCTGCAACAAGTTGAAAACACCATGAAAATTACTATTGTACTTGAAAATTAGTTATATTTTCAAGCCCGTTACTTAAAAAATAAGTTAGTGGGTATATTGTATTCGTTGCAATGTATGTAACAGGGAGAAGGAAGCACCTCCGACCCTCCGACCCTATACTTGATCAGCATCAACAGCCGAGTCGATATAGCCATGTCTGTCAGTCTGTCTGTGTGAGCGCCTAGATCTCAGAGACTAGAGCAATCAAACTTGGTACACAGACTTTCATAAATCCCACGCAGATCAAGTTTGTTTTAGATCGCGAAAAGCCACCACACGCCCAATTTTCAAGATATTAACGTTAACTACTATTAATACATATTATCCTACTAAATCGGCACAAGATCGGACAAATAGAAAGATAGTAATGGCTGATTAAAGTTTATAAGCAATGTTAGTGCCTAAAAGCATGTAATAAAATACACTGCCGCTCAACTGAATAGGTTCACGAAGTTATTCAAAAAAAACATACTTTAAACAAAAAAGATTTCATGCAGATTTCTTAAAATATTCGTATCATTTAATTTCCGTTTGAATGATAAAAAAATTTTGTTAACCCATTAAGTACCCATGGATTATTTCGAATTTTTGTAAAAGTGTTTTTTTTTCCACTTTTTTCCTCGATTTTTAACAAAAAATGTTTTGATGCAAAAAAATTCTTCAAACAATTCTAAGAGTATCTGCAAAAAAAAATTTCAAAAATATTTTTGCTAGTATTTTTTATAATTTTTTGTTTTTTAATTTTTGTTGTTAAATATAACTGTTACTTTGGGATTTTTAAAACTGAAGTTTAGCTATTGTTTTGCAATTTTAAAATTAGATAATTATGATGTTTATTGTATTAGAAAATTATTTCTATTTTTTGCATTTTATTTGTTAAAAACAGGGAATTTTAGTTATAGCGTTGCAATTTTTAAATTAAATATTTAGCAGTATTATAATATAATTTAATTTAATTTGTACTATTATATGCCAAATATTTACACTGGCGAACATATTTTTTTGCACAGCAAACATTTTGAGATTTGGGGACTAAATTGTTCCCTTATCGTTAACATATTGGTATTAATGGAAAGGTCATTTAAATTCCGTTTGAATGATATAAAACTTTCCTTAGCCCATTAAGTACCCTTCGAAAATTTCGAATTTATGTAAAAGTCAATTTTCAAAACTTTTTTCCTCTATTTTTTACAAAAAATATTTTGATGCAATAAAAATCCTTCAAACAATTTAAGGAGTGACTGCAAAAATTTTTTTTCAAAAATATTTTTGCTATTATTTTTTATAATTTTTTGAAAATCCTAAAAATGACCATTTTAACCCCTTTTTCCTACTTTTTACACAAAAAGTGCCTTTTTAGCAATTTTAAAAAAATTATAAATATGTAATGTACATATGTACATTACAGGGGGAAACAAATTTCTTCATCTGTTCTGCATTTCTTTCATAGATCTAACTAACATGGCTGCAGATTTTAGACTGTAACTGCTCATTGTGAATGTACAGTAATAAATAATTATAATGAAACGGGACCAGAAAGTGACTTTATTCTATAGATATTTAATTTACAGAAATTGCTTCGACATTTTCTTAGAATGTGCTAGTATAAGTGCAGTAGTCGAGGCTGCTCGACTAGGTGATACCCTGGGTATCACAAATATGTCTAGATAATTCTCCTTTCGATCGGTTCTATACAAATGAGCACCAAGCGATAAGTACGTTTTAAGTTCTCATTATACCCTATCGAATGAGAGTAAAGGGTATATGAGACTGTCATAAGCAGCTGAATCTTGACTAGTCAGTCACAAGCGTTGAATGGAGGTAAAAGTATTACTCATAACGCAAAGCGTTGTTCCATAAACATCGATGACTCATGACCAGGCCATCCACAAAATAAAACAAAAACAAAAACAAAAGGCAACAAAAACAACAACAACAACAGTGACTAAAAGAGTGCACGAAATAAGCCGTTTAGTTAACGGCGTTGCCTGATTGATTTTACGCCAGATCAGTTATAATTATATTACAAGTGAAAAAGGTTACCAGAAAAATCTGCTACGTAGGGTGGGTGGTGGGTGGATGAGCGTAGGAATGAGATGGATATGCGGCATGATTATCCTGCGGCAAAGGTCACCGCCTCTGCCTTCGCCTGCGCAACCCACACACACACGCACACAGACACACACAAAGCACACCCACCATCATAAAAAGAAGCGTTGGCGTTGACTGCGCGTTTGGTAGGCGGGGTGGGGGCCGTTTGCCAAAGTTGGTTGTTGGTGTATTTTGTTTTTTGTGGGAAAAATCGATGGGGACACTGTGAACCTGCTCATTTGATAAGAATAAAAATATGCAAATGCAAAGATTTCTGCATATCGGCGCTGTAAAAACTTCTCTATCTGCGAACTTATAGTGAATATAATAAGTATGTAAGTGGGGCGTCATGTTTATCACAACCTTGTCTATTATACTACACTTGCACGTATGTGTGTCGGTGTGCGTGCGTTAGTCACAAAAACAGCAGTAATGAAATTATGACTCCAATTAGAATAATTGGCCATTGGCACTTACTCTGACCGACCAACATTTTCAACGCCATTTTCACTGTTCTCACTGGCTTTTAGCCCCGGCTATTATCAATCAAGGAACAACTTGATTTTTATATTATATGTATATTTTTTTTTGTGTATTTTCCGTGCGACCGTCGCAACACGAAACACTCGAAACACCTTTAACAATAATGAACACAGCAAATTTGTCACCACTTGAAACACAAACAGAAAAGAAAAAATTAAAATAATAACTCAGCACCAAACGTCGGTGAAAACGCGGCTAATATACAATTGTTTATTCGAAATCAATGCGTGTTTTTTTTTTGTATATATTATTATTGCAGTTTGTTAGAGTTGTGTCGTTTCGTTCTGAAAAAGTTCAAATGAACGGGTCATTAAGATGAACGAATGAACTTATTCAGGCAATCATGAACTAAATCGTTCATTTCGCAGTTGGTCAGTTATTTCTTTAAAAAAATTTTAAATTTCTTAGAGAAATACAATTAGAATTATATATAATACATGAAGTTCGTCGATTGGATTCAATTTCTTCTTTATTTACATGTAACAATGTTTCAATTTCACATACTTTTTGTTTCGAACAATGTGAAAGGTTACTTAAGCCACTAAGCAAATAACCTATAGAGAACCCATCCTATACAACTAAAATGTCACAGAAAAAATGCTTGCGAAGCGTCCACCGCGAAGTGTTACCGATCTGGCAATATTGTTCGAGTGGAATTTATAAAAATTAAGGGTGTTGTTTTGAATAAAATAATGTGGGTTAAAAGTTTTAAGGGTAGAGGGTATTTCATATTTCACATGTTTTAGTTTCGCAAGCAACGGCCCCAAAAATAAAATCGCTTCTCTTATAAATTCCACTATAACAATATTGCCAGATCGGTAACACTTCGCGGTGGACGCTTCGCAAGCATTTTTTCTGTGACATTTTAGTTGTATAGGATGGGTTCTCTATAGGTTATTTGCTTAGTGCTTAAGCCCAACATAAAAACAAATTTGTTTTTTCTCATCTTTGACAAGCCAGGGTATAAGTTTTTTTGGCTATTAAAATAGCAAATTACTATGTAAGATTATTTGAATCCTATTTAATTTTAAAAATTAAATGTATTTTTAAGTGCATGCAATAACACTGATTGGAAACACCTGAAATATTCCGTAAACTAAAATGAAATTAAATCTTGTAATCCTCCTTAAATTTTGCTGTCGCCAAATGAAATGAATTAAATGAAATGTAGTAATTGAAATAAAATTTACGATTTTAATTTTTTGTTGGAATTTTACTTAAGAAAATAATTTTTAGAAGCTAACTGCCATATGTCTTTAAATCAACTCACTATCGAAAACTATCGATAGCTATCGATGGTTTGTGAAAACATATCGTCCACTATCGATGGTGCCGACTATCGATAGTTCTCCACCTCTAGTCACAATGAAAGCAAATAATCAGATGGCAGGCAGCACTATGACGAACAAATGGCAACGCCGGCAACACAGGGCTGCAAGCAATAATTAAAGGCGCCATTTTTAATATTTCTAACGCTCGGTTGTATTTTATTTTGCGCTTATTACTATAAAACAAAAACAAAGTTATCACAATATCTAAAGTAAAGAAGAAGAAAAAAAAACGTTTATGCGAGATTTAAAGCTACAAAGGCATCAGCTCTGCCAGGGATTCGGCAATGGTGCTATCACGGAAGCGTCCAATTCTCAGCGCATAGGAAATCACATGCGCCACATAACTTTGCTCGTGCACGCCATGAAACAGATACGACATGGCACCTACAAAAGAACCAATAGCTTAAATATGAATTAATTTGAATAATATTTTAATAATTTACCACGCGCATGTATCGTCACATCGGAGCCGCCGTGCAGATTCTCATTTGTGTTGATCGCCGCCTGCTGCGTGTATTCCCAATCGGTTGTGTCGCTCAGCGCGGGATTCTGACGTTGACCCTTTTCCGGATCCACCTGGAAGCCCTTGTAGCTGGTGCCGTAGGTGAGCGTTGTGTAGGGCGTTCCCTCAGTCTTCGAGTTGCCCGCCATGCCCAGAATGTCAGCACCACGCTCCGGATGGCCATTGATGGTCAAGCTGTGTGAATGATCAGCGGTCACAATCAGCAGCGTCTCGTCCAGCTGATCCCTGTGTTCATTATACAACAAGTAAGAACGCTATAGTCCAGTGACCAACTATTTATTTAATTTACGACCACTTTTCAATATTCCCTGACTGATATTTTGACTTTAATTCTTTAAAAATTATTGTAAAAAACTACTGCATATTTTTAGGCGCTTGCGTTGGCTAAAAACTAAAAACTGCCATTACTAACGTTATATTTATTCGCTCTAGATGCGATTAAATAGCACAATTGATAATAATAAAAGCTGAGCATTCTATCTTAAAAAATTGTGGGTTTGGTGGAGTTTTCTTGAAATGCAAGGGCGTGACATATTTAAATAAAATAATCTTTCTGTTTGTGAAGATAATACGCGTTTGTCTACCAATTTTGAAGTCTATAGATCCAATAGCGAAGCGAAGGGAAGTGAAAACAATTTGAAATAAACTTGATTTAGTTTCATGAAGTTTGTGTATCAAATTCGGTAGCTCTAGCTCTTAGAGATTCAGGTGCATTGACGGATCAATAATAAAAAGGACCTATCACAATGATTACAATATACCCTTGTGCTTAAAGAGTAAGAGGAATATTCTCTAGAATTTCCATTATAAAGACCCATTGACTCACTTGGCCTTCAGGTGCGCCTGCACCGCCTCGACAGCCTCGTTCAGGGCCAAGACCTCGCTGAGCGCCTTCCGAGCGTTGCCGCGATGATGGGCCTGATCAATCATGCCCGCCTCGACCACCAGCAGATAACCCTTCTCACTGTTGCCCAGCACCTCGAGGGCCTTTAACGTCATGTTGCTCAAGGATGGCATTCCCCCATCTCCGTGATCCCGCTCATGATCGTACTTGAGATGCCCGTTGGCAAAGATGCCCAAGACGTAATCGGTATTTTGGCCATCGAGATTCCTTAGCTCAGCATTGTTTTGCACCACGGCATGGGAGACGCCCTCATTGGCCTTAAACTGCGCCCAATCCCTGATGAGATTACGTCCGTCTGCGGAATGGCCCGCCCACGTGTCCAGCGGATCGGCGTCCGTGCCGCTGACATTCGAGACGAGCATCTGGCGGCCACCGCCCATGATGACCTGCCGGGTAATTTAAATTAAATGATGCACAGTTTGAAAATTTTTCCTATAAGAAAATTTACCAATAATATTAAGAATAAACCAATGTTGGAAAGGCAAAAAAGTAGGAAAATTGAAAATTTTTAGAATTTTGTATTAAAAATCCAAAAACTTTCAAACAAAAGTTGTTTTTTTTTCGGTTTGTGCACTTTTTAAAATTTTGGAAACATTATTATTATATAATTGTCATATATAATTGAAAAATTTAAGATTTGCATTGTGTTGTATTGAAAAGAATATGATATATTCTATAGTCCGGATTTGCTCTACAAATTTTAGTACGATCGGATTATAGAGTCGAAGGTTAATCAAAAAAATGATTTTTACAGAAAAAGCACATTCAAATGTGATCGACTTTAGGCTAATTCTAATAGTTTTATCTTTGTTTTTGTAATTAAAAAAAAATCTATAGTCGCATGGAGTATCTTTAAATTTCTCTTTACTTCAAATGAAATCAATAAAAAGATTAGCAATTCTTAGTTCATAGGTCATAAATTATTTGTGTGTCAGCGTCGACGATGAAGATGGCGACATTGTGACGCCAATTTGGCATTAAATTTGGAATTAAAGAATGTTGCAATTTTCATGTACTCACATTGATCTGCCTGCCCGTGGGCTGCTCCACCAGTTGGCGGGCTATGTCCAGGCAACCCTGCTGCTGTTGCTCCGCCGTCATGCCCGCCTCGCACTCCCAGCGCCTGTCGGGGACATGGGCATACAGTGCCGCTGGCGTTGCGTGTGTCACCCGCGTCGTGGTCACGAAACCCGTGCGCATGCCATCGACCTGGGCCCAGTTGAGAATAGTCTGCACATGGTTCACCTCGTTCAAGGAGGCGCTGCAGTTGCCCAGCGGCACATTGGCATCGACGCCGCCCGTCTCGTAGTTGACCTTGACGCCGCCAAATAAAGCCGTGGCCGTCGAGAAGGAATCGGGCACCTGTTTGTCCGCACAGTAGGTCTTGAGCAGACCCATGTGGGGAAAACGCTCCCAGGCGAGCAGACCCTCCTCCTTGAAGCCATAGATGCGGGCAGCTGTCACCGTATTGGGTCCCATGCCATCGCCCACAAAGAGCACAACATTTTTGGCCCTTCGACGATTCAATTCCCGGTTCAGGGCCAACTTGAGCTCATCGATGCCACGATCATACCACACCTGTTGCTCCTGGGGCAGTGTGACGTGCCAGTAGGCAACTGTCTCCATGTCACTGACATCCCCAGCGAACTCGTAGTGCACCAGAAAACCAATGCACATGGCCACAATCAGGACGGATGAGAATGTGACGGCAATGATGAAAACTTTCGACTTGAAGACATTCTTCTGCTGCTGTCCATCCGACTGGGATTTCATGCCAGGCGTGCCTCCATTTTGCACAGCAAAATTATGACTCGAATCGAGACTGTCCAGCTGGACTTCAATCAAGCCCACATCGCCGAGCTTTGTGCTGTCCGTGCCCGTGGAAGACATCGTTACCATCTGTTCACTGGATCCCTCTTCGCTGCTTTGGTTTTTATGCGGCCTGTAAATGTGAGATATATGAAATATGATATTTGATATTCTCTGGTGCAATCTCAGCTATATCATTGCCCAATTCCAGATAAGACGCACACTAAACACTTTTCTAAATACGCTCGCCAAATCGCAATCAGATTACACCACGTCACGATCACAATTAACAGAAATTGACTAAACAAACCCTCGATTTCCCTCGCTTTTAACTCACTTTGATTGGGACGATTGGCGTTGAGTGTTAAACTCACTCTCGTCTCTGGTTACGGACGGTTACGGGGCCGTGTGCTTTTCCGTGTGTGCCTCCGTCTGCCATATTGGCTGACATTTTCATTAATACCCTACACCAAAAGGGGCATATTGATTCACTCACAACTTGTGCAACTCACGAAAGGAGTCACTTTGCGGACAGATTGAAGGCGAATTCAATTTAGTCTTATCCACGGAAATCTTAATTAGGAGACGAAAGATTTATTTGACAACTGAAGAGCAGCCAGAGCATATTTGTTTATACTATATCTAATATTTGTAACTCATTTTCAACCTTACTTAAATTTTTTATAAACATTTAGCTTTGCATTTCAGACTGTTATCTTCTCATATCAACAATTTTCTCAGATTTCGAATTATTTAACTCTAAAGATCGCATTTTTTTAAGGGCCAGATTGCATAGAATATTGATATTTAGTACTTGATATTTAGTACTCTTATATTTTAGCATATTAGCTTCTAAATCCGAAATTTTTTTTTAAATCTAGAAGTAAATATCTAAGATATTCATAGAAATTGTTTTCTAGTTATAAGAGAACACTCACCGAAGGAGCAACTTGGCCTATATATCGGTAGATCGAAGGCGGATTTTGAGGCAAATCGACCTTATCATTTTATTAAACCCTACAGATTTTACAATTATAATACCATAACTTATTTTTTATTAAAGACAAAATGGCACAGAGTATTTGTATTACTTATTCCTCTTCTAATTTATACTATCATCTTACCAAACCAAAAGTTTTCTTAAAATCTGAAAGAAAATCTAAGAGTTATTTATAGAAACTTCCAAACAAACTTTTTCCAAATGCTTAGATCATATCAAGGAACTATAAAATCATTATCTTTCATCTTTATAACTCACATTTTAATTAATAAGAAATAAAGAAACTGCCAAATATCTCGAGAGTTGTTTACAACGTAGAAGCTACTTTGATATAGTCACGTAGATACCCTTTAGTACGGCTAATAAATTAGAGACCGATTCAGACTTGGATGGTGGGTGGGAGTACGGCATCTGAGACGTCGTTGCGTCCCACGTAGATGTCTTAAAGGCACAGACGACGATATGATAAGGTATTTTATTATGACGTCCATAATAACAATATGCAATTTATAGCCACTTCAGTTTTGGGCTACGTTAAGAATTTTGCGTACAGAAATTAATAAGTCCCATATTTATAATCGGTCAGATTTGATTGATATCAAATGATGTGTCATGTTTAACATAGAAAGTACATATAAATATAGCGAGAAAAACAATTGTTTGATTGAGTCTGACGTAAATCGTGTGCTCTGCCGATAGATGGAAAGTAATAGTATCTTCGAATGATTTGTAGATTAGAGACCCCCATTTGACCATTTGTACAATAGATTTCATCATTATCAAATGAATAATGCAAGAATTTACGGAGGGTTTTTTTCATTTGATTATATAGAGATATGAGAAATACAAACCGATTGATCGCTAAGCCGATTTAAAAAATAAACGAAAGCACTCAAGCATGAGTATTTTATACACATAAGGTCAATATGTACTGGGAAATATCTCGGTCGGGCTGGTTGTTTATCTTATTCCTAGGCCTCCAATAAACATATAATCTAAATAAAGCATTCTATAGATTACGCGAACCTGAGAAAACTATGTGTTGACTTTTGTTAGCTCAGACAAAAGAATAACAGGAATGTTATAAGTACAGACTGAACGACTACCACATACTCTGTAAATAAACAGGCTAGACCTTACTTAAGAATAAGAGTCAAGCTCTTATACTAACGACTTGAACTGTTCCTTTCTTTTCTAAGCTGAACTGTTCCCTGATTTTATAAGCTGAACTTATACTCCAAGTATAAGAGTAACCGCTTTAGGCTCTATATATTGGATATTGACTGGATTTCTGCTTCGATTTCTGTTCTTTAGACTACAGGGTATACATAATTTAGCAAAATCTGCTTTATTAATGTAGTTTTTTATGGTAATTGGTTTTCTTCAAATCTATATGCGTTGCCAATTAATAAAGTTAATTAATTTGTAGAACTTTAAAAAAAAAACACTTGTTTCCAACAATTCCGTTGCATTCATTTTAATTGGAAAATGTGTGGGAGTGGCACATATACCTATACAACTACATATGTACATACATATGTACATATGTACGTATGTAAAAAGTAAATATCATGTTCGACTGAAATAAGTATAACTTAGTAAATGGTCATGTCCAGACTAATTGATTTATAACAGAAAGTGCGGATAACATGATGAGAGCATCACATTGAAGAGATGAAAGAGTATTTTGTACTCTTTGCTCTCTTACTATCCCCCACCTCTTAGTATCATCCTCTCTCACATTCCCCCCTTTAGACAGCTGAGTAATGGGAGAAGAAAGCGAGAAGGGAAACTATTTGATCCAACTATGTAATCCGTAGAATTTCTATAATATAAACATAAAACAAGAACAATTTCACTCACTTGGCTTGGCATTGGCTAATAAGGCACTTGTAGTATTTTATTATTAAATATTTGTAATCTCTTTTTTAAAATAAAAACCTTTTCGACAGTCGCTTCATTGACAATCAATTCATAGTTTCCGTTTTGGGTTATTTATAAAACTGTCCCAACAACAATTTATTTATAATTTTAAGCAAATTCAATTCCGTTTTGAATTAATATAGACAACAACAAAAACAAAAGGCGCAGCACAAACACAATCGACCGTTCGCAACGCACGTTTTTACCGTTTTGCGAATCAAAATAAAGTAAAGGGAAACAAGAAAACTAAAATGCATGACGCAACATCGAAACTCGAATACCCTTTTTGCATCTCACAGCGCACATTTAACTTGTATGTGCACTAAATTAAGTAATTTAAATTATAAACTGATTGTTAGCTAGTAATTTAATAATTGTCACTTCACCCTTTTAAATAAAATAATTTAGTTGGTGTTGAGCAAGCACTGCGAAAAAGTTAATAAGCTTTACACTTTCCCTTTAACTAACTAGCAAAAACAAAAACAATAACGTTCGCAAGAGGATGAGAGCGAGAGTGAGAGCATGCGCTTGAGGCAATAACATTGACCGAACAGCTGTTATAACAGCAGTTATCGATAAGCAGAAACTCAAAAGCAAGCAAATTTTAACAGGCCGATAGCTTCACATATATTTTATGAGAGCCACAGCCACAGCAGCTTAGCTCTGATTGAAATGAAATTGCCAAATTAGCCAAATAATTCACACTTGCTAAGAAAGCGAGAGTTTGAGCTGAACATTTGCTACCCAGCTGTTATGGCATGTTAAAATGTTAAGTTTCGTTCAGCTGTTAAGAGCACTGACAATAACATAGTGTGAGTTAACAGCCAAGTGGCGCGCATTGTTATTTTTTCAAATCTCTGTGTGGGCGGAGTAGGCTTGGGAAATTGAGGACTGTTTAAAATAATTTCAGAAACAGGCTTAGTATGTTTCGTGTTACACAGTCAGTCGCACGAAATAATAATTTATAAATACACAATTGAATAAGTATAAATACAGGAAATACATAACAAAAATTAATCAAGATGTTGCGCATACCAGGCATGCCCCTATTACCGGGCACGCTCTTTCGCGATGTAAGTACCAAAAGTAAGAAATTAACTTGATACGATTGTAATTTATCCATGCAACAGGTTAATAAAGTGTACTATCCGAAATCGCAATCGTTATTGAATTTTCGCGGCATACCAATGTTATCCGATAAGCTACAGTCGACGCCCGTGGATCCAGCTGGTGTTGTCGTCGATATTAGTTGTCCGCCGGCCCAAGCCCAGGCACTATATCCGCCTCGGTCGGGTCCACGGCTGCCGCCCTGGCTGGCCTATGACAAGAAGGTGCTCAGCTTCAAGGCCTACTTCAAACAGACCCTGCAGGAGAATTTCCACGCCCCCTATATGGTGCGACACGTGAAGATCTACTATTATCTGGAGGACGGCACGATCGATATACACGAGCCCAAGGTCGAGAATTCGGGCATTGTCCAGGGCTGTGTTCTGCACAGACAACGTGTTCCAAAACCCGCACCCTGCGAGAATGAGTTTCTATCCATCATCGATCTCAATGTGGACAAGACTGTGCAGATCTTCGATCGCAACTATCACATATTCGACTGTGATCACTTCACACGCAATTTCCTCAACAAACGCGGCATTGTTGTCCCCGATCCGGTGCCATGTGCCATGTAAGTCTACACAGAGCCAAAAGAAGCTCTACTTAAAACTAATTGCTTGCGATTCATTTAATTGATATATGTATGTGAGTAGGAATTTCTGAAAATAAGCATCAAAACTATATAAAAATAGAATATTGAATCAGATCGGACTCGAGAATTTCTAGAAATTGGTATGGAAATTTCATATAAATTCTATCGAAACGATTTTCCACAGCGAACATTTACAGAAAAGGGTCCAAAAATCTTAAATCCAGATTTTTTTAAACGTTAATCAAGATTTTTTAAACCTAAATCAATTGCTTCAAAGCTGAAATTTTTTGAGCTTGAGAAAGTACATTTTGAAATCTTTTGTTTTAAGTAAGAAATTACTTAAATCAAGACTTTTCAATCTTAAATCAAGATTTTTTGAAACTAAAGCAGATTTTCTTAAAATCAAAAATTTGGGTTACTTCCAAGTAAGAAATCAAATTTGAAATGTGCTTTAAGTATGAAATACTTGATTTTTTCACTTGATATTGATATTGATCACTGATCCTCGATTCTCACATGATCTGCTCTGATTTACTCCATAGAGATCCAGGTGAAGCGGTGCGTAAACGCGGCCAGGCCCGATCCAGTGCTCCGCCAGAGAAACGTCATCCGTTTGCCCAGTTTCTCAAATACGATCGTCAGATACTCAAGTTCCAAGCGTATTGGGATGATCGCACCGACATGGGGGATGTGCGTAAGCTCGAGGTCTGCTATTATCTGGCTGATGATACCATTGAGGTGAAGGAGGCGCATATACGGAACTCGGGACGAGATGGACCTACAACATTCCTAAAGCGAGGGCGTTTACAGCGCGTGAGTAACCGAATGATCTTGAGTTGAAGATCATCAGATTAATCATTACTAGCGGCATCTCTGAATCGAGTTTAATATCAAAATGCTTAAATTGACAAAAAATTAATCAACTTGTCTATAAATATTCAAATAATACAGATATATCGAATTTAGAAGAAGACGTAATTGTAAATACAAAATACATGACTTCTTAAGTTGTGAGGTCAAAAATCAGACTAATTTCAATCTTTCATAACTTTGTCAAAACTAATCCGATTTCCAAGCGGCATTACATTTTGATCATGGCGTGGCCTTATAATTTATACTGCGTTCAAATTTATGTATTTTCGTCACCTCTTCTGAATTGTAGAGTTGCTAGGTCAAAAATCAGACAAACTTCAAACTTTCATAACTTTGCCAAAGCTCATCTGATTTTTAAGCGGAATGTCATTTTGATCATGGTTTGGCCTCTAAATTCACTCTGCATTCAAATTTAATTAATTTTATTCAAGTTAAGGGTCCTTCCTTGTCTTTTTTGGTAAATTCAAAATTGGCTAATCTCAAATTTTAATATTTTATCAACTTCTCTTGAACTACGATGAAAATACCCTAGTAAATTGACGTTTTTACATGAAATTTCATTTAACTAACTCGATTGATGAACCACAAAAACTATTGAGTTAAAGTACAGTAGAACTTCCCTAGCTCGAGTCCCCTTTATCCAAAGAAAAAGTTTGAATTACGGAGATTTCGACTTATGGAATTCCTTTTAAGTTTTTATAACGCTATTGCTAGTTCAAGTTAGAAAAAATTCGAGCTATAGAAGTTAAAATCGAGTTCTTAGATTCGCTCTTGCGATTAATTTGTACATCATCAATCGATACTCTTTGACAGGAATTCGATGGGATGTTGCTGCCGGGCCAACAGACGCCAGTGACGCTGCTGAATGTGCTGGGCTCCTCGAGGAACGTTCGCTACTGCGTGGATCCCCTCAACTTGGGCAACAAGGAGATTCTGTACTACAGTCAGCGCGATCTGCAGATCGGCAGCGTGATCAATGTGTATGGTCGGGCCGTGGTCATCACCGACATGGATCCCTTCACCCGCCAATATTATCGCGATCATTATGGGATCGAGCAGTTTACACCGTTGCCACAGCCCACAAGATCCGATGTGTGTGCGCCGTATGACAAATCGGGCAGAATGTTGCCGCCGTACAATGGCTGGGGCAGTTATGAGGATTCCGCTGGCAATTGCATGTCCATTGTGATCAAGCGACCCAAGACCGATTTCCGTAAATTCATCAAGTTCGATCGTTACGTGCTGAGATTCGGTGCCAAGATGTTGTCCACCATTCGCGAGAATTGCGAGCGAATCTTTGTGATCAGCTATTTCCTGAGCGACGACACGATGCAGGTGCAGGAGGTCGCCGTACGGAATTCGGGCTTCCTTGGCGGGGAGTTCATGAAACGCACCCGTGTCCTGATGCCCGGCCAGGAGAAGTTCTCGTGCAAACAGCCGCAGTATTATAGACCCTGTAATTTCTTCATTGGCGCCACCATGTCGATCAAAGATTTCATCTTTCATCTCGTGTCGGCGGATGAGTTTACGCTCATGTACATGGAGCATCATCCCGAGCAGTTTACGTACACGAATATCGAGGTGATCTTGGAGAAGATCCGTAAAGTGCTGGAGCCTCGCATGGCGGACTTTGTGTCGACCTGTGTGCCCGATTGCACCGATCTCGAGAAGAAGATGGAGAAGCGTGCGGTGTTTGTGTCCTTTGAGAGCCTGAAGGGAGCGTTGATCGCCCTGATGGGCAATGCGATCACTGATCATGAGATCATCACGATTTGTCGACACTTCTCCGGGGAACAGGCGCCACCAAATGCCTGTCAGCGGGACAAAGTGTTGGCCGCCGCCCATTTGGAGATCAAGCGATCGTTGTGGAATGGCAGGGATGAATTGATGGAGCATTTCCATCACATCAATCCCACGAATAAACCATTCATGACCGAGTCTCAGGTGCGATCGACATTAAGAGGCTTCCGCATGCCCTTCACCCTGGAACTGATCGACAACATCTTGTCCGTGCTGAATCGCAATGATTGCGATGATATCGAAGTGTGTGATCTGATGAACTTCATTGATGTCTCCTGCTTCAAGGGCTGCGACATGCCACCGATCAATTATGCCTTCGAACTCTGCCCCAAACTGCCCTTCCAGTTCAAGGGACGCCTCGTTGATTTTGGCTGCCTGCTGAAGGCCTTGAATCTGCCCCTCAATCTGCCGACCCCGAAGGCCCAGCCCACCAACATGATCGGGGATGCCAGAATATTGCCGCCAAGCGATGGAGCCAACTGTTAATCAACTGATCAAAAGTGATCAACGACCATCAAAATCAATCTTCAATCTCAGCCACATCTCATTTAATTTTGTTCTGCATTTGCTGTTATATTTTTTTTTTAGTTCCGTACATATGTAGATCGAAATTTCTTGTACCACAACATTGGGTAAAAACTAGAAACTAGACAACCAGACAATGACAATAACAACAACCGAAGACACCCAATACAGATTATAAATACTTAAGTAACATCACAGGAAATTGGATCTATATACCCCTATATACATTTACATATATATTTTAATATGAAAAAAACTACAAAATCACATGTAAACAAATAAAATAAAAAACGTATAGTAGTAGTAATTCTAATTTTCAGTATTATATTTTTGGGAATTATGTTAATCGCACTCAGTTCAGAAATAACATTACCAGAGATATTTTAAAACTAGTCTTGTTCTTAAAATTTCATTACGATCAGATAATTAAATCGGAAGTTATTCAAAAATGTTTTTTTTTTACAGGGTCAATCATAGTCGAGTGTGCTTGACTAAAGTCTATTTCTAATAGTTTTATTTTTGAGGGATGGAAGTGTTTTTTCTTTTTAAATTTTTATTTAATTTATTGTGATTAAATCAAACTTACTAATGGCTACTGGGTATCTAACAGTCGAGCAACTTGGTCTTATAGGGTATATTAATTTTGTGCAAAATATGACAGACCCCTTAAAATATATATATTCGTGAAGCCGCATCATCATAAAGTTGTTATAGCCACATGAACCAAAAGATCTCAGAGATGGTAAGAGCTAGATGCACCAAATTTGGTATGTATGATCCTTACATTCGAGTTTATTTGAAATTTTGAATGGCCTCTTCGCACACAATTTGATTTAATAACATTACAAAAGCAACTTGAAAGGTAGAAACTTGAAATATTGAAGTATCGAAGCGTAAGGTGTGGTTATTATTGTAATGTAATAAATTTAAATAAACACTTTTGCCACATTTCTAGCACTCTGTGCGATCTTTATCTATTTGTAAAAGATATTTTAATATTTTGATTGAATTTCTTTATCGATTTCCGATCGAAGACTCGTCATTGATGACGAACTCTTGAGCAAGTTCTAATGCCTTTTATCAAACACATTGGGAGCGTGACTTTTTTGTTTTTACAATAATTGTTGTGTGTGTTTCCAGGGCGCTTAAAATACCATCAGTGACTACCTTAAAGTGGCTCGATATAAACAATCTTATCTATGGTGAGATTTGCATGGATTTGATTGATTTGCCCACACTGATAACACAGCACAAACCCAAAATAAAGGTATAAAAATGTGTGGCAAGTGGGCAAGAAACCTTAGTATCGAATTGAATATTCAATAGCAAAAATGTTGAAGGCATCTCTTCTAATTGCTTTATTTGTGGCTCTAACAACAGCCGATCTTCTGCCGCATCGTATGCCGATCTACAAGTGGCAGAATTCGGTCAAGAATCGCAAGAATGTTATGTCAGAGGTGCAACATTTGCGCAACAAGTACAATTTGGCGACACAAGCGTCGACAGCCGCTTCGTCGGGATCGGGGGAAATGAGTGAAGAGCCTTTGTCGAACTCGATGAACATGTATTATTATGGTCTGATCACGATTGGAACACCGGGCGTGCAATTCAATGTGATGTTCGACACGGGATCTGCGAATCTCTGGGTGCCATCCTATAATTGTACGAGCAACGCCTGCTTAACCCACGCCCAATACAATCCGAGCCAGTCGACGACATTTGTGCCGAATGGTTCCTCGATCACACTCAAATATGGAACTGGTGGGATGACTGGTTACCTGGCCATGGATACCGTGACTGTGAACAATCTGGTGATTTTGAATCAGACATTTGCCGCCGCTGTCAGTGAGTTGGATGATCACTTTGATAATGTCGCCTTCGATGGGATTCTGGGCATGGGATTCAGCAATTTGGCCGAGGATAATGTCCTGCCTCCGTTCTATAATATGTATGCGGAGGGTTTGATAAGTCAACCCGTATTCTCATTCTATTTATCCATTGATGGCACCTCCAATTTGGGCGGTGAATTAATTTTGGGCGGATCGGACTCCCAATATTATGTGGGCAACATGACCTATGTCCCAATTGCTGTCGATGATTATTGGCAGTTCGATGTGACGGAGGCCACCCTGAATGGGATGACCATATGCAGCGATTGCCAGGCTATTGCCGATACGGGCACCTCACTGCTAATGGCGCCCATCGATGCCTACACCAATATCTACAGCATCCTCAATATCAATCCGGATGCCTCCGTTGATTGCTCCACCGTCAATTCGATGCCAGTGCTCAAGTTTGTCATTGGAGGCACCGTTTTCGGGATTCCCCCCGCGAACTATATTCTCGCCTTGGACGGCGAGTGTATGGTGGGTATTCAAACCATGGGCACTGATTTCTGGATCTTGGGCGATATCTTCATTGGACAATACTATACGGAATTCGATGTGGGCAACAATCGCATCGGATTCGCTTCTGTCACCGGTGCAGCGTACACAAATCAAGCTAGTTCCCAATTTGCCAGCTATACGACTATGTGGAGTGTGTTTGCTTTACTGAATATCTTGAGTATTGTTTTAAAATTGTATTGAGTCTAATCATTTTCAAAGAATCTATCGAAAATAAATTATGTAAATTGTTTTCGAGTTGAACATTAATTAACTGGAAACAACAAGTGGCGTCTAAGAGACGCCCAAGCACTTCAGTGAGATTACAAGTTTAAAGCACAGCTGCAATAACAAATTACACAACTCTACGGCTCGCGCTGACGGCGACTTTTATAAATTACTGCTTGCTAATTTGGTGCTATTATAGCCGATACTTACAAAATAAGTAAAAGGGTATATTGAAATTTATGTAACAGGGAGAAGGAAGCATCTACGACCCTATATAGTATATATATTCTTGATCAGATTCAACAGCCAAGTCAATATAGCCATGTCCGTCTGTCCGTCCGTCTGTGTGAGGGCTTAGAGCTCAGAGACTATAAGAGCTAGAGCAACCAAATTTGGCACACCGACTTCTATAAACCCCACGCAGATCAAATTTGTTTTACGCACAGTTTTCAAGATATGATTTTTTTTACTAATTAACGTTAGCTACCATAATTTTTTTTTATCCTACTAAATCGTAACAAGATCGGACAAAAAGAAAGGTGGTAATGGCTGATTAAAGTTTTTAAGCAATGCCCAAAGTGCCTAAAAGCATGCAATAAAAAATATTTTAAATTTATTTAAATAAGTAACGGGTATCCTATAGTCGGGAGCTCGGCTATAACCTTTCTCACTTGTTTTTATTGTTTTTAACGATTTAGAGCTTTAAATTCGAAGCCTCTTAAATTAGGTTTTTCTGTTTTTCTTTTGAATTGGAAAGTGTTAATTCGCTTTTCGCTATTTTTCTTTTAATGTTATCTATTTTTCATTCAATTATCTACTATTTGTGTTTGTGCTGTAGTCGATAACAGGCTTATTTTTTGATGGAAGACACTTTTTTTAATCTATTTCACTGCTTCAAGTTTCAACC
Source organism: Drosophila suboccidentalis (assembly GCA_037043435.1). Lineage (NCBI taxonomy): Eukaryota > Metazoa > Arthropoda > Insecta > Diptera > Drosophilidae > Drosophila > Drosophila suboccidentalis. The sequence goes on along the minus strand of JBAMBK010002558.1, from coordinate 683,048 downwards.
AATGGAAATTCAAGTAAAATGTAAGAAATGGGGCCAAAAAAAAGTTAGACTTCTCTCGAATATCTAAGATAATTTCATTGCAGCAACCAATTAGTCCACTGAATAAATAAAACGGGTTTTTTTTACATTTTATAAGTCTCTATTTATTAGATTTATTGAAAATAGCATTTTGGGTTTTGCACAAAAAAAAAAGTAGGGAGTTTTTTTTTCTTTAAATAATAACTTAGCATAATAAAATGTATTATAATAATAATGGGGAGGGAGATTTGCCCCATTTTCGTTTTGTTTGCTGTGATTTTAGTTAAAAATGCAGCTAGTTGTATTTAATTGTTGTATTTTTTAGGCATATTTTGGTTAAAGTTATTAATGTTGTTTATTTATATATATTTTAATATATATCTTTTAATAAATGTATGCAAAAATTGTTGTTGTATCTTGTTGCTATTGTAAATTTATTGAAATATTTTGAAAAGTTGTAATTTGAAAAGACAAAATTAATTTATGATTTTTTCGTTTTCTGCATTTATAGCTTAAGTACTGCACTTAAAATTAATTAAACATTTAAAACATGTAAAAAAAATCATATTTGTTTAATAATAATAAAAAGAAGAAGAAAAAACGTGGGGGGGGGGTTGGGAAGTGAGAAATTAAAACGACTAAAAGAATACACTACAATTGAAAGCCGAAGAATTGATAAAAACATGTTTGTAGTGAGAAATAGTTGTTGTTGAAATTTTTGTTAAACTCTTTTTTACTCAGCGCCATATCGAATATGTGCGTTTAATTTCAATTAGTGTGTTTTACTGTTTACAAATGGGTGAAAAGATAATGCAATTATACAATCGAAATGTCGTGAAGCGATTCATCAAAGTTCTAAGGAGCGACCACCCTTGGACCTTGAGGATTGAGGCGTGAGAAGAAGGGGATTGAATGGGATCAGTTGGGATGGATCCATGGTGGAATAGGGGGATGAGATTCATCGACTCATCGACACCAATGGCCCTAATCCATCCTAATCATAATAGAATCGAGGAACTGCAGCATGCTAAATACATCGATACATTATTGTTTTGATCTAGATCTCATCAATGTCTATCTCATCGCCATCCTCATCGTCCAGGGCGTTCTTCTTGTTGGCAGCGGCAACAGCGGTGACAGCGGCAACCACTTTGAGTGGCTCGACACGTGCACGATCATCGTACTCGATCTCAACATCTGAATCACCGCCATTCTCGTCGTCATCGGAGGAGGAGTCCTCCTCTTCGGCATCCTTCAGCCATTGGACGAAGGGTTCAACCTTCTCATGTATTTCGGTGGCAATCTTCTTCGACACATGACGCTTGCTCACCTTCTGTGCCCACTCGAGTATCACCTTCTCGTCGAGTATATCCAAGTCGTAAAAGATCTTAAAGATGCCAGCCACCTTGCTCATCAACGTCTTCTCATGCAACTCAACTGTCTGCTCAATGCCACCAATCAAATACCGCTGACCCTTTGGGTTGTTGTGGGTGAAACGAAGCAACAGAATGCGATTCTTGCGCACATCGTTGATAATGTTCTCGGTGAAGAGCAACTCGGCCAGCACCAGTGGCGCCTTGTTCACAATATCCAGACGTTCGGCCTCAATCAGCAGTTCCTTGTGCGTGGGCACATCGTCCAGCTGCTTCTTGTCGCGCTTGTTCTTCACCAGCTCATAGAAGATGTCGATGCGCTCCTTTTCCGTCTTGTCGTAATCATCCGAAATGGTCATACCCTTGGCGCCATCTGTCAGATCTTGCAGACGTGCCCGAATCGCCTCCTGCAAATCACAATAATAATTAATCAAGAGTCAATTACCACTATAAACAATGACCAAGGCTGTAAACCAGTGGCCGGCAGCGTCTGTGGGAATTCCCTATTTGTTCTCTGTTAAAAATTCCCTAGGTAACTACCAACAGCAGTACTTTCTGTTAAATTGCTGTACTTCTAAAGTGCACCGTATTTAATTCTTCTGTTAGGCAAATCTAAATGTTAAAATCTTACATACCTCTCGTATGCCAAAGAATCTGTAATTTTAATATGAGAACAAGCAAGGCTATAAACTGAACGATTCTACAGAGAAGATAACATTTCTCTAAAAATTTCTCCTAAACTTACAAATGATAAATAGTTGCTCTGTAAGTTTTGGCACTCAAGTCTTATTAAGGCTGTAATCGATTTACTGAAACTCTGTTAAGGTTACGGAGTATAAGACAAATGTTAAAAAGGCGCTATGTAAATGCTATAGTCCTGTTAATGTTACAGACTAGAAGATAATTTCTAAGTTGTTCAGTTACTCTGACTGTTAAAGTCGATTTTCAAACAATTCCCAAGATTACACTAAGATAATTAATTAATAAATGTCAATAGCTGACCTTGGAAACATCCACACTCCAGCCGCCATCATCGTCATCCTCATTCCTCTTCTCTGGAATGGCAGCGCTGATCTCAGCCTCCGTCTGACTTGCATGATTGGTGCCATTGCCGCCATCGGATTCACCGCCCGAATTGTTGGCCATCGAGTTGTTGGACATGGAGCCATCAGAGTTTTCGTTCTTTTGCTTCTGGACACGCTTCGAACGCTTGCCCTCAGTTAGCGAGGAGCCCTGGGCAGCCGGATTAAGGGATGGTGGATTTTTAACGATATACGTGTTGACCTTATGGTTGACTTTCAGCAGGCCATGGAAACCACAAGCCTTGCAGGACTGCGAGATGGTTTGATTCTTGGCCGAAACAGTCAAATTGGTTTCCGGATTGTCGCACTCAGGACAGAGCACAAATTTGCGAATAAAGCCATCAAGCAGATCCTGCAGCTTGTTCACATCGTGCGAACCGTTCACAATGAAACGCTCGTTCTGTGAACAGAAATAATGCAAGAGATGAGTACATTAAGTATTTGTTTAAGAATAAACTATAGCGAGAGTACTATCGATATATTAAATTAAACATGTGAAAAGTTGAGTTTAGGGTGAAAGGGAAATGTAATTTATAGTTGATTTTGAATTGTATGGAAATACGTAGTGATAGTAAAAACTATCGAGTACTATCGTTAAAGTGAATTTAGAATGCGGAAAGATGATATAAAAAGAGGTAGGATTTTAATGTCTGAGAAATTTAGTTAAAAATACGATTTGGAATGATTTTAAATTGGAAAATTTACGATTGAAATGTATTAAAAATTAGCAGATGTGAAAATTAAAAGGGATTGATATATAATATAATTGATATTCAAAACTATCGCTAGTACTATCGTAAATATCATTTGGAGTGATTTGAAACCTATGATAGTTTTAGATATGAATTGAGAATAAAAATTGAAAAAAAAGATGTGAAAATTAAAAGGGATAGATACATAATTGATATTCAAAACTATCGAGAGTAATTAATTAATAACATCAAATGTAATTTGATTTCCAATTTAGAAAACCTTCATTATAAAGTCGTAGATTATTATCATGACATACCTTATGATCAAATTGGGTTTGGGCGCCCAATTCGCAGCCAAAGTATTTGGTCGGATATGTGGCTGGACGTCCGATGGCGCGTGCCACTTCGGCCATGTTGACGAGGACGGTCTTGATGCCATTGCCCTTGCCCTCGACCTTGGCCTGGAGACGCGGCATCTTGTAGCGATAGAAGATGTCCGTGACGCTGCGATTAACGTTAACGGTCGCCATCTTGATGCGATTTCTTCTTGTTGTTCACTTCTATTTATAGTTAATTGATACTATTTATGATTTATATTTGATTTTCGTGATGATCTTGACTGCTGTTCGGTTGATTTTGATTTTGATTGGATTGCGTATACTTTTCTGGCTCTTGAAGGTTGGGATAGGGCTCTCTCTCTCTGTTCTCTCTCTCTCTCTCTTTCTGTCTGTCCGTCTCTCTATCGCTGTCTCTTTCGATCTCAGAGCTGAGGATATATTCTATTCTCTGGTTTTTGGGGCTAATTCCAATTGTCTATGGCTGATTGTGCGGCTGGCAGCGCCAATTTGTTGTTGACTTTAGCGGCTATTTTGTTGCAGTTGCAGTTGCTTTGCTTTTCGTTCCCGTTCATTAAATTTGCTTTTGACTTCAACTTTGCTCCTCGCGCTGATTTAATTGGATTGATTAACTATTGATCCAAATGTTCACAATTCTATTGTTGTTGTTATTATTATTTGGCGTCGATGATTCCGATTTGGATTCGGAGTCCGACTTTGATTTGGATTTCGCTTTACGTCCACTGGGCATCGACTCGTGCATCAAGTGGCAACAAATGGTTGATTGGTTGGTTGGTTTATTTGATTCCTTTACCTCTTTACCTTTTTCCCTCTTCAAACTTTAAACTGTTGTTGTTTTCTTTTGCTGATGGCCACTGATTTGATTTGATCTCTTCTCTTAGTTTTTACTATTTTGCTTTAATATCTTGCACTCTTGCACTCCTTCTGCTTCTGCTTCTTCGTCTTGGTCTTGTCTACTTCATCAAGTGTTTTGAACTCGGCTTGCTTTCCAATATCTTCCTTTTCTTTCGCTTGTAGTGCGGGCCTTACTGTAGTATTTTTTTTTCATATGTTGTCTCTATTTATCTGGCATAGTCTTAACTATTGGTGTGTTTTTTCTTCCTCAAGTAAATCTTTTTTTTTATAATTTTTTCTTTTTTAATTTTTTTTTTTTTTGTATTTTTGTAATTTTTTTTTTTAGTAAAAAACTATTGGAACGGTACAATGGTTGGCTCACGTGTACCTGAACGGCTGTAACTTCCGATGTCTGTTACTTGAAGTCCTGCAATGGCATTTGAAAGGCACATAATTAGTTTAGTTGTAGAAAATGCAATTAGTATTAGTTGAAATACTAACTAGTTGCTGTTTGAGCAGCACTAACATTAGGTTAACAGTGGCCAAGGTGTAGATGCTCAAAGTTGCGAATGCTGCTGCAGGTGCAGGCAATCAAGCAATTCATTGAGACTCTCTGCACTAATTAGAGCTAAAAGCTTTCAGTTTTCCCCGGGCACACACACACACACACACATGCATACATAGATGTGACCCATTTAAAAATTAGTTATACATGTGAAGTGAAAGCTTCTTAAGGGGACATCAATCAATTCCATAAAATAGGTCAAGTAAAGATTTCAAGTACAATTAAACTTCCGTAGCTCGAACTTCTATAACTCGAATTTCTTTCTAATTCGAGCTATGTAAGTATGAAGTCTTCATAAATCGAACTTTTTCTTTGGATAATGCTAATTCGACTGTATCTTAATTTTATATCTTATAATTCAGCTTCTTTCTTCATTTGCTACTTACCGATGACTTATAGTTCGCCTCTTTGAATTCATGCACAGTTCGAAGCTTTTACTCCGTTTTTGTGGAATTGGAGGTGCGCCTTTTTTTGCTGGTGTTTCTGTAACAAAGAATAAGAAAAATAAGTATAAATATCACAAGTAAAATGACTACACTGCAAGTATTTATAATTGTATACATAAATATAGTGTTGTTCTGTGGGAATCCCCTTTTTCTTGTAAGCTTACCCACACAGGCATACAGTTAGGCCAGCGATTGAAACGGTGCATAGCAAGTAAACAACATTGGAAACCCACTTCGAAACACTTAAAAAAATAGATAAAGACACTAAACGGAGAGAGATAGTTCTGGGACTCGGCGAGTGTTGTTGAATGTTGCTGTTGAGTGTTAATTTGGGGGCTAGAACGATCGATAGCTTGCTCGCTCTTAGGCCTGCCTTTCAATGCCGCCACATGGGGAACTTGAGGAACAGGGACAGCACAGCATCGGCACTCTTCTTTTGATACGCAGCAATTTGGAACCAAAGCTTAACCAGAAATTAGACCACATCAAAAGTGTTGTTATTTTCTTCTTTTTTTTTTCTTTTTTTTTTGATACTATTGACAATCGATGAAATCAATTTGAACGCTTATCTTTAATTCACGTTAAATTTATATTGCATTTGCATTTTTTGTTTTGTCAACCGGACAGAGGAAAATGCAAACTTGAGATTTACACTGAAAATTTCTGATAGAGTAATTATCGAATAATTTTCGAATTCAATGCCTAGAACTGAGAATTGTGTGGAGTGTTATACACATTCAAATCTAACTGACAGCGAAATCAAAGCAACAGTAAGAAATTAATTCCAGCAGCTGTTTAATCGATAACCAATTAGGGCAAAGAGGATCAGAGCAGGCAGCAGCCTGCTTAAACAGAATCTGTTAAACTAACAGCTGACATTAAAACCGAAACCAAGAGTGAAGAGGAAAGCTTAGTACGCAAGCTAACTAAATTTTACGCGGCGTAAAGTGCTCAATATTTAGCTGTCGACGAGCGTAAGCCCAGTGTTGCCAATGCAACACGGAAAATAAAAAAAAGTTGAGTGGTAACTCTATGCGTCAACGGCGGTTGATTTTAAATATGAACATGCAGAACTGATTTGGATAAAAGAGGAGAGAATAGGCAATGAAAAATGTAAATTAAAGTTAATAGAAGAGAAATATGCGATGGCACGCAAGCACAGCGGGTATTGGGTGCACCCATCGCTTTTTAACTTTTTACGTGGATTCTCCCTCTATATTAATGAAAAAATGCAAAGTTGTTGGTTTATGTCTATAAAAACAATTTTAGTTTTCGTTCTTGATTATAATTCATTAATATTGTCGTCGTTATTGTCAATGTCGCTGTTTTTTGTCAACGTTGCGGCCATTTTTTGAATTTATGTGAGTGAGCGAGATAGATATACCCAGCGAAACTCTAAACAGTTTAATGTTTCGCTGGGCCTGTCAGCTGTAACAGCTTTCTGTAACAGCTCTGTTAATTTATTTAGTTTGCGGACACCCGAGCGTAATAAATGTCAAGTTCTTCTTCTTGATTTTACGCCAGTGTTTTTTTTATATGGAGTTTGGGCTTACGCCAGGCCTTTTTTTGAGTTTGCGTACTATGCTGAAAGGAAGAGCGGAACAACGAGACCTGAGCAGCTGATAAATCGATAACCGACAAAGCCAGAAACTCTTAGCAGACCACAGCTTCCTTAAACAGAATCTGTTAACTACCAGCAGACAGTCAGACAGCTGACTGTTACCGAATTTATACGGCAGCTGAACATGATTTAAAATCGTTGCGACTTGCAAAACTTATTTACAGCTGCTACTTAATTGTGTTCTAGTTCAAATGTTTACTATTAAATTTGTGGTTTTTTGTATTAAACTAACGTATTAAAAGTTTCTTTTAATACGATATAAATCAAACCGACCCTAAGCTGTCGTATAAACATGGTGTGAATGTAAAATCTGAATCGACTGGGAGAGGAGAGAGAAAGAGAGCGAGCGAACGAATGCTGCTTGCACATTTGTAGTTGTGGGACACTGTATCCATCTGTGTGTGCGTGTGTGTGTTTGAGTTGAGAATTGCTTAACTCACCGCTGAGGTCATAGGTAATGGCCACAGTATGTCGCTGGATGGTTAAATCGCACAGCATATGATGCAGCTCGCTTTGAAAGTTCGTTGTCACGAGGAGGAGCTGGACCTGGAGGAGGAGCAGGAGCTGAACGAGCGCGGCCAGAAATTGCAAATGCAATGGCAACGTCAACGTCAACTTCGTCGTCGTCGTCGTCAACAACGTCGTCAATTGCTTCGGCGGCGTCAGGTTGATGTCGTTTTTCCGATCGGTTGGCGTACACAACACCACAGTGGCTATCAGGAACAACAGGATCTGAATCTGAATCAAGATCTTGTTAACAGTTGCTTCAGCTATTATTACTATTTTTACTGCTGACTTCAATTGTTTTCGTTTTGTTCTTTTTTTGCGATTTCGCGACAGTGTTGCGACCGTTAGAATAACATTTGTTATTGTATGCGTTGTTGTTGTTATTGCCACACGTTGGGGCAACAAAATGTTGAGAAAACCACAACGACAAAGCGTAAAGAGCATTAAAAGACGTCAATTCAAGAGTTTTGCAAATTCAACGAAAAAAAATTATCAATTTAAAATTTAAGAGAAAAAAACCAAATAGTTAGGAATAGTTTTCGGCTGTTGCTCTTGCTGTTGCTGCTGCTCTTGCTACTAATCGATTGGCTTATCGATTTCTACTCCTGCATCGATAGTTTGCTTTAATGAAGCGCCGTCACGTTTCTCTCGTTTTTGTTTTCTTTAATGTGTTTTTTTTTTACTTTGCCAGTTTTCTTTTTTACCAATTTTGTGTGTTTCACATTAAAAAATATGTATATAATGATGTTATGCAGTTTCGATTGAATAGAAAATGTTGGAAAACTCAATGAAAAACTAAATTCGTCTGTAGAACAAAATGAAATCGAATTTAAAATGAGGAGCAGCAGCAGCAGCAACAACAACAAGGAATATGCATATGTATTTAAGCACGCACACACACACACACACACGCGAAAGTGAGGAAAAATCCAATAATTACAAAGCCAATTGGGCACTGGGCATTTCTTCGTTCTTTTTCCTAGTGTTGGCCCCAAAAAAAGAAAAAAAAAAATATGGGAGGGGGAAATTCACGCGTTTTGGGGCTTTAGATGAACGCGTTTAATTTGCATTTTGGCCAAAAGCAATGGCTTAAATCAGGCTTAAATGCTTTATTTCCTTTTGTGTCACACTCATGCACACACACACACACACACACACACACACACAGGCACAAACAAAATATGCGTGGAAAATTTTCACGTTTCGCGTACAATGCGGAAAATTGTTGAAAACTTGCGATGGGTTTAACGCTGACGAATAAACTGACGTTAGCGATGCTGCTGCTGAGCGACAGTGCGAAGTCCTGCCTGTCTGTGTGTGTGTGTGTGTGCGCGCGTGTTGTCCTGGCGGGGATGGAAGAGCACAACCCGAACAGCAGTTCGTGGATTAACACTGCGCATGTGCTGTGGCCCTGCAACAACAAACAGATGTTCCACTGCCGCCAGTAACGCCAACTCCTTCCATTCCTACCCTACCACCCACCACCCTTCTCAAACAGCAAGGAATGCAACTCTGTGGCCGCATTTCAGGTCAATACTTCAGACCAGGGTTGGCAGAATTTTAAAAGCTTAAATAGCTTTTTTGATCAAATAAAGATAGATAAAGCTAGCTACGAAAATTAATAAAAGTATTGAAAAATAATGAATAAACAGTATGTCAAGAAACTGTTTTGACAACGAAAACAAAGCACATACAATCGTATGTGCTTAACATTTTTTAAATTAAATCATGCCAATACATCAATTAAACTTTTTATTTTTGCTCTGAAGTTTTTTTTTACCATATTGAAGCAATCTCTATCTTAAAATTGTCACTCTGATGCAGCTACAAAATACCTTTATCTATAGCTAAAATGACAGCACTGTTTCAGGCAATGAGAGCGAAAGAAAGAGAGCAATTGCAAGTCTTTTTTGCTGCCAGACCGAAAGTATGCAGCAAAAAAAGCTCAGTTTGTTGCTCATCAATCAAACGAAACTGCAGGAACAAAGTTAAAGTGAAAACTGCAGGTCATGCATTGGGCAGAAAGCTTTTACAAAGGCAAAGGAGAACGCAAGCGCAAGCTTTGCATACATGTGTGCGTCAGAGAGGGAGAGAGAGAGAGTGCAAGAGCATAGTCTGCTGCAGTGCAAAAACAGCTGAGAGAGCAATTTGTGACGTTGTTGTTTTTGGTTTTATGTGGAAAGCGGAATCAATCGAAGTTGCCTGCAGGCTGCAGTCAGTATTTATTGTCTTGGTATACCCTGTAAAAAGGGCAAATGCGTGAGCTTTACATTTATTTTATATATTTACATTTACATATTTACATAAAATGTATTGATTTTAATTATGTTTTTGTATTTAAGATGTATTTCTTATTTATTTATTTGAAACTATCGCAGCAGTATATATTTCCCTATTTCCATGCAATTGAATAACCATGACGAATTAAGATTGTTTTTTATTTTCTTAGAATCGCCTGACAAATGTAATTAAAGTATTGTGAAATGCATAACATATTCCATGTTAAGTATACAGTATAAGTTCGTTATAACTACATAGATATGCAACTGTTGTTGTGCCAGATTTCTCGGTAATTACGGCGTGACCGAAGAATGCATTAAATCTCCTACCGTTGAAAAAAAAACAAAAAAGAAAACGTCTATAGAATAACAAATGAATCAGAGCGCATAATTCAATAAATTACGACAATTTTACATTGTTTTTTTTGTTTTGTTTTGTTTCGTTTTCAATTAAAAGTACAGAAAATAAACAGAATTTTTCTATTAATAATTTGTATTGAAAGCTTTAAAAAAGGCGTGGGAGGCAGAGGGGGAAGGGGAAAACCGCAGGCTGTCTCTCCTTTGTTGACAAGCAAAATGAGAGTATTTTGTTGTTGTTCCACTCACGTACACACCCGCACACACACACACACACATACAGAAGCAATTGCATTACGCGAAATGGAACAGAAAATGGCGAGGCAACAACAAGTGGCGCAGACAAAATACTGTTAACCGTAAATCAAAAGACAAACAAAAAGTGAAAGACAAAAGCCATTTTTAAAAACTGACTTAAATTGCAAATATAGCGACACTTGCCTTAGTTTAACAGTCATATCCGAGACAATTAACTGCAAAGCAAAGATAGATGCTCAGAAGAGACAGAAAGAAAGAGAGAGGCAGATATTGCAGTTAAAAGCAAAAGCGTGTGATGAGATGGATGATACACATTCCGGGGAGGGGCAGCAGGGCAGGACAGTTAGTGGCAATCGTACCAATGCCATAAACTGGTTTTGACTTTTATCAGTGCTTTTTTTTGTTATTGTTTGGGCACGCTTGCAAAATGCCAAACAAGAAACAGAAACACAAGCAACAACAATTTGGTAAACTAAATGCAAATGGAACTGGAAACTAAACTAGCTATTGTTGCGGAGCAAATCACAGCAAAGAGAGAAAAAGACAAAGAAAGAGAAGGGCTTGGGGAAAGGGGGGTGGGGGAAGACCTGGGTCATTTGATTGAGATTGATTGCATATTGTCTATTGTGCATAAAATTATAACAATTGCTTTGTTAACAGACTACTGTTAGCGAAGAACAACATGTTATGTAGATACACAGGTTATAAGTACCTTAGTAACACTACACTGTTGAGTAACATTGCTTCCGTGTGCGAAAATGTAAAGTACATACTATGTACTTACAGTCAGTCAAGTAATTGTTTCTCCAAAGTGAAAAAAAACTAATCTGTTTAATTTTTAAAAATGTATCTCCTTAACTTATTTTAAGAACCATAATTAAAAAAACTAGTAAGAGGTTAATTTTGTTTTTGGATAAATAAAAGACTTGACTTTTGTTCTTTGTCAAAGCAATTACTTGACTAACTATGCACAGAGTATTTGTGTGTTTGTATGTCTCATGCTGATCTGTTACGGCATGCGCACTTAACAGCTTAACAGACTACAACAAATCTCATTACTCGCACACATACACACAAACATACACGTATCAATGCGAAGAGAAAAAAACCCCACGAAGTGTGATAATGATAATGATGTTTCATGTTCATGATCTTCAAAACGGTTATTGCTGGAAAATGCCACAAATTGCGCTTACTCATTATAAAATAAAAATATCACAAAACAGAAAGGAAGAAAATAAACAGAGCCCAATAAACAGATCAGAAATGATTTTACAAATGGAAATTTATAAATAGTTTTCACCAGCTGAGAATCAACGAATTGCAGCGCAATTTTGATTACGACTCACTGACGTTGTTATCTGTCGCTGAACTTACACAACTAACTTACATTAGTATTTTTATTTATTTACTCAATTGGAATACGTACAGTATGTCAGGTAATTGTTTGGACAAAAAAAACTGGAAAGAATAAAATCAAAAAAACCAGGTACAAGTTTTGTTTTTTTTTTTGGCTAATGAGACAAATTGTACAAAAAAATTATCTTTGTTTTTTTTATATTTTTTGTTATTTTACAATTTAGGACATTTTTAAAAATAAAAACAAACGTTAATTTGTTTCATGTTAAAAGAATTACTTGACATACTGTAGGTGTAGTGCATACATATGCATCTCGTGCCTGGCTATTGCAAGTACTTACCACTTAATCTTTCAAAAGTCATATAAGATATTATGTTTCCCCTGCTTGGGGTGGGCAACACAATCTCACGAATTAGATAAGGAAGTGGATGAAAAATCTCTTCAAGGTCTTCAAATATTGTCAACGACCGATCTGCGGTTTTGATGTTGTTCCCTGTTTTTTCGTTGTTGTTTTGGTATAGCTCAATATACAATCGTAACTGATTCTTCCTGGATTGTAATTTTTCTTGTATTTTTGCTTCGCTTTGTTTCTTTTTGCCACGTGAGAAATTAGCGCAACTGTTAAAAAAAATCGCGTTTTGCGATGGCCGCTGGCAACGCTAACCACGCGAATTGTAGCTTTTAATTGCTTTTTTTGTTTATGTTTTGAACTTTTGCTGCTTCAGATGATGCAAGAACTCTGCAATGATATTAAATTATAACAAATAATTTGGATTATTCCAATAGTTCGATAATAAAACTGATAATGATGGAAATTGTTTCAAATATGCAAATGTTAATTGTGTATGTTGCCTAACAGCAGCTGCCTCAGCTGTTGCTGTTAACTTGCTGTTATGGTGCAAACGTGCGTGTGTGTGTGTCTGAACAATTTGTTGTTGGCTACGAAAATGAAATAAAACGAAACGTGCGCAGTACACTAAAAATACAATACGTATGGGGTATTCCTTCTCGAATACTTTATGGCCTGTGCAGATTTACACACACACATGCATACGCAATATATATGTGTGAATAAATGTATGTACGTGATTTGCAATTTGTGAAGTTGTAATCGAATTCTTATCAAAAATGAAGACCCGAGTGCAAAAGATAGCACTTAGCGCACAGTTGGAAAAACTGCATAAATATGTATATGTAATGCCAGCATTGCACGTAATTATAATTTTTATTACACACACACAGGCACATGCACACATATGACAATAAAAGAAGCCACGCCATTTGTCATTTTTGAGGTTGTGTATGTTTATAAATATTTTTACCTTTATTCAAAACGCAAAACAATACTGAATTTCAATTCATCAATTTTTATCTGACGTTAATTTGACTTGCGGTTATTTAATGCGATTTAATGCGATTTTCTTCGAAAATTCGACGACAAACTGTTGGCACTGTTAGTGATGCTCGAAAAGCATTGACATATCGATATATCGCATTTTTGTTACGCAAATGCCCAATGGCAATTATCGGTAGTTATCGAATATCTGTCGACCACTCGAAAAATGCATGTTAAAACAATTATTTATTTTGTAATTAATTATAATTTAATGAAACCAAATAAATTTTAAATTGTAGAAAATAAAGGTGGTAATTTTTATGAATTGTGCAGCCCCCTCTTGGGGTAAAGTTTAATATCAAAAACCGAAATGCGACAAATAACTAACAAAAATTCAGGCTTCAAAAAGGATCCTTTTCTATCGAACCTTTTTGGGGTTACAGGGCTGCCACATATAAAAATGATCGGTGACTCTTTGTCTGTGAGCCAAGGCTGCCACACGCTTCAAACTAGTGATGTAAATTTGAGTGGAAACATCGATGTGGAATAGTACAACTGTTTCTTTTTAGTGGAACGTGAAATGTGTTTTAAGTTTTTATTTTAAATAGACGACAAATGCCAACTAGATTCCGGATTATCTCTTATTATGATTATGATTATGAATATGATTGACAGAAAATCATCATCCATCAGTGCTAGTGTCTCGTCAGCGGAACAAAATTGGTAAACATCCATGTATTTATTGTATTTCTCTAAGAAATGTACAATTTTTTTAAAGAAATTACTGACCAACTGCGAAATGAACGATTTAGTTCATGAAAGACTGACTAAGTTCATTAGTTCATTTTAATGACCCGTTCATTTTAACTTTTTCAGAACGAAACGACACAACTCTATTGCCATATGGTTTAAATATAATTTAAAAGCCATTGATTTGCAATATTGGCAAAGATTTGATTGAGTTCTTACAAGGACATGCCCAAGGAACAGTTTCGCGCCTCGGCGCTTAACAAGAAAATGTAAGTTGCTCACACACAGTTGAAATTCTCGGCACATTTTTGTAATTTTTGTTGGTTTGTTTTTGCGGGCGCGCACACACGCATATATAGCTCACATGTGCAGTTTGGCATAAGCGGCGCCGATGAAATTCAACAGGAGTCGCTGGTGAGGATAATATCTAAGAATCTGTATCAGGCCCAACGTCAACCGGTTCCGTATGGGGTCTTGGATCGCCGCATGGGCATTAGCACCAAGGATGCGGTGTGCGAGACATGTGGACAGGGATTGAACGAATGCATTGGACACTTTGGCTATTTGGATTTGGCGCTGCCCGTTTTCCACATTGGTCACTTTCGTTCCACCATCAACATACTGCAAATGATCTGTAAGACATGTGCTCATGTCATGCTCAAGCCCGAGGATCGAGCCATCTATGAAAAGAAGCTGCATAATCCGAATTTCTCGTATCTGGGCAAAAAGGCGCTGCACTCCCAGATGCTGGCCAAGGCCAAGAAGGTGACCAAGTGTCCCCATTGTGCGGCCGCCAATGGTGGTGTCAAGAAGGGACCGGGTCTCCTCAAGATTCTGCACGATCCATACAAGGGACGGAAAAAGGATGCCCTGTTCACCAGTCACATGGATGAGATGCTACGCTCCACGGAGCTCAATCGTGATTTGAATCTAACCCTGAGCAGTTACAGTGCCGCCGAGGAGTTGACACCTCTCATGGTTCTCGATCTATTTGAGCAGATCCCCCAGAGCGATGTCGCCCTGTTGGGCATGTGCTCACGTGGCGCGCATCCGAAGCATTTGATTGTGACACGTGTGTTTGTGCCGCCCGCCTGTATACGGCCCTCGGTGCTGTCGGAGGTGAAGGCGGGCACCACCGAGGATGATCTGACCATGAAGCAGAGCGAGATTCTCCTCATCAACGATGTGATACAGCGACACATGGCAACGGGTGGCAAGATCGAGCTCATTCACGAGGACTGGGACTTTCTGCAACTGCATGTGGCATTGTATTTCCATAGCGAGATCAGTGGCATTCCATTGAACATGGCACCCAAGAAGACAACGCGTGGCATTGTCCAGCGTCTCAAGGGCAAACAGGGCAGATTTCGTGGTAATCTGTCCGGAAAGCGTGTGGATTTCAGTGGACGCACTGTCATTTCACCGGATCCCAATCTGATGATCAATCAGGTGGGCGTCCCGGTGCGTGTGGCCAAGATTTTAACATATCCGGAGCGTGTGAATCCCGCAAACATTCGACAGATGAAGCAGCTGGTGAGGAATGGCCCCAGCACGCATCCGGGTGCGAATTATGTGCAGCAACGTGGCTCCAGTTTCAAAAAGTATTTGGCCTATGGCAATCGCGAGAAGGTGGCCCAGGAGCTCAAGTGCGGCGACATTGTGGAGCGTCATCTGCGGGACGAGGACATTGTGCTGTTCAATCGCCAGCCGTCGCTGCACAAGATGTCCATCATGTGTCATCGGGCCAAGGTGCAGCCACAGCGTACGTTTCGGTTTAATGAATGCGCCTGCACGCCGTACAATGCGGATTTCGATGGTGACGAGATGAATCTGCATCTGCCACAGACGGAGGAGGCTCGCGCCGAGGCCCTCATCCTCATGGGCAATCAATCCAATCTGGTGACGCCAAAGAATGGCGAGATATTGATTGCAGCCACGCAGGATTTCATCACTGGCGGTTATCTGCTCACCCAGAAGGAGGTCTTCCTCACCAAAGAGGATGCCATGCAGTTGGCCGCCTGTTTTCTGGCCAATGAGGATTCCACGATGCACATCCAAATGCCACCGCCGGCCATCTGGAAGCCCCGACGCCTCTGGACGGGCAAACAAATGTTTAATCTTCTGATGCGTCCCAATAGCGATTCCCAGGTGCGTCTCAACATGGTCAACAAGGGACGCAACTACACTGGGAACATGGATCTGTGTGCCAATGATTCCTGTGAGCAATCTCTCTATATCTAACCATCTCTTTTTATTATAATACTTGCCTTTTTTTAGGGATTCATATACGCAACTCGGAGCTCATGTGCGGCACCATGGATAAGGCCACAATGGGCTCGGGCACGAAGCAGTGCATCTTCTATTTGCTGCTGCGCGACTTTGGCGAGGCATTTGCCACCAAGGCCATGTGGCGTTTGGCTCGGGTGCGTATTGCCCTCTCTTTTACTCTTTCTTTTTTAATCGCTGCAAACGGCAGTCCGCGCTAGTGACGAAAGCAGCACGAAGGGTGCAAAAGGCGACTAGCAATAAATACAGGAAGAATGGAAAGTTAGCTATGACTGTCCGATCAGGTCAAGTTATACACCGATCGAAAGGTATCAGTTCGAACTAACAAATGTGCATACTAAGACTTTTGGAAACTCACCTGGCTCGTGAGATAAACAGGTGTTAGTGGGAGGGGCAAAATTTAAACGAATGGAGCTTTTTGACATTTTATTTTTAATTTTTTACTATTCTAAATCCGTCCACTGGCTTAAAAGATAATGAATTTTGAAATTTTTAGTGGCCTTCCGAAAATGAGATGAAAAGTTAGTCTGTCAGTCTGTCTGTCTGTTTGCTTGTATCAAATCGCTTATATAGCTTAAAAGTTTGAATGAGGACTTGTTCCCGATCAAAAATCTAGAAACTATTTCGAAAAATCGCTTGTTTAGCGGGAAATTGCTAAAACCCGCTAAAATTGAAGCCCCCACAGTATCCAAACGATACAAGCTACAGATATGTTCTATATGTCGTTGGAAAGGTATTTTGAAAGGCTTTTAGGCATAGCTGTAAACTTTTTTTTCTTAAGAACATAGGTAAAAGGCTACAGGTGAAAAAAAATTTCTTTGGCGATTTTAGAAAAATCTACGTTTGAAATCACTTTTAAATATGTTATGTGCTATGGACAATTTATTTTCGCGGTTTTTGACATATATCACATATCTGTGAAAATTCGTTTGGGCGAGATATTACAGGTTAGATGAATAATCCTTTTACCTCTGCACTACTGCTTGCACTGCTTGCAGCGTCATGCGGAAATATAAATTATTTTACAAATAATCTTTGTCACTCGGCACTGCGCAAAAAAGTAATATTTATTAAGTATAAAGACAAACATTATTTTTTTAAAATAATTTTTATGTAAAACTTAATATCGGGCGTGCCACAGAAATCGCTTTCGCTTGAATTTCACTTAAATTTCATACAAATTCCAGTGAAATTCAAGCGAAAGCGATTTCTGTGGCACCCCTGATTATTCGTCACAAAATTGGATATCAGAAATTTTGGGGCATACAAAGCCACCTAAGCAACAGTTCAAATATACTGTGAAATTTAAAGCCTTCTAGCCCTTACCGTTTGGGTACAGGCCCTTAAGTTGGTCTTGAGAAGGGCTTTATAGTAATGCAAGTCTTGATGGTCAATACTTGAAAATCTCTTGTTCTCTGAACTGTTTAAAATTTATTCTGATATATTGTTTAAAATGTATTTTTAAAGAGCTTTTGCAGGTAAATCTTGTATATCTCGCTCTATCGAATAGAATAGCTAGTTAATTGTAATAGCTGTAATTGTAGTATGTTATCGATAACAGCAAAGCAGTCAAAATGTACGATTGTCTGGTAGAAATTCAAGTGACTGCTCTTACCACAAAATTCGACTCTAGAGGAAATGGATGTAGAATCGTGACCCCCATCAATTGGTAGCAGTATTGATAACGATAACGATAACGATAATACGATATGATGATATTAAGAAATTGTCATCAGCTGTCGCTAACCAGGGGAAGGCGACAACAAACACTGGTCGATAAGCTGCTCATGTCGAGAATTTAGCACTTGAAAATGCTTTGTATAGTGGGAGGAGAGAAGAGAGAGAAAAGGGGGAATCGGAAGAATGGGAAGAAATCGAAAAACTATCTTATCTGTTATACTGTGGGAAATTCTTTGGGTTATTTTTTGCGGTTCGAGTTTATTATTTGCGCTTTATTGGCAAACTCAAGTGGGCAGAAGATGTGGAATGTGGAAAGTGTAATGTATTAGAATCAACTGAGAGTCAATCCCGTTGTCTCCGCAATGTAGTCCAGGAACGAGGTGAGCCTCACATAGCCCGATGGCAATCCTGTGGTGCAACGATCCTCGGCGACAAACGAATTGATGCCAATTTGAACCCAACGACCTGTGCTGCTGTTGTAGGTGATCATTGGTCCGCCCGAGTCGCCGCTGCAGGTGGACATGTTGGTGCCCGCATTGCCCTCGGCACACATGGTGGAGGCGAGCACCACACTCGATCCAAAGATGGACAGACACTTGTCATTCGCTATGATCTGCACCTGGGCATACAGCAGAATTTGCGAATAGTCCAGATACTCATCGTCAATGAGTCCGAATCCCGCTATTGTGGCCAGAGTGCCAACATAATTGTTGCCCGACTGTGAACTGGACACCAGTTGGATGGGCTGCACTTTGCTGGAGAAGATCAGCTGTTGTGGCAACTGCACCAATGCCACATCATTGTTCATCTTGTCATTGTAATTGGGATGCACAAATAACTTGGTCGCCGTCATGCTCAGTGCGTTGTCATCGTTCAGTTCGATGGTGCCAAAGACCAGATACAGCGAATCTCTGCCATAGGCACAATGTCCGGCGGTGAGCACCCAACTGTCGGAGATGATGGAACCACCGCACAGCAGATCATCCCATTGATCACGCTTGAGTATCACCTGCCAGGGAAATTGCCCACCTGTTGCCTGTTTGCCCGAGATGATGCGTCCTTGGAGCTGTCGCAACAGAAAGAGAGAGAGAGAAAGAGAGAGAAATCTTGTCAGGAATGTTTTTACTTTTACTTTTGTAAATTTATTAATTTCTTGGTTTAAAATGCATTTTATTTTTATTTATTTTATTTTTGGTTTAGTATGGGATTCTTGTCCAGAATCGTTTGCGGGAAACATTTGCTGGCTAGGATTACTTTTTTAAATTGAATAATTTATTTGTTTTTATTAGATATTTTTTATTGATTTTTTTTTAGCAGTATTAATGGCAAAGATTTATATTTTTATTTGATAACTTTTTTAATTTTGCGGTAACAGAAATCTTGTCCAGAATAGTTTAAGGCGAGGATTCCTATTTGTAATTGATTGAATTGATTTTTTTTTTATTTTAACATTTTATTTATGAGGGGAATTAAGATTAGAGAAGATTATTAAGAGAAACACTTGATGGCAAGGATTTCTTTTTTTATTTGATAACTTTTTTAATTTTGCGGTAACAGAAATCTTGGGCACAATAGATCCAAAAAGGGTCGCAGTGCAGATTTCTCCATTACAATAACAGAAATCATGTCCAGAATAGTTAAAGGCGAGGATTACATTTTTTTATTGAATGAATTGATTTATTTTTTATTTTATCATTTTATTTATGAGGGAAATTCAGAAAATCACAGTCGAGGATTACTTTTTAACTAAAAATGATTAATTTATATTATTTATTTTTTTATTTATGAGTTTTTTGTTTGATTTATTTTACTTTAAAGCAGTTCTGTTATTTCGCAACATTATTATTATTAAGGGTGCCACAGAAATCGCTTTCGCTTGAATTTCACTGGAATTTGTATGAAATTTAAGTGAAATTCAAGCGAAAGCGATTTCTGTGGCACCTCCGTATATTTTTTTTTTGAGAGGATTTAGAGAAACACTTTATTTTTTAAATGCATTTTTTTTTTATTATTTATTATATTTATGCATTTATTTAAAAGTTTTTTTATTTATTGTAGAGGATTACTTACCGTTTCCAGCTGTTGTTGTTGTTGTTGTTGCTGTGATGGTGCTGCCTCTGTTAGCAGTGTGGTGAATAGCAACAACAACAGCACCTGTGGCAGCCACAAGTGGCAACTTGCTTGTCTGCTGACCAAATCCTTGAATTTGACTCTCATTTCCCCCTTTGCTTTCGGTTGTCACCTGGTTTCTCGTTTGTTGCTCGTTTTCGTCTGCGCGACATTGCGACATTTTTCGCAATTATATGCAGGCCACTGTATGTCTCTAGCTCTTCTCTCTCCTCTCCTCTCTCCTCCCACTGTCCCTCTCTCCCTCTCCTGCCTCTTTTGTACAATTTGTTATTAACACGAGCTGTCGTGTTCTTGTTATTTGGCCAGCTCCCTCGATAAGATTAATTACTCACACGCCCATTCTGTGCTACTTAAAACTCTCTCACTCTTTCTTCCTCTCTCTACCCCTTTATCCCTCTCTCTCTCTCTCTGTCTCTATCTGTCCGTGTCTCTGTCTCTTGTCAATTCCTTTTGTCCAACAACGAAGCAGCTCTTATCACTGATAACACTGACACTTGTTTTCAACACTAGCAAACAAAGTTCGGGTAATTCCCCCAAACAAGGGGAGGGAAATTGGCTGGGAAAACTGTTGTTACAGCTGTAAACGCATGCTACAAATTGAATTGACATAGGTTTCATTGATTACTGCAAATAGAAATAGAAAAAAGAGGAAACAAATTGTGAATACCAACTATTATTATTCTTTACTTAAGTCACTTTGAGTAACAAATTAAATAACATTTTAATTTGACGTACGATCGATCTTAAATTTCAACATGATATTCTGTCTACAAATATTAACGAAGCCAGAGAAACGTTTACGAATGTCAAACACAAAGCAGAAATGAAAAAAATAAACAGCTGCTCATGAGAGAGGAAAGAAGAAAGAATATTCTTACAAATTAGTTTATTTAAAGAAATCAAACAATTTAATGTATGTAGAGCAAGCCAGTGAAACGTTTACGAAAGTAAAACACAAGGCAAAAATGAAAAATTGAGAAAAAAGTAGTAAAAGAGCAGAAATAGTCACCCAATTTAATCAAATTAATTGAATCAAAGTATTTCATGTGTCATTTCGTTATCTGCTTTGGTTTTCCCACCCCTTTATTTTGTTGTTTAGTGTCATTTAATTAGCTCGTTACCTGTTGCTTGTTCCAACAAGCGATTTCAGTCAATTAAATGGCTATAGACCGTGGTATTTACGTGCTTAGCTCCTTGGCTCTCTTTACACCCTCTGCAGCTTGTCTGGGTTTTTGGCATTATCAAAAAGATCTTTCAAGTGACTTTCGCCAGAATTGTTTCTGTTTCTGGCATTGAAGATGACGCGATTTTACGGCCTTGTTTAGTAGAGGGCTTTGCAAATACAGGGAAATCGTCACAATTAAACTGTTAAACAATTTGAACAAATTTAACGCTAAATTGTAAAAATAGTTTTATATGCTTATTTCTTCTATTTTTAGATTGCATCGTTTTTCATACAGAATCGTGGCTTCTCCTTCGGCATCAGCGATGTGACACCGAGTGCAAAGTTGCTGCAACACAAGCAGGTCCTGTTGGAGCGAGGCTATGCCAAGTGTAACGAGTACATCGACAAACTCAAGGCGGGCACCCTTCAATGTCAGCCCGGTTGTACGCCCGACGAGACCCTCGAGGCTGTCATGCTCCGTGAACTCTCGGGCATTCGTGAACAGGCTGCCAAGACGTGTTTCGCCGAGCTGCATCCCACAAACAGTGCTTTGATCATGGCACTCAGTGGATCGAAGGGTTCCAACATCAATATCTCCCAGATGATCGCCTGTGTCGGTCAACAGGCCATCAGCGGCAAGCGAGTGCCCAATGGCTTCGAAAATCGCGCTCTTCCGCATTTCGACAGGCACTGTAAGCATGACTCGTCAAGAGCTACTCGTTGCTTGAATTTTTAATATATTTATTACTCGTTGCTTTTCGTCTCTTTATTGTTAAATTCATTTTAATCTCATTACTCGTTAATTGTGATTAGATTTTGTTTGCATATTTCGGAATTTTCCTTACATTGTCACTCGTTATTATCAGTGAATGACTCGTCCTCGGTTTCTAGTTACATTTAAAATATATCACCTTGCCTCACTATTTTTTTTATGACACACCTCTTTAGTCTCTCGTTACTCTTTACATATCACTCATTACTCGTCACATGCTTGTCCCATTACTCGCTGGTGTTTGCTCCTAATTATCTCAGATTGACACTCGTTACTTTTTTCTTTCCTCTCAAATTCTTCTATTTATCTTTCACATTACTTTTTATACGTTACTCGTTGCATATACTCGTTACTTGTACATATTACATTTCTCATTAATCATTCTGTTTCATCCTTCTTCATCACACTCTTCATATGAATCTTTCTTATTACTCGTTATAAGTTACTCGTTACTTATTACTCGATACTTCTATTACATCACTGTTTGTACATCACATTACTGTTTTTCTCATCACTTTCTTATTGATTGTTATAAGTTACTCGTTACTTATTACTCGTTGTTTGATTCGTTGCAGCTGCTATACCTGCGGCACGTGGCTTCGTCCAGAACAGTTTCTACTCGGGCCTAACGCCCACCGAGTTCTTCTTCCACACGATGGCCGGACGAGAGGGTCTCGTCGATACGGCCGTCAAGACCGCCGAGACGGGCTATCTGCAGCGTCGTCTGGTCAAATGTCTCGAGGATCTAGTCGTGCACTACGATGGCACAGTACGCAATGCAATCAATGAAATGGTGGACACCATTTACGGTGGCGATGGACTTGATCCCGTGTCGATGGAGACGCGCAACAAACCCGTCGATCTGAGCCATCAATACGACAATCTGAGGGCACAACAACCACGAGGAGATCGACCACCATTGGAGGCAGGGCAAATAGTCGGAATGGCGGAAGAGATGTTAAAAGATGAGGAGTTTGCAGAAGCGCGTGCGGACTTTAAACTGGATGTAACGTAAGAGAAGAGTGAATGAAGAAGAGTAAAATAAGGATTATGAGTTTAAAAATATCAAAGTTAAAAAAATGATCTGAATATATGCTAAAATACTAGATATTTTTGAATGTGGTATTCTAAAAACCAGATAAACTTTTATTTTGGTAATTTATATATTTGAAGAATTTAATCCGTTAAGACCTCTGTTAAAAAGTAACGAGTAGCGAGCAAATTTTTCAATTCACAGCAACTATTTAAGAATTGTATAAATTGTATAAGAGTGGCTTTTATTACTTTTTAAAAAAAGGGAAAAAATAATTCTTATTCGGTAATTTATACATTTTAAGAATTTAAACCGTTAAGACCTCTGTTAAAAAGTAACGAGTAACGAGTAAATTTTTTATTTCACAGCAACCATTTAAAAATCGTAAAAGAATAAGAGTTGCTTTTATTACTTTATAACTAATTATTTTCATTTTGTAATTTATATCTTAAGAATGATATGTTAAAATGGTAACGAGTAACGAGTATATTTTTCAATTGACAGCAATCATTTGAGGACCGTATCGAAGCGCATTGGGCAACTGCAGCGACGCTATGGGGCAAACCACAGGGAGTTGTGCCAACAGATTGAAAGCATCACTGCCGAGCAACTCTTGGAATTTCTGCGTCGCATCAACGATCGTTATAACCTGGCTGTCAGCGAACCCGGCACCGCAGTGGGTGCAATTGCGGCCCAGAGTATCGGTGAGCCGGGCACACAGATGACACTGAAGACGTTCCATTTCGCCGGTGTCGCCTCGATGAACATCACACAGGGAGTGCCGCGCGTTGTGGAGATTATCAATGCCACAAAGACGATATCGACGCCAATTATTACGGCGGAATTGCAGAACAATACGAGCATGGAATTCGCACGTCAAGTCAAGGTGCGCATTGAGAAGACAACGCTGGGCGAGCTCTCGTCATATGTGGAGTTGGTCTGTGGTCCCATCAGTTGTCATCTGGTGATTGGCATTGATATGGCGCGCATCAAAGTGCTGGGACTGCACATTGATCTGGATAGCATTGTGTGTAGCATCCTGAAGTCACGACTGCGCATTAAGCCGCATCAGGTGCATGCGGCCCCAAAGAAATCACGGATCATTGTGCGTGTCGAGACGACAAGGAATGCAACAATTAACGCTGAGTTGGCCCGTCTGGCGACGACCATACAGAATGTGGTTGTGGCTGGATTGCCGAACATTACGCGTGCCGTCATTGCAGTGGACGATGCCCATCAGCCGCCCACTTATAAGCTATGCATCGAGGGCTACGGACTGCGCGAGGTGATTGCCACACACGGTGTCGTTGGCAATAAAACCAGGAGCAATAATATCTGTGAAATCTATCAGACACTGGGCATTGAGGCGGCCCGCACCATAATCATGAGCGAGATTACGGATGTGATGGAGGGGCACGGCATGACTGTCGATTGGCGTCACATCATGCTGCTGGCCAGCCAGATGACGGCACGTGGCGAAGTTCTGGGCATCACTCGCCATGGCCTGGCCAAAATGCGTGAGAGTGTCTTCAATTTGGCATCGGTGAGGCGTCGCTAGTTACCATCAATTGCCACATTCAACTCACAGTTTTTCCTTGCTTCTATTACAGTTCGAGAAGACGGCGGATCATTTGTTTGATGCGGCTTATTATGGCCAGACGGATGCCATCAATGGCGTCTCGGAGCGCATCATTTTGGGCATGCCAGCGGGCATTGGCACGGGCATCTTTAAGCTGCTGCAACATCACGAGGACAAACAGGTGCCACCCACGGAGCCGACCATCTTCAATGCGTTGGGTCTGCAGCCGGTTGCCTAGCGCATCCTTCGGCAATTTCGCTACCGATGGCAAACTATCAACCCGCCCGCCCACTCAGTTCCTGTGACATGCCGTAAAAAAACGTAGTTTAAGCTGTTAATTAAGTAAATAGTTAGGCCAGTTAGTTAGACAACGCCATCTGTTTGAATACACAATTGTTAAAGCATCTTTTGAGTGGATGGAGAGCAGAAGGATGTGTGATCCTGGCGATATGCACAACGATAAAATAAAATGAAACTTGACAGAAATTGTAATAACAACATTTGTGTTTAATCTTCAAAGGAAATCGGGAAAGAAAAGTTTACAAAATTGTAGTTTGAAATAAGACGATTTGATTCATCATGTAGAATCCTTTTCTTACAGGAACTTTATCAGTCATTTTATGGGGCCAATTCAGCTGATAAGTATACACAGATATACCCTGTGTAAGAAATCATACTGGGTATATGGATGACAAATAAAAAGACGCATTGCTTTTGATTTCATATATTTATTTATTAAATATATAAGTATATATATAGAGTTTGTAGTATATGTTGGTAGTTGTATATTTTTATAGGGTATCTTTGCTTTGCATATACATATGTGTGTGTGTAATTAAGATACAAATTTACAAATTCATAATTTATAACTAATAATAAGATAGTATTTGCAGTCTGCAATAGTTAAACATAATTATTGTAGTAAAAAAAATTCAACTAAAAACAAAGAAATTCGTTCAATTTTTTTTCTTTCACTTTATAAAGCATTATTTTTATATAGAGATAGTTTTCAACTTAAGTAGAGAACAAAAAAAAACTTAAATATGCATATCACAGGATTATTATTTATACAAATGAAATTGTTTTTGTTGCTCGTTTAATTATATTTAGATACAAAACTTTAATTTCATTTCAATTATTTCATGAAACTTAAAAACAAAGTAAACATTTAAAATCCAAGTTGAAGTTTGAATCAGAAACTGGAGCAAAAGCAGGAACAGGAGCAGAATCAGAATCAAGCTACTTATCAAATGTTTCCGATTAAATATATATGTACGTTCTATATACATATAAATAGAGAGAAGAGAAAGGAGTTTATGCAACTTGCAACTTGCCACTTGAATTTGGATGCATATTTTAGTTGGAGCTTAAAATTAAACACCTTTTTTCTTAGCGCTAATTCCAGATAATTCAGTTATATCCACTATATATATACTATATCGCATTATGACTATATAAAATTGTTACTTCTTGATTTCTTGTTTTCTAAAACTAAAAAAAAAAAATTAAAAAACTGGAAACAGGGGAAAAAATGGAGCAAAATCAGTCGCTAAAATCGGAGGAGGAGCTGGCCACATGGACATTGGGCAACAGCTCTGACTCTAATCCTCCCGCCCCCTCCATTTCCACATCCATATCCATTTGCGTCTCCATCTCCGTCTCGGGCTGTGCATAACCCGCTCTCCTGTCATGGATCAACATCGAGAGCGTTTCCAAACTGCGACGCACCTGAAATACATATCATAAATATAGTAAGTATTATTTTATATTCTATATTTTGCTGATAAATATAATTATCAATTGACAGCGCTTTTTTAGACTTCTAGAAAGCACAGGCAAAAATAACAATAGCTCGTTCAAGTATCTCAGCCATTCAACAGTTCCGCCAGCAAGTCTAGAAGCCCAGCTGACCAGGCCAACAACATTGATAAGATTACGTTCTTTCTGATAATCGCACAATTTGCGTATTTATCAAGAGATCAAAACTCTTTCGTGTAGAGCTTCTCAGCTCTCTTCCTCTCTCTCAAGTTGCCACCTCCTGCTCAAAGCTCGCAAAAGCTTTCTTTATTGCCTGATTCAATTGCGGATATTTGTGATTAAAGCTCAACTTTTCACTCTCTCACTGTCAGAATAAAGCTCTTCCGAATAAAGCTGTTTTACTTTCTATACAAAGCTTCCTCTCTTTAAGGTTGTCACCTTCTGCTTAAAAGCTCAAAAAAGCTGTCTCTCTCTCTTTAATTTAACCTCAACTTTACACTTGCTCACTGTGTATCAAAGCTCTTTAAAAAATGAAACTGCTGCACGCTCCATTAAAAGCTCCCTCATTAAAGATTTCTAGTATAACTAAAAGCTGTCTCTATTTATATTTCCGGAACTCACCTTGGATATTTGCTCCAGATTCTTGGATAATATATGTTGAGCTTCGGCTGTGCTTTTATCCTGAAGCTCCTTCTGCCAGCGCAGAGCTTCCGCAAAAAGATCTTCATCGTGACCCGAGCGCTGTAATAAGAAAGAAAAAAAGGTTTGATAAATTTTATTTTCAATATATGTATATTAAAATAAGTCTTACCAAATTGAAATCAACTGGCGTATTGTATAAATGTGTTTTGGCCTCAATGTCCAGGATGCGATAGAGCAGAAAGACGGAGAAGAGGGCCAACATGATGGCCAACATGATGCCCAAGTAGAGAACATGCAGCTCTGTCAGCGTTGGCAGCTGTTGGCCAAGACGGAAGCGCATTGAACTCAATCTGCTGCCAATTGTGTTGCGCGTTGTTGTTGTTGTTGTTGCTGTTGTTGTTGCTGTGGACGGAGCTTTGGCTGTAGCCACGCCCACGCCCACACTAACATTGACACCCACCCCGACAACGGTAATGGGCGAGGATGAGCTGGAAGTTGGTCCTGAACTGGAGGCGGAAGTTGAGTGCGATGTGGATTGACGACTGCCAGAGCCGCCGCTTCCGCCTCCTCCGCCGCCTGCTCCTCCTCCTCCTCCTCCTAATAACGCCTGCGTTTCAGCCTCATAGTGCACCACCGGCGGTGCTGAGCTGCGCGCGATCATTTGACCCACCAACGATATTCCATTGTCCACTGCCAGCGTGCTCTTGCCCTGGAGATCTACAAGGGAAAAGAGAAAGCGATTAACACTTAATCAAACTGACAATGAAAGGGGATGATTGACTAAATGTATACCCTGTAAGCACCTTATTAAACAATTAAGAACGCTTTAGTCAAGTCTCCGATTATAAGATACCCGTTATATAAATTATAAATTGTTGTTGACAGTTTTTTGTAATTTTTAAACTTAATCGATTGAAAAAATATTGCATACATTTAGGCGCTGAAGCTGCACAAACAATTTTAAAACAGTCATAACTAAATATATATATTCCCGATGTTGATTAGATTTGATGAGATGACTGAAAATATTAAAGATAGTGTTCACTACTAAAAAGAGCGTTATATCTTTAAAACTATGGATGTTATGGTATTAGCCGATTTGCATGGGCTTTATAGCACTCTGTGTGTCAAATTTTAATTACTCTCGCTCTTATGTATGGTAGACATTTTTATTATGTGGATTTCATAAATGTCTGTATCGAATTTGGTTGCTCTAGCTCTTATAGTCTATGAAATGACCTGGGTACAGAAACAATATCAGACATTGTTAACATCTATCTTCCATCAAAAACCATTCAACATGGTAAGCATCCACTAACGAAAGCGAATATTCAACTTCCAAAATGTAGGGTAACATTTTGTTGGACGATCATATTTAAAAAAAAAATAACTTTTCTAATCAGTCAAAAATCTTTCGTCACAAAATTGATATACGAAATTTAAAAAATACAGGCAAACTTCCCTAACTTGAAGTTCCCTAACTCGAACTTCCCTAACTCGAATTTTCTCCAACTCGAACCAAATCGAGTGACAATAGCGTTTACTGAGCAAATTTCATACAATTCTGCTTCCGTAACTCGAACTTCCATAAGTCGAATTTCTCCATAGCTCGAGTCGAATTTTTCGGAAAAATCCCTACAGTTTTTATTATTTAAAAAATATAGAACATTAATTATGATGTCATTTGAATCGGGAACTTCTTCTGGATACAGCAAAAGAACGAAAAACCCAATTTTTGAGAATATTGACAGGTCTTGAACAAACTGGAATCTGTTCTTGTTGAATATAACAAGAAAAGTTTGCAATTTGAAATGTATTTATGAATGAATGAAATTGTTTCTGTTAAAAAACTTTAAATAAATAGTTCCCTAAGTCGAACTTTTTCTTTGGATACTGGTGATTCGAGTTAGGGAAGTTCGACTGTAGTTTCATAAATGCATATTCTTTAAAATCGAGAAGTTCTTGCCCAACTTACCGGAATGTCTGTCGCTGAGATTGCGTTGTCTGAGCATCGTTTCCGGTTCGGAGGTGCCTCCAGCAGCAGCAGCAGCAGCAGCAGCGGCGGCGGCGGCGGCAGCGGCAGCTGCGGATCGTAAATGTGGCGGACTCTCGTTGCCGCTGATGGAGCAGCTGCTGTCGTCGTCGATGAGATACTCCTCGGTCAGTTCGACGTCCACGGGCAGTGGCTTGGGCAGAATCTCGTTGCCCGTGGCCAGCTGAGTGCAGACCGTGCACATGAGACGGAACGCGGCCTCCCGACTGATGAAGCTGCCAAACACGTGACGCTCATCGGCCGTCGCCACGCCCACCGCATTTGGTATGATCTTTGCGGTCTTCTCTTTGGAGATTTTCGTGACCGAAGTTGTTGGTATAACAACCTAAAGTATAGAATTCCAAATGTTAGATGACCCCTCCAAACGTAATCCATAGAACATTTGCATTTACCTTTGTCACATAGCCGAAAACGTTTGAATAGAATGCAAAATGATCTTCCGTTATGTAGAGATGGCCTTGGAGAGGTATATCTCCAACTAGAGCACACGAAAAGTCTACAAAAAACAATATGAAGAAAGAAATTGTTATGGGTTTAATATTTAGATCTTTTATTTAGATCTAACCTAATATTTTTTCGACTTAAATGAGATTAATTTAATTATTTTTAATTTTATCGCATTAATGCAAAAGAAGAATAAAAGAGTTTTATCTTCAGATTTCTGAGGATTTAACACCCTTGCAATTTTAATTATTATTGTATTTAATTACAATTGTTTGGTTGATGTAAAGATACATCGACAACAAATCGACAACTCGGTTTTTTCGGAAGTGATCTTCAAGTACTTAAGATCAACTCAATTTTTTGTTTTGGCGATTTTAACATTTCGATTCAAAACTAGATGTATAATTTGGATTTACATCATTACTTGTTTTAACTTATAACTATCTTAATCAATTATTTAAGATTTACATATCTTAGACATACACCTCAGTTCAACTTGCTTAATCATCTATCTGAAAGCGCCACCTGGCGTTCAATACTCACAATTGATAAGCTTCTCATCCTTGGAGACTTGAGAGAAGTGACGATGAAATTTCTTTACACGTGAACTGGACACTTCCTTGCGCTTCTTCTCCTTCTCCTTATCTTTATCTTTCTCCTTCTCCTTCTCCTTTTCGGGGGGAGTTGCGTTCGCGACTTGGGCAGTTGACGCGACGCCAGCGCCGACGCCAGCGGCGGCAGAGGTTGAGGAGATCGCTGCCACCGCGGACGTCTGCTGATCATGTTGCTTGGCCGTGTTGCCGCCTTTGTTGCCGGCTGTTGAGCCGCCGCTGCCGCTGCCTTTGCCCTGACTCTGGCTGTGACTCTGGCTGCTCCTTGGACTGTGACCCTGACTGTGACTGGAACTGCTGCCGAGACTGTGGACACTCCCACTTGGCTGGAGAGGAGCACCCGATGTGGCGTAGCTTTGGGGCAAGGAACTGCAAGTAGAAAATCAACCATAATTTATAGACATTAATTCGAATATTTTTATTGTACATATGTATATCTCCGAATATAACATTTTTGCGGTTTCTTCAATTAAAAAGCTTTTGAAAAAACCTTTCAATAGAGTTCTAAGCAATAAGCAAAATTTGAACAATATATAAATTAAATTGTAGCATTAGGTAAATACTAAATTTAGTTTAAAAAACGTTGATTCCACCTTAGCAACGTGATTAAATTTTATGCTTGACCAAGCCGAAATTAACCGTCATGCATGAATCAGTTTCTTAACGGTTCTATCGGTTTGAATTAATTCGGTTTTTCGGTATCGGTATAATAAAAAAGTTTTGTTACGGTTTCAGTTACGGTTGCCAGTTTCAATCGGTTAATACCGGTTAACGGTTACGGTTAGGATTACGCTTTTAATCCCTGTTTTATATTTTTAAAGGCAAAGCTCACAAGCTTAAAGCACAGCTTAAATGCTAGAATTTGAGTCTGAATTTCACTTTTAAGCTTTAAGCACCAACTTGTAAGCTTTAAGCACATGCTTAAAACATAGTCTATAACATCTCTCTATTCTTAGTCACAGCTGATCGTGCTATAAATAAAGCTTTATCAAATTACAAGCTTACATTTCTAGGGCAAAGATAACAAGCTCGAGGCCATGGCCATTGAGTTATCAGAACTCGACTTATTGAATGATAAGAGAGTGAAATAAAGCTCAAAAGCTTCGACCAGACCAAGTTTCATCTGTTGAGATGACTGCAACAGAGTATTAAGTCCATAATATTGTTCTATCGATATTAAAGTAGGAAATTACGTCAGTCATTTAATAAGGGGCAATAAAATAAGCAAAAAGTACCAGCTTAACGACTGAAAGATACCCTGTAATCGAGTTTAAGGTACCACATAGTATAAGTGAAAAGAAAAAGCATACTAAAGGGTAGAATAATTGGAATACTTGTAATTTATTTGCAAACTAACAAATGATAATGAAATTTACAGGATATAACAACTTGAGAGTTTTGAAAAAGGGGATATAAACTGATGACTGAGACAAATGTTCGAATTTTATGTTTTATAAATAGAGAAAACATTACTATTTCAATTTTGGTGTTTTGATCAGTGTACTATTCTACATAAAGAGACTCAGAGTTAAGTCGTGACTGCCCTGATTGTCAACTTTTATGAGTAGAGGGTATAAGAAATACAGGTGGAAGTAACAACGGTATTTAATAGCCCAATTCAGGGTACAATTAGCGATAGAGCTTTGGGGCAACAGGTGCCGATTGTCAGGTGTTAGTCTGCAAGGTAATGCTTAATAGGCCATAACTAAGAAGACTGGATGATCGAGCCGATCGATATTGATGACTGACTGACTGATTAAATAATGAATGGACTCAAGTATCGATGATGGTTATCAGGAGACAAGTGCGTTTTCAATTTATTGACAAGATTTATAAAAGTCTTCTTTATCTCAAACTCTCTCTCTCGCTCCACTTTTCTCTATCTCTCTCTGTCTGCAGGCTGTCTCGGATTCAAATGATCTAATTTTATATTTAGCTGAGACAGTTAAGTTGCCTACATTCCAAATGCAACTGATAAGCATTATTTGCTCCGTAAGCTCTTTTTTTTGTATTCTTTTATCTATACCACGAAACAGGCATGAATCAGCCGACGCTTTGGCTGTCAACCCCACGAAGAGGACAGACCTTTGGAGACATTCTCCATGAACACACTTCTCTACAACACAATTATCATCGTTTTCAAGTTGAGACAAGCATCAAATCTAGTCCCCATCTCACATTTAAAACATTGGTAACTAGAGTACAAAGTGCTTTATCAGTTATTTCTAAAGCTATCGTCTTTAACTAACGTAATTAGTTCATTTTTGGAGTAAGTGACCTGCCTGAACTTGTTATTTTGGCCTACTATACTCTTACCAACAAAATGACCAAATGACCTGTCCTGAACTTTTACAAGTCGTTGACTCAACTAAAATATACATATGTTGTCTGTCATCTTCCATTAATAAACATGTTTCACATGGAAGTTAAAAGTTGGGTTATCACAGAAATATTAGGTATAAATTATGAAATTCGTAATTTGTCGTAACGTTGAGGCAACATTTTGGAATAAAGAAAGCGATTAAATGCCTTATGACAACAGACTTTTCTGACTTATGCAAGCTCTTTGTATCTTGGCAATATTTCATTTGGCAGTAGACTCTGCGATTATGCAAAAGTTCACAACATATTGAAACATTTTTCGTCCTGTAACTATGGCCTATATGTCAAGATCTCTTAAGCATTTTTAAGCATCCTATCTTATAGGTATGAAAAATGGAATCGATTTTGAGTACAAACTTTGAATCTCTCTTAATTATAGTCACAATCTCTGAATCCCAAAGATGACAAGGAATGTCAGTTACATCTATTATTATTTAGGGGAATCACCCAAAACATCCTGACATATTTCATCTCTTATATGGTTAGTTTTGTATAAGAGTACGAATATAAGCAAAGCCTTTAAAAAAGACCATCAGAGCAAATCTAATGGTTCAGTTTCAACTCTTATAATTTATTCCTAGTGTATTCAGTCTAAGCTCATATATTTGCAATCCTCGCATATATGTATGTATATTGCCAGAGAACTCCCAACTCGTATACGTATAAGACACTTGCAGACAGTTATTTTAAGCCTGCAGCATCTCACTTACGGTGTGGAGTTGTACTGTTGTTTGTGCTTTGCATTCGCTTTGAGCTGATCGACGCCATCTTGTGCGATGCTCTCTTGCGCTGCACGCTCTCGGATGTTGCTGCTGCTGCTGCTGGACTCGATGAGCGACATGCGCTTGAATGTTCGCGCCACGGTGCGAGCGCCGCCGACGACAGCGCCGCTGGCAGCATGGACAAAGCTGCGCTCGCGGGAGCGTGAGTGAGGGCGGCCGTTGCTTTTGTGTCGCCGCATTACAGGCGGAGGCGTGACATTGCTGTCGTTGTGCTCGCTGCTTTCATTAAGCTCGTTGCTCTCGATGCTCTCGCTATGTTTGCTGCTATCGTTGTTGTTGCTATCAACAGCGGAGATTTCCAGCAAGGAATCATCAGCAATGCGGCGAATATCAACGTGTTCCGTTTTCGACCTGTCGATGCTGTCGTCATAGTCATCAAAGAGATCCTGCTCAAAGTAGACACTGAGACGTGCACTGTCCCGCGTACTTTCGCTAACCATATGCATTTTTATTATTTTTATCACAACACTTGCAAAAAATAAATGTATAAATTCGCAACGAACTCGGCTGAAAATCGCGCGCACTTCAAGATCGTCAAGCACAAACTGAAACCGAAACGGAGTTGAAGCTGCGACGGATTCAAAACGGCAGAGAGAGAGAGAGAGGAAGAGAGAGATTTCTAACTGTTAACTGTCCAACTGAGTGCCAGTTACTAACGGCGTTTGGCCTCTGCATTCAACAGTTGTTGTTGTTGTTATTCTTTCTTTGTTTTGAATTGTTTTCGTTTATACGAGCTTTTATTTTTGCTTCGTCTGCCGGTCGCTGGTTGTGTCTGCGCCAGCGTCTCGCATTTACTGAAATGCTTAACAGCGGCGGTAACGACAGTTGGCGTTGGGCTTTTGCCTGCGTCGACATCGGCAGCGACACTAGCAGCGCTGTTTGCTTTGAACGCGCTGCAGCAGAGTAACATTAAATGATGTTAAGAGGATGACAGCTCTGTTATTAACAGCGGCAGTTGATGCAGGATAGAACTGTTATTACATATCAGAATAGGGTATTATGTTAACAGATGTAAGCTGTTGATCGAATTATGTTATTCCTTCGACTTGACAGACAGTTAACAGAGTAACAACATGTAAAACCAGCAGCACACTGTTGATTATATAATGTTTTATCCTTGGTACTGCTATAATACAACAGCAGAGTACAGTGAGCTCTGGTATTAACAGGAAAAGCTAGCAACAATAGACATATTATTAACAGTTTCAACTGTATGTGAATCTAAAAATAGCTCGTCCTGCTTACCATTTAAAACCCAAAGTAACGCCTAAAAGTATGCAAAAAAAATAAATGTGTTAAACGTTAGAGTTAAATCTGCGACTAACATACCCTACTTTTATAATCGCATGTTACAGGGTATGTCAGCTACATGTGAATGTATGTGCCTTGTTTAAGTTTCCAGATTGCAGACACCTTGAGATAGTAGCTCAGTTTGTTCTACCACAATTAGTTAATTGTTTAAGTTGGAATTCTTTCTTTCCAATAGATGACCGAAGTGTCTATTAATTATTTAATTATCTGATAGCATTTAAAATGAAATGCAAACAATATTTCAAGTATTCTGTTTAAATAATAGATAATTCAAAGTGTATTATCAGTAAATTCGTGGAAATAAGAGATTTCTTCTCTCGTTACGTGATAGATTCATCAATGAAGTTTCTTAAGCATCCGTATATTTGGTTAAGGATCCATCAATTTTCTGTGTAACACATTAAGAAATAATTACAACCTGGTGGCAAATATGATTCATCAAAAGCAACGAGTCCACTGATATTCCATAAAATATTAGCCCCTGATTATATGTTTATATTTATATATGTGTATATGACATTAATTGTTTGTACAATTGGCTACCTCTTGAACGTTACGACTGTGAGTCATCATATGACGTTGAACGAGGGGCACGACAGTGTCCCCTCTTCCCCTTCCCCCTCGCTCTACCCCTCTCCCATCGTTTATCATTCAGCATGTGAATGTCGTGAATCATGTGAAACGCTTATCAATCCGTTAAACGAGAACATGAATGCAATTCAATTCAAGTGGTTATCAAACATAAATAATGTACTAAGCATGTACACATCTCTTTACATATGTACAGCTGCGGTCAAAAAAATAGTAGTGCTCTTTCTTTTACTATAACAGCTATTGTAAGTCATGTATTCAAATTTAAAAAATATATTTGGAAAGGTCATCTAAATTCCGTTTGAATGATGTATAACTTTCCTTAACCCATTAAGTACCCATTGAAATATTCGAGTTTTAAAAAAAGTCAATTTTCCAAACTTTTTTCCTCGATTTTTTCCAAAAAATGTTGGGATGCAAAAACATTCTTCAAACAATATTAGGAGTGACTGCAAAAAAAAATTTTCAAAAATATTTTTGCTAGTATTTTTTATAATTTTTTGAAAATCCTAAAAATGACCATTTTAACCCATTTTTCCTCATTTTCATGCAAAAAGTGCCTTTTTTGCAGTTTTCAAAAAATTATAAAAAATACTAGCAAAAATATTTTTGAAAATTTTTTTTTGCATTCACTCCTAATATTGTTTGAAGAATGTTTTTGCATCCCAACATTTTTTGGAAAAAATCGAGGAAAAAAGTTTGGAAAATTGACTTTTTTTAAAACTCGAATATTTCAATGGGTACTTAATGGGTTAAGGAAAGTTATACATCATTCAAACGGAATTTAGATAACCTTTCCAAATATATTTTTTAAATTTGAATACATGACTTACAATAGCTGTTATAGTAAAAGAAAGAGCACTACTATTTTTTTGACCGCAGCTGTATGTACTATGTACTATACATATATATGTTTACCCCACTCACACGTGCCAGCAATAAATTCCGTCTGTTTATCAAACGATTTTCAATTTAAATTTGACAGCGAGAGGGCGCCTATCTCGTTCTCGATGTGAATAGTAAAGCCGGCGAGTGATGAGGCCTACGTCAACGAGTTACTAATTAATTAGTAATGTAGAAAATGGCAGAAAAACTGATTAAAACCAACAAGGGATGAGTAATTTACTCACGACTTGTACATAGAGTCTATGTAAACGAGCTAATTTTCTTTAAAGAGTTTCTCTTTGTGGGAAAAATGTAAGCTAAAACTAACGAGTGATCACTAATCTACTCGTTGCTTGTAGCCTTTATCAACAAGTTATTAAGTTAACAACAAGTTGATGATCAACGTAATTGTAGACTGAAGCGAACGAGTGATCGAAAATTAACGAGTGATGAAAAATCTACTCGTTGCTTGTATCCTGTATCAACGAGCTACAAATTTGTTAGAGAATCGATTATTAAAACTAATAAGACTGAGACATCAATAACTATAACAATTTCAACGGGTTATTGTAAAAAGACCAATGAGTAAATGTCATCTACTCGTTATGAATACCTTCAGTTAATCTTAGATTATGTTAATGCTATAATATTGGATCTTTTACAAAAAATTAAAATGCTACTTGACTTTCCAACGAGTTCAGCTTAATGCGGAAATCGTTTAGCAAATAAAAACATTGAAAAGTTATCTGTAAATTGATTACGCTTCGTGCTTTGGCTGTGAAACTCCGCAGCTGGCTGTACGGCGTAATCAATGATGTAGAAAGTATCTTGCAGCTGGCAGCTGACAGCTGAAAGCTGAAAACTGGCAACAGCCACCTGCCTGGGGAAAGTGGTTAGTGGTAAAGGCATCAACTCGAGTTTTTGGTCCCATTGAAGTTTATGAGCAGACAATAACATGAGGCCAACAGTCTGCAGTCTTTTTTGGCATTCTCAGAAATGTTCGTCTTTATCAATAATAAATAAAATACACCGCATGACTATTCTACCTTCCGTTTCATTACCCCTCTCTCTCACTTCCTTTCTCTCTTTGATGCCTCGTGAGCCTACCAGCCAGCTGGCAAACAAAACAAACAATAAACAGAAGAGAAGGAAAAAGAAGAATGAAAATGAAAATAAAAATAAAAACGACATTTGCTGTTCGATAAGCTGTGTGCCAACAGGTGGCCAAGCGACGCTTTGGAGCGATCAGCGTCGTTAGGTGCGCATTAGCCTAGGCCCTATCTTATCGACCAATCGAGCGACCGAACGACAGAGCGACCGACCGACGAGGGTCACCAATTCACCAATTGCCATGACAATTGTACAATTGTAGTACCATTGCGACGACCATCCAGCATTTACACATCACAAATGCCTGATGACAGATAACTCAATAGGGAAATGGGTCAATCGGCAAGTTGGCAAGAAAGTTGTGAAAAAAGACAGCTAAACTGTATAAAAAGTCAATCAACTGAATAAAACTTGGCAAACGGGCCAATACTCTGTAATCGATCAAAAAGGCATTAGAAACATTTTAATAAAGGAAGCTCTAATAATTTGTTTGTATAATGCTATCGATACTAATAATGTGTTATCGATAACTGACATTGAAAACAATCAAACGCATTTTTAAATGGGTTTTCCCCCAATCCTTGCAATAAATGTTGGATCATTTTAAATATTTTTGAATACCCACAGATTTTTAATATTTTAATTTTTTATCATTTCAGTTAAATTTAATTTAAATTAATTACTTATTTTGAATATTACGTTACTACTTTTACTTAAATTTTTACATTAATTTTGGTCAACTATACTTAGTTGACACAAAATAAAATCAAATAAAAAAATAAATAAATGTAATCGATAGTGTAATCGATAACTTGATATTATAAGTAAATTGGGCATAGTAAACTAGGTTCATTGAATCTTTAAATTAAGTTTTTAAATACAATCAATAGTGTAATCGATAGTCTGGTTTTGAAAAATTATCGATAGGATAATCGATCATTTTATATTAAAAGCCGTGTGAGAAAATATTGTTAGCAAAGGATAATATAATAGGATATTTTAAATCGACTCGATAGCATAATCGATAGTCATTGATAAAAATCGATAATAACAATTATTATTTTTTTATTTCTATTATATTTTTTTTATAAACTATCGATAGCTAGTTCGAAAATTTTAGATGACATAAACATCTCCCAGTTTCTAAGGCAGAATACCCTGTAGTTTCTAGCCCTCACCCCTCACTTCACTCACCTATCCTCGGGGTCAAAGGTTTCCGGCAGACTAAGCTGCTGTATATACTGCTGACGTCTTTGTTGTAGTTGCTCAAGTTGTTGCTGTTGCAGACGTTGTTGTTGTTCGCTTAGTGTTGTTCCTGCTGCTGCTGTTATTGTGGATCCTGAGGTGTCCTTGTTGGCTGTAGTTGTTGCTGCCAACTGCAATGGTGCCATGGAAGTCGTTGCACGCTCATCAGTGCCGCCGTTGCCACCATTGGCGACTGTATTAACAACGCTGCTCGACGATCTGCAATTGACATTTAATCAAATAAAATAAAATACAGTCAATGTGGCGTATGAGTAATGCGATAACAGCAAGAGCAAAAAGTGGGGAGCAAAAAGTGTTGCATGCTTTTAGGCGGCGCTTTAAACAAAACAGCCCAAGGCATTAAAAACTCGTAAAAATAATGTGTATATTTTATTTAAACTGGTTTTCTGCTACCTTTAGTGGCAACTTAATCTATATTAATAAAAACAAAATTATTTTTGCATGTGCCTAGAAATCGTTAACTGGGATTTTGAGATTTTATAAAATTTTGAATTTTATGGCATTAAATAAAATTAGATTTAAAATTAAATGGAAATAGCAATTAAAAATTACCATTTAATTTAGTTATTGCATAAAATATAAAAATTATTAATAACTTTGCTAAAAGTTAAGCTAAAAGCTAAAAATTCAATTTCTTATCATTAACATGATATTGTCATGATATTAAAATATCATTAAGTTAATATTTATTAAAGCTTTTAAATAAATTTCTGGAATAGTTTAGAAACAGTTTTTGATAATAAAAGATGTGTATCGAAATATATTTAGTTTTGATTGTTAAAAAAAATGGTAGCATTGAAATTATTCTCTAAGCCCAAAATATATAAATCTAGTCAGCTTTTGGGCATCGAGATACGAATGAATTTGGTGAAATAGTCAGAAAACAGTTGCTTTTGGAGAATAGCACACAGAGCACCGAAAAAGTGTAAATAAATTTCAAGTATTAAACGTATTTCAGCATTTTCTTTTCATTTTTTTTTTTTTTTTACTAAAGTAAGGGAAATTTAAGAATCAAAAGCTACAAACGCGGAAAAACTCAAGAAGTGAACCGTCTATATATTTTGGAGTTATTTTTTAATTTAAATTGGTAAAGTTGAAAAAATGTAAAGGTGCAAATGTTAAATAAATAATTAATCGAAAATCGTAGTGAAAGGTGGAGCCGATGAGGTGAAGAGATCTCGAGATGCCGAGACAAACGACAAGCACAAAAAAGACATCGCTCAATGCTGTGGAACAATACGAGTTGAATCAATGGCTCGAACAGAATCACATCAATTCGACAAATTTGCGCCGATCCTTTACGGATGTGTTGCCCCTGGCCCGTCTCTTGGCCCGCTACTATCCGGATCTGATCGATTTGAACTATTACCCGCCGCGGAATAGTGTACAGAATAAGCTGACCAATTGGGAGTCGTTCAATAAACGTGTTCTCGCCCGTCTCGGTGTCCATTTGACGCGTGATCAAATGGTGCGCGTGGCACGCAGTGTGCCAGGATCTGTGGATCTGTTGCTCTATAGCGTAATGCGTATTCAAATGGCGGCCGAGCGCAAGGCACGTGAGGCCCAAGGCAGCTCTGACGACGAGGACGACGATGACGAGGATAAAGCCAATCAGTCGGAGAATAAAGTGAATGAGCCCCAACAACAAGCAGCTGTTGTTGATGCCGAAAAGAAACTTGATAATACCAATACAAATACAAATGTTGATGATGATGATGATGCTGGTTCCGTGTTGCCGCCAAAACCGAATATGCCCAAGACATTGAAGCTGGCACAGGCGGCACTAAAACGCTCCGAGAGATTACAAATGGGACACAATGTGGGCATCTTGCAACGCGCACGTGGCGGTCCCCAAAGCAACAACAACAACGACAATCGTCGTCTGACACTGGCAGCAACAGCAGCAACTGGAAGCGATGCAATTGGTTCCGAATCATCATCAGCAGCAGCAGCTGGTGTCAATAGACAAAGAGGTGAACAACAAGTAGAAAATCAAAAACAACGTACGGTACTTTATTCCCATTACATGCAGGCCGTCAATCAGTTGCAGCAAAAAAACGACAAGATCGCCCGTTTTGACCAATTGAGCGCCCATTTGGAGAATATGCTGCAATTGAAGTGCGAACGCATCGATGAATTGCAACAGCAGGTGGCAAATGTTGTCAATCATCTCAAGCCCTTAACAACAACTCAACATACAACAACAACTGACACACACAACAACAGTAACAACAGCAACAGCAACAACAACAGCAACAACAACAGCAACAACAACAACAACAAACGACGCTTGCGTTTCAAAAAACGCATTCGTTCTACCACAAATAATACAATTGAGCATAAATTGGGCACAATTCCCATTCCAGGCATCGGCATCGCCGGTGCCAATTTTCCCGTCAAATTGTCTCAATTTCATTAATCTTCCTATCTTTCTATCAATTCATATACACATCTTTATTTATTCTTACTTTATTACCATCTAACTTTTCTTACTAACGTTTCCCACAACTTCTTTATTTATATATATACGTATATATCTATCTCTCTCGCCATCTCCATGTCTCTCTATCTCCGTCTCTTCTTTTTCGGCTGCTCACACAACACACGCACACACACACTTAACGGGTTCTTCTTCTTCAATTTTCTGAATGCATTTGTGCTAAATTTTAGTTTATGATTCGAATTTCTTTTGGCAACAAAATAAAAAAAAAAAACCAATCAGGAGCTAAAAAATTTGCAACTCGCTTTTTCATTTACAATTCTCAATTGGTTTTAGGCGTAAACACAACAAATCACCAAGTTTTTTAAACTTTCTGTATACAAATGAAAATTATATATTTTTAATGGTCTTATTAAAATTTTATTTTTTAATTTTATTAATTGTAATGTGCTTTTTATTTACAATTCGCAAATGGTTGAAGTAAAACAATGGAGTTTGAATAAAAGCTACGTCTTAAAAGCTTTAAAATGAGTTTTGCTAAAGATCTTAACGGTATGATTTTTTAAACATTAGTTTTTT
The DNA here is from genome assembly GCA_037043435.1 of Drosophila suboccidentalis. Classification (NCBI taxonomy): domain Eukaryota; kingdom Metazoa; phylum Arthropoda; class Insecta; order Diptera; family Drosophilidae; genus Drosophila; species Drosophila suboccidentalis. The sequence goes on along the minus strand of JBAMBK010002558.1, from coordinate 641,715 downwards.
TAATTGGTCTAAAAGCAAATGTGAGTTAGTTGAGCAAAAGCTTCTTACGAAAGCTCATCAATAAGCTTTGGTGTCATCGAGAAGCTCATGAAAAAGCTCAGAATGAAAAACTTTTAAATAAGCTTTGGATTTTTATAAAGCTTCTTGTAACTCTATTCATATTTCAAGTAGATAAATATAAAATGAAAGTAAAAGCTTATTTAAAAAGCTTTGCAGCGAGCTTTTCTGTTTAAGAAAGCGCCCTGCATCGTTATTCATATCACAACTCAATAAAGATGAAAATTTAAGGTATGCTCAGCAAGTTTAACCGTGCGTGAAAAGCTCGATATGAAAGCTTGGTAGAGCTTTGCAGCTCTACTAAAAATCAATCGGAGGCAATAAACTCGCTTTGTTCAGCTTGTCACAATGAAGTGGGAATATTATGTTATGTATATTTAACTTTCCGTCTATTTTTATGCCTATCTAACCGAACTCGACTCCAAGTCGAGCTTTTAAGCTGAGACTTGGCACAGCTTAATCTCATATCCACAGCTGGTGCATACTCTGAGACTAATTGAAATGGATAACTACATATATCTTAAGTTATTAGAGACAAAGTATTTTTGATCATAAAATATAAACGTAGCAAACTTTGAGGCAGAAATTCAATTGTTGGTTCATTCAATGTTCTCTTCAACTCAGACACGTGAGATATATATACAATATTCAGTGTGTATACCATATATATATATGTATATAGATATATATATATACATATACATCAATTATACATCAAGTGATCGGCATGCACACCATAAGCAGCAAGAACCTCAGCAATGAGGAGATCGCCGATGTTCACAAATGGCTCCAACAGAACGATATAAATACAACACGATTGCGACGCGATTTCTCCGATGTTTTGCCCCTGGCGGAGATGATGAAACGCGATCATCCGCGACTCGTCGACTTGAATAACTTTCCGAAGCGCAGCAGCGTTCAACTAAAGATTGCCAATTGGGAGACCTTCAACTACAAGGTGCTGGCCAAATTCAATCTGACACTGAGCCGCGAATTTATGGAGCTGCTGTCAACTGGAGCCCATGGCGCCGCCGAGGTTCTTCTACATGAGATAATGCGATTGAAGAAACGTCAGCGTGTGGTGGAGACACGTAATGCGATATTGGCACAGGAACAGATTTGGGAGGAGAATGATGAGGTGAAAACGGTGGTGGTCAATAAACAGGTGGGCGATGGCATTGTTCAGGTGCCACAAAAGATGATACTCTATTCGTTGTATGAGAAAATGGCACGCGATAATCAGGCCAAGGATGCCATCATTGAGGCAAATCAAAAGCGTTTGGCCCACATGGAAAACATCATCAAGGTCAAAACGGAGCGTATCGATGAGCTGCTCATGCAAATGGGCAAATCCCCCATTAAAATCTGCAATAGCCCCCATGGGACAAACGGTTGCAGCTCGACGCGCGTTCCCTCAACCTCATTGCTCAGCTACGAGGCTCTCGGATGTATTCGCAAGCGTCATACAAATACTCCAGCCTCTTCCGACTAGCAATCTGCAATCTACAATCGACAAATCTACAAAATACGATGGGGGGAAAATACCAAACGGAGCACGAAAAAAAAGCCTTTATATTTATATATATTTTTTTTTAATATTTCTTTTATCAACTCAACGTTTAAAAAGTAACTCGCAATAAGTTCATAAGTTTAAATTCAAATTGCATTCCATTCCATAAAGTAAATGTATTTGAAAATCTCCAATCCAACGATTTTCTTCTTCATCATCTTCTTCTTTCTCCTCTTCCATCTGTCTTCTCTTCACGTTCCAGTTCATTGTGCAAAGCCCCAAAATTGCATCATTTTTGCGGGATTTGGGCGTGAATTCTTTTTGTTTTGAGGTTAACCAAAAATTTCAACAAATATTTTAACTAGTTTTCAAATTATGGGTGAGTAAAATAAAAGGCTGACAACAAAATACATGTACGTATTGTTGTTTTGTCAATTTGTGTTTCATTTTCAACTCATTTCAACCCTAAAATCTTTGATTTTCAAACTTTAACAACTTTGAGAAAACTGAACAGATTTTCAAGCGGAATGTCATTTTCATCATTCGTTCATTTATTCAGCATTTAAATTTTTGTAATATCGTATAATTATTATACCCGGTACTTTAAAATAAGTAAAAGGGTATTTTGTATTCGTTGAAATATATGTAACAGGGAGAAGGAAGCATCTCCGGCCCTATAAAGTATCTATATTCTCGAGCCGATCCAACACACACGCATAGTTTTTAAGATATTCAAGGGTGCCACAGAAATCGCTTTCGCTTGAATTTCACTGGAATTTGTATGAAATTTGAGTGAAATTCAAGCGAAAGCGATTTCTGTGGCACCCCCGATTATGTATTTTTTGGTAATTAACTTTATCTATTTTCATAAGCTATCAACCCATCTAATCGCAACCAGATCGGCCAAACAGAACGGTAGTAATGGCTAATTTAAGTTTCAAGCAATGTGAGTGCCTAAAAGTATGCAATCAAAATTATTTGACGTATATATAAATAATAAACGAGTACCCTGAAGTCGGAAAGTCGACTATAGCCTTTCCCGCCTGTTTTTTTGTCGAAAGAATGCGATTTCTGTGTTTTCAAAAATGCAAAATTTTAAATCTCAAGCTTCAATTTGCAATCATCATCAACAGTTATTATAAAACAGCACAATAATTATTTCAGACCAAAAGCGACCATTATGCCTTAAATTTAGACTTCAAATGAAAAGTTCTTCAAGCTTATAGTTTGATGAGCTCAGAAACTGATGAGCAAGGGCGTGGGCAGGTGGGGGGCCGTTGCCCCCCCCCCCCCCCCCCTACAATTATAACTTTACCATATTTAGCTTCTGAAATACAATCAGAGTAGGCTTTAGGACTGCGATTATTTTGTGGCAATTTGTCTGTAGCCCTGCAATATCGATTGCTAATAATTGCTAAAATAAAAAATTTACAATATGACAAAAAAAATGTTTGCTTCTCATGTCCCAATGCACTTTTCTTATGGACTTTGGCCCGCTAAGCACGCAAATCGTAAAATTTATTTTCATGGAAGCGTTTTCAAAATATTAATTTTTTCGGAATTTTCAAAGTTTCTCCGACATTTTAGAGTATACCACGAGATCCAATTAACCGATGTGGCGAAAAACGCTGGTTTGTATGACAGCTATATGATATAGTGGAACGATTTCTATAAGGTACTAGAATATTTTCAGTCTGAGAGAAATGTTTGAGAAATCTCAACGAATCTGACAAAATACTTTATGTTAAACACATAAAATAAATTTTACCTTTGCGATATCTAATTTTCTGGGACGATTTGTCTCGAGCACAAAAAATCACAAAAAAAAAAACGGATTTTGAAACTAATTAGAGCTTCTAAACTACTAAGCCGATCTCAAAACTACATATATGAAAGAAGGTTGTAGTTGTAGAGGAATGAGTAACCTTTAATTTGAGAGCGTTTTTGTCACATCGGGTAATTAGCTCTCTCTATGGGCCAAAGTCTATAAGAAAAGTGCACAGAGACATGAGAAGCGAAATGGCTGTAAACTAGTGTAATAAATGTGAAAATGTGAAAAAAAATATTTTGGCCCCCCCCTCATTGAGAAGCTGCCGACGCCCTTGCTGATGAGCTTCGTAGAATCTATCTAATTTTATTTTAAAACGTTTTCGTACCTGGCCTTGAGTAGAATGCGTTTATTGCCAGCAGTGTCTTGGCCAACATGATTGTTGTTGTTGCCGCGATTCCAGTTGGCGGCATGAGTTGCAGTCAAGCTCTGGGCGAGACAGAGAAGGGCGCTGCCGCTGCCCGTGCGATACATTTCAGTATCTCAAAGATACAAAGATATGACAGGCAAGCTGAACTCGCGTCAAATTTCGCAGTTTGATAACTTAATTAAATTAAGGCTTGTGCGCTTGTGGGCGTTTGTATGTTTGATAAGCATTAAAATAGACATAAATACACACAGATACACACACACTCTCTCTCAGATACAGTTACTAAAAGAATTCAGCGTATCAGGTCAGTTGTGTTTTGTTTTACATGCAAAACATTTTGATACGAATACAAATTTGAGTATATTCACGAGTATTCACAGACTTTTAAATGTAATTAGCACGGCACAAGAACACGACACTGACTGATGGCCCAAAACAGTTTACACATCAGTTTTATACCACCTTCCAGTCGATACCAGGGCTGACTTTAATTTCTTCGAGGGAAGAGGGAAGAAACCACAATCCATGCAACGTCCCTCGCACACAATTGACAGATGTCTGATTTTCCATGAGCCCTGGCCCTGAAAATTATGTGACTTGCATTCTCGGTTTTTTGTAGTTGAAAGCAAAGTGCACAAGAGAAAAACAGAATGAGAAGAGCTGAGAAGAGAAGGGAAGGGAAGAAAGAGGAATGGGAAGACGAGTAGTCAACTGCTAAGTTGCTATATTCGAGTATCGATTGCCAAAGTGCGGCTTAGGGCCTGAAGAGCTTATGCAACACTTGAGCAGTTTCATTATCAAATGCAATACGAGCAGCTGCGAGGGTAGCTCGATAGGTAATTGATCAAGCCAAGTAATTAAAAAGGAACAATTTATTGGCTGGAAAAACATTAAACATAACTTTAGAATTCCAGTTGGAAAAGCTCCAAAAAGTATGCAACGAATATTTTGGGAATTTGTTTAGCGATCAAAAGTTTTCCCGCAAACTTTTTCTGGATAATTTTTGAAGAGACAAGTTTTCAGATACTAGACTAAAAAACATCTTAGAAAATAAAGCTATAATCTGATTAATATTCAAATAATTTGAACAATCTAAAAGAAAAAAAAGGATTAGAATACTAAGTTTACTAAATTAATTATTATTCAAAATATCAAAGAAATTGCTATGGAACTTTCTTTTAAAGGCTTAGAAAATAATGCCCTTTCCTCACTAATGTACATTTTATAAAAATATCGGAGCTATCGATAAGTATGCAACTGTCTGTCCTCATAGCATAGCATTTGCATTTAGCATCTACAAAACATTTGTGATTTGTTTACAAATTCGTTTGACAACTGAAATTAAAAATTCGAGAAAACAAATGGAAGGATTTTAAGAAAACTTCGCTGCTTAGGACAGAATATCTGATGTTCAGGAGATCATCTAACTTTTCCCGATTGGAAAACCATTCGGAAAAACCATTGCAAAGGGAACCCAAAGTGAAAACACCATTTCCACGAGCTCTCATTGAACAAGGGGTTGCCGTAGCTCTCTATGGGTTGGGATCGTCTGTGGAATAACGAAAATTGGAGACAACGTACTTATAGTATGGTGTCAGCGCAACTAGAGCAAGAGTCAGGGATTCTTAGATTCTGATAATTCATTATTGGTAAAAACAACTCGTAGCGCCCTTATCAGATACGTCTTGTACAATTCAACGGATACTAATAAATATTAGAATATTTACCAATAAGCACTACTTTTTTAATTATTCTTATTTAATGAATTATAATGAGAAACTATAACGATTTAATAATAATTGTTGCGATCGCCAATGTGTAATGTTGACTCATGTAGCCATAGAGGTCGGTTTTTGATTTCTTTTGCTGTTAACTGCAGCATTTTATCATTACTACATTCTTCATTAATTAAAAATAAAGTTCAGTTTTTTACAGTTTGAAATTTGGCGCCAGAAGTTGAGAAATCTAGTGATAGTACATTCTCAAATTAAAAAAAAAACTTCAAATATCGATTGATTTCCGATGAATATCGCATTGATTTTAAAAAATGTAGTTACATTCCTCAGAAATGTACTATTCTCCCACCACTAGATCCCATATGAAATGTATAGGAAAAAAGTAGCATTTGCTCCAAAAATGCTAAAATGCTGAAATGTAGTTTCAGTGAGGAAAGGCTATAAGAAACAAATTTGGATTAAAACTGAATAATTCAACCAGCTTAAATACAATTTTTCGACTTTTTCGTCTTTAAATTGATCAACCTTTGAGAGGTTTGTCTTTCGTTTATATAGCTTAAAAATTCAATAACTCAAAAATATATAAGTATAATTTAAAAGGAACTTCTTGGCGCACCCTCGCAACCCTTTTGATGGAATTGAATTGCACAGTCTGAGCCGTGCAAGGGCAAAGTTTATTAACCCATTGTGTGACATGTGCAACCACCGCGTAAGCATAGCTTTTAGAGGAAACGAGAGAGAGAGAGAGAGAGAGAGAGACAGAGAGAGAGAGAGAGATGGAGAGAAGGCAATTATATGGAATGCAGTGCAAATTGCATTAAGCAGCGTCAAGAGAGACGCCCCCAAACTCTTGGCACTCTTGGCCCGGCTTGGACAAGCATTTTGTGGCGACAGGTCAGCATTAAATTTGCATGGCTGTCGGCAATAAAAGTTGAATAGCGGGGGGAGGAAACTGAGTGAAAAGTGGAAAGACAGACGCACAGACGGACAGGCAGACAGAAAAGTCAGACACGTCAGTCGTGTAAATGTCATAATTAAATGTCCACATTGTCTCCAGCTCACTGTAATTCTTCCAAACATCCAGCTGCAAAGTGATTTTTATTTAATTATAATTTTGACTTGTTTTTTAGCGGAAATCTAAACACTAAATTATCGTTAAATTGTGCTCTTCCTCTCCCTGCTCCCCTGTAAGTTTATTAATTATACAATTTTCTGTAGAATCAACAATTTAAAAGTCAAACGTTTTCTGTCGCTTTTCCTCAAATTCATTTCGTGCCAAAAACGTAAAAGAAAATTCGTTTAGGCTAGAGCAAAATGTACGCAAATTTGACTTTGACGTTGCTCGTAAATATTTTGGAAATTTTTGTTGAAAACATTTCTGCGAACAAACTAGAACCCAAAAACAAAACAGGAAGAACAAACTACAAGTTCAATTTATGGATGCCAAAAAAAAAAAAAACAAACACAAAGTGAAAATAAGATAGATATGCATATAATATATAACTTTAGCTATATCTCAGGGTTTTTCCCTGACCCATTAACTAATAGCACAGTGAGTCATAGAAGCATGTACATAGACCAGGTATATATGTACATATATCTCCTATAACCCGTATGCATATAGAGTCTATATTATAGACAGATATGTATACATATATAAATTTTGCTTATCAGTTCAGCGGGTGTGTTTTTTATAAGGCGCAAAGTCAAAGCACTTTTTATAAGTGAACTTGACTTTGAGATACTCTGTAAGTAGACAAGAGCCGGCTTTTAAATCAACAAGGCTGCACATATTTATTATAATGTTATAAACAATAGAAAAACTGCTGTCAGTTCTCATTTATACTCTTCAAGAGAGGTTCAACTTTTTACCAAACTCTCTGAACTAGGTTATCGGAAAAACTATGTTGATGAAACTTGGTATTGTTGCTTATTTTAAGATCAATTAGCTGTATACAAGCAGTTATCAAGATTGAACTTCCATATCATTACATAGGCATTTTTTATTCTTTAAATATCTCAAAGATTGTCAATCTTAACGCGTTTAGTAATTAAATGATCAGAAAAAGTCAATTAAATGTTAATAAATAAATATTAGAAATATTGCGAATTTTTGTAACGCATTTTACAAATAAATAAAATTCAAGAACTAGGAAAAGCTTGAAAAAATATGATTTAAATGTAAATGGATTATATACACTTAAATATTACAATTAACAAAGTTTATTATTTTACCCACTTAATTACGGGGTATTTAATTTGCTGGCAATAAAGCAATCGTTAGTAAAAAAAACTTATCGTATCAGCCAAGGCGCCCAAATTATCCAGTTACTTTTCCATTTCAAGCTAAAAGTTTCAAGAAAGATATAATCGAAACCGAACAAACTGTTTGGCATTCGTTACCTTGAAGTACATAATACATATAGGTATTGTCTTCAAACTTATTTTAAATCTTTTGATTCGATTTAACTAGATGAAAAATCGATTTGCTGAGCTTTGAAAATAGCTGCAGATGCAAATAAAATTGATAGTGTTTGTTTCTATTTTCCCATTTCCAATTTTCCACATAGAGCAAGTAAAGAGAAGATGCGGCAAAAGGGTAGCAGCTGATAGACGACAAAGGGCAGGGGTAGCAGGGGTAAATAGGAGGTAAATAATTGGCTATTTTCGCTGACGTCAGCTTTGAAGTTCATTGCGATATCATAAATAATTGTTTGGGCCTCTGAACTGTATATATTATTGGCATGCTCGGCGATTTATTGCTGTTGTTTTATTACACAGGTACCAAATTGTGATAAAAAAAAGCTCGACTTGCAGTTATCCTATAGCTTAAAAATTTTTCTGATTTTTAAAATTATTTTTGAATTCAAATTTTTGATTTAGAGTAGGTATACATATGTATATCTTTGTCGCCCTCTCAGTACTATTAATATTTGATACTACGAGCTTTTTTAGCTTGTTAGACGTTCCTTATGTCAATCTTCATACAAGTGTATACCAAATTTCACATCTTCAGCTCTCTCAGTTACTGAGATCGCCGAGTACAGTCAAATTTCCTATTTATAACTACAGGGTATACATAGTAAGACCAACTTCCCATTCTTCTTTCTTAATCTTTGTGTGCCAAATTTTGTACCTTCAGCTTACTTAGTTTTTGAGATCTTTGGGTACAGACAGGAGTAAATTTGGATAGCCTTCCTTGTAGTAATTATTCAAATGAATATACCCTTTTTATAAACAGTTAGTTAATGACCGTCTTCCGTTCTTTCTTTCTCTCTCTCGTATTTGTCTCTCTTTTTCATTATATTAGACTCCAATTACGTGGCAACATTGATTTGACATGCCTCTCACATGTTCATTTAAATTATAAACTTAAAAATTCGTCCTCCCCCTAATTCTTCTCATCACTCTCCCACTATTTGGTAGTTCTATTGATTAGACATTGCTCAGCTAATGACTAACCAAATAGAACCATGAAAACGATCTTTCACGCTCAGTGTCAGTCCATTAGTCTCTACAGTACAAAAAAAAGTACACAATGGAATACTATATATTTCTCAATATATAGCATATATTCGTATCTGAATAGTTTAGCACAAAGTTCAAAATGGTTTATGACAATATTTGTTACGTTCTTTTTATAATTGTGATGATATAATTACGACAATTTACTAAGTTTGTCCGTCCGTCCGTCTGTGTTGCGTTTGTTGTTTGTTTGTTTATTTGTTTGCCACTTGGCGATAATTTAGTTGTTTTTTTTTCTGCCCCGTGCGATCTCTTCTATATTTATAGAGCTTATACCGAACCGGTTCGCACAACAAAAGACATTAAATTAAGCTATTCGCAGTTTATATGTATGTATACAAATATACTGACACTACCTTTTGAATGTAGATGTGTGTGGGAGCTCAGTTTTTCCCAAGCAAATTGTTTGTGTTACTCGCTTATCAAAAAAAAAAATATTGTTTTTTATTTCATATATGTAGATAGATAGAGAGATTCAGCTGTAGTCAGATGTTTATACTCTTAAAGAGAGACGAGGACTATCCACCCAACTATCTGATCTAGGTTCTCCATTAAGATATCTAGATGAAACTTGGTATAGCTGCTAATTTTGGAATCAGTTGGAAAATAAATTAGGAACTAACCGGAACGAATAACTACAACACATCAATTTAGAGAAAATATGCATACAAAATTTCTACAAATATTTCAGAATAATCTCGTCAAGAAAACCTTTCTCCAGTCATGTCAGTTCAACTCACCAGATAAAACTTTTATTAATTTTTATTAATTTCAAAATATGCATTAAATATTTGAGACACTGTAGACAGCTGTTTTCTTGCTCTTTTCTCAGTTCTTTTCTTGAAACTTTCATTAAAAACATAAAAAAAAATAAAGACACTTTCACTTGGTTGCCAAAAAAAACAAAAATAATAAAAATAAAAGTGCTGTCAAAATATTTATACAAATGAATTAATGATAATTAAACATACCGAAATACGATTTATGGGGCGTGCTTTGCAATGTGTTTGAATATATGTATATATGTAAGTATTTTTGGTTGTCTACTATATTTATTATAATTTTTATTTCGTATTTGGGATTTGAATAGTGTTTTGCCGCAAATTTCACCGGTCGACGGCTCGACGGCAACTGAAACTGACTGAGTGACAGACTGAAATATGTGAAATTATTAAAATCCATTCAATGGCATAGCATCTAAGTAGAAGTACACACACACATGCACAGATACAGATACAGATACAGATACTCACAGATACAGATACAGATACACAAAAGAGACTGAGCGGATCGCTGTCAATTGAATGTGAAGTGTGTTTCACGTCTCGCTCAATGGGGCGACCAAAAAAAAGGAGGGCAAAAGGGGGAAAGGGAGTGAACTGATGCTGTGCGGGGGGCAAGAACAGATAGAAAGAAAGAGAGAGATAGTGTGTGTGTGTAAAGATTGTGACACTTGTCTCTCTGTGTGTGCTTTTAAAGTGCATTGCTTTAAATGCAAGCGATTATCTTTAGATGAAGCGCTTATCTCTCAAGGCTGGAGAATGGGGAAAAGTGGGGAGAGCGTCTTCAGTGTACACATGTTACAACAACAACAACAACAACAACAACTGATTGCCAGCAATTCAGCATTGTTCCTTCAACTGGAGCACATCAATCAAACACGCTTTCACGTCTAACAAAAAATATTGCATGTATTTTCAATCTCGATTCAAAAGTCTTTGCTTAACAAAAGGGCGACAACTCAGCAAATGACACTAGTTGAAAAGCAGAATCTTCAACATGGAATTCAGAATTATATTCTTGTTTTAATTTTAAATTAAAGCACATGAAAGCTTCTTGCTGCTTTTAAAAGCTTCAAATAATTCTCAGCCCAAAATTTATGTAAATATATTACGAATTAAAATTATTTATAGTATTGTTTGTATTAGGCCAAAGCACATTAAAGCTTCTATTTGTATTTAAAAGTTTCAGCTGACGGTAGCTTGCAATTTATATATTTTGCAAGCTAAGAAAAAAAAAATGCAAAAAGTAAAAATTCGTTTGATTTAATTTGCTTGCTGCTGAAAGCACATTAAAGCTTTATAAACATCTACTTTTTACTTTAAAAGCCTAATTTGTAAAATGAACTACATGTTTCAAGTAAAAAGCTCGTGCAAAGTACGATATTAATCCATTCAATAAACAAAACGCTGTAAATTCTGAGTAAGTGCATAAAAAATTAATTATTTAAAGTATTTTATGGCGTGTTTATCAAATTGTATACAAAAGCTTTCGTAAAAAAAAATTGCTCAGTCAGCAGTTTATTTCGTTATTCTCTCGTTGTTTTTTTTTAATTTTTTTTTTTTTTAGCAAATTTACAACATGTATTTTACATTTGTCAACAAATTGCAATGAAATTCAAAACCTATAACGAACAATTGACCCATTTGTGTTAATGTCGCATTGTCATGATGGAGAGGAACCAATGATGATCATGATGATGATGATGAAAGTGAAGGGGAGATAACAAAAGGGGATGGCCACTGGCTGGTAAATATACGACGCCTTTGATAACAAAAGCGCTGGCAAATTCAATCAAGGCAAATGCACTCGAAATATTTCACTATTTCAAGTTAAGTGATTCGCCCACATGCAAAAGATACACACACACACACACACACACAAGTGAGAGTGCAATGGACAATGGAGTGTAAACGCCTACAAATTGCACGCATCTTTTTTTGCTCAATTGCGCAGATTGCGTTAAAAATTGCGGGGGCACAAAGGGGTTAATGCAGTCCCTCGGGGCAGGGGAAATAAGGCGTTAAGGCGTTTTTAATACACGATACACACTACGTACTCACATATGAGTAATAATGCCATCAAGTCTGTCTGCAGCTGGCACTTGGACAATAACAACAGTGGAAAACCGTTGACACTTTGTAAACATTCATAATTTATTTATAATGGAGCTCCATCAAAGCGAATTTCCCTGTTCCGTGTTTCCTCATAAATAACCCCCTCACCATGTTGCTTTATAGATAATCACATTTGCAGTAGCTTTATAGTTTATATGTATTAAACTGAAGTTTAGAGTCAATTATTATCTATTTTTACAGGAAAATTCTATTTGAAATACAATTTTACTAAAGTTTTACACAATTTCATTTAAAAAATTGGCGAAATGGAAGTGATTTACATAAGAATAGATAATACTCTAGCTTGTTGAAAACATAGATTAATTTTTTATAAAATTTTGTTTTTCTGAATAAAAATCCTTTTAAAATTAAAAATTTCAAAAAATTTGACTCTATCACCTTTATTATTATATCTTCTAAAATGAAATATTCAGAGGTGCAACAGAAATCGTTTTCGCTTGAATTTCACTTAAATTTCATACAAATTTAAGTGAAATTCAATCAAAAGCGATTTCTGTGGCACCCCTGATTATCACACTCTTGTACAAATGTTTATTGACCTAAAATCTGTTTAAGAACATATAAAAAATTATCATTTAAATGTTTTCCAATACATTTTCTTATTCCACCCCAGACGGTTAACAAAATGATAAGAATCTCGGGAATTTGCTAATAATAATAATAATAGACTTTGTTTTTCTGTGACGTCAATGACAAATTCCATCAGCAGACGTAGCAGACACAACTTTGGCAACGGCAATTGCATTGCAGAGGCCAAATACGAACAGATATGGACACCAAATATGTCACGGCATTATGCCGATATTTGCGTAATTATTTTTTATTTTTTTTTATTTTCTTCTATCTACATATGTATTTATTTATCGGTGTCTCGACTTGTCAATCGACGACTCAATCGCTCATTCTCTTTTCTGTGCGTCTCTGTAGACATGAACTGAATGCAAATGGGAACATCATCAAGCGCTCTCAACTTACATCCATTGACGGATGGGCGAGTGGCAATTGGGGAAGTCATTTGTTGTCCACATAATGATCGGATCATTTCCAAAACCAAAACAAGATCATTTCAGATCAGATCAGGCAAAGTATAAGCTTTCGAAGATTTTAACAAGATCAAAATTCATTTCAAATTCTCCAAACAGCTTTTAGGTTTTTGAGCTTTTGATTTTTAGGTCGTTGTTTAAAAAAATTTGCTTTGGAACTGCATCTGCTCACAGAAATCAATTTCGATTGATTTGAAAAGCACATTTAGACTAAAAAGCACATTAAGTCTGAAAAGCCTTAGAAAATTCCAGTTTGCGTTCATATTTTAAGTACAGTATTAAAGCTTTAAAATCACATTAAAGCTTTAAATCACTTCAGAAGTAAATAAAAGTTAAAAAAGCCCATGACAATTCCAAGTTACATTTTTGAACTACACTGAAAAAAAAGACCACTTTCTAAAATCAAGAACATTCATCTTAAACATTTTGTTCTTGAAATAAGAATATTTTAAGACCAAATTACTAAAACTAAGAATATTAATCTTGAAAATCGTAAGTTCTTAATATAAGAATAAAATTCTCAAATTTAAATATTTTGTTCTTAATATAAGACCATTTTAAGACCAAATTACTAAAACTAAGAATATTATTCTAAAAATCTTAAGCTCTTAATATAAGAATAAAAATCTTAGATCTTTTTCTCTTAAAATAAGAAAAAAAATCTTAAGGTTTTGTCACTTTTTGAGGCTTATAATTCACAACTGGTTTTGGCTTCTCAAAGATGACATTAGGCTTGGATCGCTGGTCAAGTCAGCACAACGGTACTGATAATAGAGATTGGCATCACATGAAACAGCTGTATACCGAGCCATGTTTAGTGTCATATTGACATCTCTAGACCTCAAGTTAACTAAAAATGACTTCAGTCTTATTAAAATGTTAAGTCTTATTAATCTTTATTTGAGATTTTTTGTCTTGAGTATTTACAACTTTTTGGTCTATAAATAAGAACATAAAATCTTAAAAAAATATTAAGTTTTATTCTTATACTGAGATTTGTGGTCTTGACTTAGCGCCTATAATAATTTACTATTTAAACGGGTACAACCTATTGATGAGTATTCAAGCTTAGACTGCTCTTGAACTTAAAAAGGCGTTTTCGCTTATAATCCAAGTAGAGTATGAAAGCCTTAAAAAGCACTTAAAAGCTATAAAAGCATTTAAAAGCTTTACAAGCCCTTGAAGGCTGCAAGCTTGTGTATAAATTTGTTTAATATAAAAGGTGAGAAGAGGAAAAAAGTTGAGAGACGCATCCGGATCTTGAATTTTCGCAGCTTACCTCTTAACCACACGCCCAGCATCGTTTCCATTCGCATTTTGGGTGAAATACTTTTTGCCGTTTGCCGTTGCCGTCATTGGATCATCGTTGAGCAGGAGAACGACAGGTGTGGGCAGGAACTCATCAAGGATGTGATTATGAGCTTGGGCCTTGGTCAACAGACTGATGGCCGCCGAGGACGAACACGACGATGTCGTGGACGATGAGGCGGCCGATGAAGTGGAGGACGTGGACGAGGCATTCGAAGAGACACGCGAGGGCAAAGGCGATGTGCCTTGTGCGCCGGCTATCGATAACTTCGATGAATGCTTGTTGGAGCCAAAACTACGACGTATCGATTGCAAACTTTGTCGCAAAAATGATTCGCGTTTAATGTTGGCGCCCAAACGTTTCGCTGGCGTTGGAGCTTCGGTATCGGCATCGGCATCGGGATCAGGATCGATGTCAATACGAGAGGCGGCTGTTTCGAAATGCACCTTGGCTGGCAGCGATTGGGGGCGTGGCAATGAGCCTGTTTTTGAGCTGGGCAACTGATCCAACAGCTCCGCATATTCATGGACATTGCGACGCAATAATTGCGCTTCCTGTTCATTAATATCCTCCACATCCTCCTCAGCTTTATCGCGCTTTGTCTTTGTCTTTGACTTGGACTTGGTCTTTGTTTTCGGCTGCTTTTGTTTCTTTGGCTTCTTGAGACGCGTCTCTTTCTCCTTCTTGGCATCCGTCTGTGCGAGCACCAGGGATGTTAAATCCGCAAAGGGTTCCATTTCCGGTGACAACAGCTCCATATCTGACATTTTGGCACTTGTTTTGTTATTGTTGCTCATATTGTTATTATTATTATTGTTATTAGTGTTGGTTTTGTCAATAAAACTGTAGGATTTGATAAGAAACAGATTGGATTTGTTCTTTTTGGCCTTTAACTGTTGCAAAGTGCTCTCCGCATCTCCGCCATCTCCATCCGTCCAATTTGACTCGACGATAACATTCCCATTGTCTTTAAAGATTGTGGACATTGTTATTGTTTTCTTTTTGTTTCTTTCTATTTATTTCACTATGTTTTTTACGCAGTTTAGTTGCTTATTTTCACTATCAGAGCATCATCATCATCATCATCACTTGCTAGAAGAATAAAAAACCATCCCAAGTTATTTTTAAACTCATTCCCTGTCTCAATTCCATGCGAAGTGTGAGAGGCCAATCAACTAATACTTTAAAACTTAAGAATGTGCATTAGTATTAGTGAGCTTTTGAAAGCTGACATAACTGGTGTGTGTGTGTGTAAAAAGCACAAGAATTTGTGTATAACAGTTGTAGGACAAAAGCTATTAACACTAATGGGACTATTAATTAAAGCGCGTCCATAAAAACAATTTAATCTTCTCAAACATCAAAAAGCAGAGCTTAAAAACTTTTCTTAAAAGTTTAAAGAGGTCAGTGGAATTGAAACAAACTCTATAATTGTTGAGGTTGATCAGCACAACTTTAAATTTAGATGATTATTCAGAGGGCAATGCAATTTTTCAGGGATCAATCAACATTTTTGTCAACCGGATATATAAAAACATATAAATTTGCATTTAATTTAAATTTTGTCAACATTTGTTTTGAAACAAACACTTTTCTTGCGTTCAATGGAAGGAAAAAGAGAATTTATAAAAATAAGATAAACCTACTGTTTTCCTTACATTTCTCAATGAACTTTGAACTAAAGTTTATCGTCAAGTTCCGTTTCGAACTGTAAACTGTTATACATTTTTCTCTCATTTATATTTTTGACTAGAACGGCCGCAACTGATAATTATTTGAATTATCAATCATTGTTTTGCCTAGATTTAGATAATATAACAGATAATAATAATAACAGTAGTCGCAATATGCGCGCTTCTTTCGCTCCTCTCTCTCTCTCTTTCTCTCGCTCGCCCTTTCTCCTTCTTACGCTTTTTCTTTATGTGCCTGAAATCAGCTGTTGCCCGACAACAGATGGCGCCACACAGCAGCCGCCCGGCATTTTAACAATTCACTCTCTCTGCCTGCGCTCTCGCTCTCTCTAGCACACTCTCTCACTCCGCATAGTTGTTGTTGTTTTGGTTTGTCTAGGCAAACTCTCTGGTATTGCTGTCTGCTGTGCTTTTACCACATGCTGCCGCTGTTGTTGTCTTTGTTTTTGTTGTTGTTGTTGTTGCTCTTCCTCTTGTTCTTGTTGGAGTACAAATCTTATTTTGTATATTTGTTTTGTTTCTGTGTTTTATTTTTGCATTTATTTTTGGCCACGACAGAGCCAACAGTTTCCGTCACTTTTTGCTTTATGATGTCACTTGACCGCACTCTCGACACCGTTATATGTATGTATGTACATATGTATATTTGTTAGCTGCGATCGACAGTGTTGTTGTTGTTAGTTGAATGCGGCTTTTGTTTTGTAGTTAAAGCTTAAACTAATTCGTCGCAATTCATAAACATTCAGCATATAAATAACTTTTTATTTGTTGATAAATTTTTGCTGCTTGTGTTGTTGTTGTTGAAAAACAAACAAAACGAACGAAAAAAAAATGTACACGCACCAACAACAAAATAAATAATAAAATAAAAAAAAAAGAATAAAGTAACAAAATGTGGAAAAGCGGCCACCGCTGCTGCCTATGCTCAAAAGCTCGCTCTCTCTCGCTCTCGCTCTCACCGGCTGCCCGTTCGCGTTGTCGTTCGCTTTCGCACTGAATTTGAAATTGAAGCACCGTTGCTGCCAGACCGCACGTCCAGCAGTGCCAGCGCTAGCAGCAGCAGAGGCCTAACATCAACAACAACATCTGAGACGATGACGGCGACGCAACGAGGCGAACGGGCGAAACGGCACTATAAATATGTATGCTTTCGTTGTATGTGTGAGTGTGTGTGCGTGTGTGAGTATGTCTGCGCGTGTATTGAACTTCTTCTTCGACGCTCTTATCTGGCGACCGTGCGTTGGCGTCAACGCAAGCGTCGCAGCTGCTGTTGTGTTATTGTTGTTAAGAAATTTAACAATGAATAGAAGAAAGATGAAGAAGCAGCAGCAACTGTCATGATTTTGCGCTCTCTCTCTCGCTTCACACTTCCTCTCACACTTTGGCATGGCGCTCGCTCTCGCGCTGAAGTTTATCTCAGGAACCGAACAGATCTCCAGCTGAGCTTTAAATTTAACCGTTATGCGGCTTCTGCATTCGCTTTGTAAATTATTTTTAACGCAAAATCGCAAACCTTTTTTTTTGACTGACCCAAAAAAACTATTGGCCAATACAATATATTTTTTTTTTTCTTATTTTCCTTTTACCTAAGATGATGATTTGTCAGTTTTATGTTTCATTCTGTCATTCTGCAAAAATAATAATGACAGCAAAACAAAAAAGGCGAAAAAAAAGCAAAACAGCATTAAAATAATGCAAAATGACTAAAGAGAGGGAAAAAAAAGCAAAGTCACCCGATGGTTGGGGAATTGCATGCCGTAATTGAACTTGTAGCACATAATTTTTGATAAAAACCCAAAGATAAGTGTAGGCTGTTTATCGATATGGCAACACTGCTGGGATGAGGTGACATTATAATGGCACTACTCGACACACAACACACACACACACAGCTGACAAGTTCATACCACAACAATAAACCCGCCTCAAGCCATTAGTCATGGTCACCCTAAAGATGGGAGGCAGTTGAAAACCGCAACAACAACGCGACAACAACAACAACAACCACCAGAGTTGCAACCTTTGCTTTGTCTAACATTTTATCTCATACCCTGTAATCATAAAAACGGGTGAGAAAAGTTTAGCAAACTTGGAAATGTTTATACAGATTTCCAGTAAGAAAATCGAATATTATCTATGTATTTAAAAATATTGCAAAAGTTTAAATTTTGATCGTAAGATTTGGGCAACCACAGAAATGTCCCAGTGGAGCAAAATTTCATTAAAGATATCGTAAATGATAGTTTTGCGGATTTTAAAAGTGCGAAACGTCCGTTTTCAGATCTGAAAACGTTTACGGCCCGTTTTCTGACTTAACAACGGATGATAAGCGGAAGTTCGGTTGCCGCACGTTGTTTGACCGCAACTTGTCTGTTTGTAAGCCAGTTTACGAGCGTTTGGCGAGACCCTCGCTTTGCAGTTATTTACAAAAATACTCAACATTTTTGAATGTAGTACAGGAGTTATCTATAAGAGCTTGAGAGATATCAAACTTGAAATGCGTCAGAAGTAGATTATCTTTATAGAAACTTTATGAAAACTTTGAGTATGACTATATCTTGTAGAGATTTCATGTAATAAAATCGAACTACAGGATATTTGCTAGTCGAGTAGTCTTTTTTTTTATTTTTGCACAATCTGTGTTTAAATGTGGGGCGTCACTTTCAAGGGGCGTTTTGTTTTGTTTAATAATCTCATTAAAAATAATAATACTTTATCTATCTAAGCAGTAAATATAAAAGTATGTAATTAAAAAAAAAGATGAAACATTGACACAGTTGTGGTTCTATCATGGATCGAAGATGACAAAGAAAATGCGAGTTAGAGAAATGCTGGAGAAATCGACACAATAAAAGAGAAACTTGAAAAACTGTTGCATTTTTCCGCATTGTCAAGTTCAGACAGAGTATCTTCTCTAACTATACGTCACATTGATAGGGCCTTGCGTAAGAAGCGATCGTTTAGCGGCAAAAGCTACCGAAATCAAATTTAATCTTTGTACCCGCTGACAAAATCATATGACTAATGCCTTCCAGGTGTTAAATGCGGCAGATACGACTACAACATACATATGCTGTACACCTGGCTAATGAATCAAACCAATTATGATATGAACATACAAAGTATACCCCAAATAGAAAAAAAAAAAAAAAATACACACCCACCTGTTTAGCTATCTATATAGCTATAGAACGAACAGGTGGTCGATCTGACACAGTCCCGTATAAAGAGTTGATAATACCTAATGAATTTCCAATTGAGACTCCGAAGAATCGCATGACGAATCAACGTTGCGTGGTTTTTAATATTACGAGTCGATTGTTATCTATAGGTAACAAATTCGATCTGTATATCTACTATAAGATCAACAACCTGAACAATCTGAAAAATTATTCATGCATATTGAAATCAAATTAATTAAGATTAAGACCAGGTAGATCTGAAATATGTTCTGAATATCAGGCTTATCCATGTCTTTTGTTGGAAAGAGCAAAACTTGAAACTCAGTTGTTTTTGAAAATGTTCTGATTTATTAAGAATTCAAAAGATATGACAATTTTTTAATATGCATTTAAGAATTCAAATTTTATGAGCTGCCGGGATATTATAGTTCATACATTATTCAAATATTTCGCAACTCGAATTATGTTCAAGTTGTTAATTATGTTATCTGTAAACAAATATTTCATGAGTGGAAGTTGGATTAGAGGTACGAACTATGGTTACATTGTATGCCTATCCTTTATAGTTCTTATATTGAAAAATGATAGCGAATATTAAGAAAAAGTCTTATATCTAAAATATCTTGTCTTGTCAATATCGTATGTATAATTCTGCTCCTTCAATTCTTTTTATAAATTCTATTTTTACGAACAGGTAAATTCTCTGGGAAGAGAAACGCACTCCTCAACTTCTTATTGAATTCATTGTCAAATTTTCAAATCTTTTGAAGTCTTAATAAATCATAGAACATTTTCAAAAAAAACTGAATTGCAAGTTCTGTTCTTAGCGATCCGAAAAGTATGCTATGCACGTTTAATCAAAAATTAGCAGAAAAATCGAAAATACTATATTAAGAAATCACTTAATTCTCAGGTTGACGGGTTGCTTTTGTTTTTAAGACCGAGATTCAATTGAATTTCAATTTTGTTCCTTTTATTATTCAAGACTAACGCTCAAATATAGCATCGTTTAATTCATTACTCCTGCCTCCCTAATTGGATCTATGATCTTATTTATTCAAGCGTCCTATAGTTTCAATCTATGATTATAAAGCGTAATATATTATAAATTTTATCATTTCATGATAAGTAAAATTGTTTTTGGGAAAAGACCAACAAACAGATCCATTTTAACAACCAAATATTTTGGCATTAGAACAATTTCTCTGTTAGATTACTATAATAGTAAGACAACAAATGTTGATGACGAAAGAGATTCTTAATCAAATGAACTCGCTCTTTGGCACTGGAATTGACGCAGGCAAATCGGCAATGGGATGCTTTAGATGACTCTGGTCTATATATAGGCACATCTCTCGATATGATGGTGGGGGTCTAATAAATCACAGCACGACATACATATGTACATATGTATGTTTAAACAAAATATTCTTTATACCACCTCTCCTTGTTGTTGTTCTCTTCTCTCGATTATCAGTCAACTACGGCTCTACAGATAGATGTAGAGATAGATGTATAATCCAATCTGCTTGTTTGTGTTTTAGGGTAGAGAATTACGTAGATGGATCCACTCAGTAGAATGTGTCAAGTGATAGCAATGATTGAGATTTGTTTCGTTTCGTTGAGTCGAATTCACAATCTGATGACCTACTCATACTAAAATAATCAGTTTTTAAGTATATGTATACATATGTCGATTGAGTCAATAAAATACGTTTAATTAGCTTTGTGGGAAAGACAATGAAAAAAAGTGAGAGCTCATTGGAGCTCAATATCTAGAAGACACATGTTTGGGCCTTTCTCCAATGTCGAATGCCGACATTCGTACGCATTCAAAGTGAAAAATAAACATTTGCCAAAACATTATTTTATTTGGACAAAAAGCTAAACTTGAAGATTTGGATTACCACTATAATTGGTGCTAAGGTTGATTTTGGGCAATTGTTTGCTTTCAAGATAATTTAAAAAAACCAATGCGTTCGCACGTGACATAAACAGAAGTCGCTTTCATGGCGAACAGTTCTAGCACTGATTTCAGTGAAACCTGAAGGAATATTTTAACGTGACTTATTTAAAAATTTAATGCATTGATGTATCTTAATAATGTTTTTTATTTAATTCAAAAATATTTAGTAGATTATTCTTTTTTTTAATTTTAATCAGTATATATTTATGTTGTTTCTGTCGCTCTTTTTTTTTAAATTGGGTATCGAAAACAGCTTGGAAAACTTGTTTTCAATTAAACATTTAATGAAGAATCGGTATGCGCATCCTATTGAATTTCTTCTAGCGTATTTAGCTTAAATAAACAATTTGAATATATTTCTGGAAAGAAATTTCACATGATGTGAATTATAGATCAATTTTAAATTTTGGCCACGGTTGACATTTCTGTCAAATTCCGTGTGTACAAATAAATAGATTGCTTGAACTATAACAATTATATCATGTAATTATTAAAAGCATAACATTTATAATACCCAAGCAGCTGCTCATTTAGCAAGTGCTTCGAGTCCATTAACGGCAACTGCCCACTTTTCCGATGATGATGATTAGTTTTTTTTAACGCATTATCATATCAATTATAGACTCACCTCGAGTGCTTCCGTTTCGCATTGTCGCCTAACGAACCGGTTGTGGCAAGTTGTGTTAATCTGTGGAAAGCAGATGACAGTTTAGAAACACTTGCAATATCATAAGATCTCTTATTTTTAACTTGAATCATTTAAAAAAGAAATATGCTAAATCTGTATAAAAGTTACACATAATGAGTTATGACCGTATCCTAAAGTCACAAACCCAATTTCAGCACTAAAGCTCAAATACTTTTTGAGTTACTTGAGATTGAAATGAATCTTTAGATAAGCACAATCAAACTTTTTTGATGTAAGGACTATAATTTGGGAAAAAAAAAATATTTTTGTTTTATATTAAATAACAGGGATTAGAACCGTTATCATAACCGTTAACTGGTACTAACCGATTGACATTGATAACCGTAACCGAAACAAAACTTTTTTAGTATAACAATAATGAAAAACCAACATTATTCAAACCGATATAACCGTTAAGAAACCGATTCAAACATTAAAAAAAACCGGTAACCGTTACGTAACCGATATACAAACATTTTGCATACCCGTAAACCTAAATGCGAACATAACCGAAACCGTAACCGATATTCGTTTCGGTATTATACCCTGTTGATAAAACTATATAACAGAGAAGATTCGGCTTGGGTATTTGCAAATATGAGTAAAAAGCTTAATTTAATATTATAAGTGTGGTTCCACTGTGCGAACCTTGACACCGGCAGGTACAAAGCCAAAGGTTGCGCTTTGCACTGTCATAATTCACAATTACACAACCAAAAGGAAGCCCCAGTATGCGTGTAAATGTATGGCATACATGCACATATGTACATACACACATACATACATACACACATACATACATACATACATATGTGAGAGTGGTGGGTTGAGGTGGGTTGGGCAAAGGTAAGCTGCAAGCAGCAGCAAATAAACAAAACAACATGAAGATTCAGCGGACACAGGCAAATGCTGCTTCTTCTTTTTGCTCAAAAGCCGACAGTCAAACACGTACACATGCACAGAGAGCAAAAGAGAGCGAGAGTGTTAGAAAGGGGCAGTGGGAGCAGTAGGGGGAGGGGGGCATGCTCACCTTGATTTCGCATTCGCACACAGATTTTTGCCAAATTTTCGCAATAGTTTTACATGTCGTTGCGTTTGGTAAAAGTTTTCCAGAAGCTTTTTGCACTTTTTGTGAATTGTTATTGTTGATTTTGTGCGTGCGCTTTAATTATTGATATCGCTTTTTTTTGTTTGTATTTGTTTTTTTATTTTTGCTATGATTCTTTTTCTCACACTTGCACACACACGCACAGGACAGAACACAGCGGGAGAAATTGCGTGTTTTGCTTAAATGCCGCACAAAAACAAAAAAAAGATTTTCAGTTTTTATTACTTTTTTTTTTGTTATTTGTAAACGAAATATTCGTATTCAAATGCTTTCGTTTCGTTAACAACAACACACCGCGTTCACTACACAAATAAAATGGAAAATAAAGCCGTTGTCGCTGCTGCTGCTTCTGGTTCTGCTTTGATTCTGCTGCTGTCTGTGCGGCATTATGACATTCACAGCAGCAGAGTACCGTTAGCATGCAGCGACGCGCGCGTCGTAACGCAGCTGTCGCTGCTGCTTCTACCTCTGCTACTGCTGCTGCCTGGCTTGTTGGGTGGTGGTGGTGAATTTTGTGCGGGAAAACTACTACAGTGGGCGCAAATGTAAGCTTGCAAGCAACCCCCAAGCTGCGAAATCATGCGAGACTACGACAAACTTTCATGTGAGTTCAACTGTATTTGTTGTTGCTTATGTCCTGCCAGAAAAAGCCTTAGCCACCATTTAAAGACTGCACCATGGAAGCATGTTTGCACAGAGAGAGAGAGAGAAAGAGAGTGCGCCACGATTCACCCCATTGTTATAGAGAGCGTCAGCATGCATACGAGAGCAGCGCAGCAAAGAGTATGCAAATAGAAAAGCTAAACATATGTATACAGTGACTCACAGCTTACTTCGTGCAGAAGCACAGCTCAATTTTTAAATCGAATAGCTGCTAAACTATTTAAAGTATAAAATTAATTTAAATGTTAAATGTTGTTATATTTGTTTATTTTTTGTATTAAGCAAAAAACTAAAGCTCTTGCTTGTTTCTTAATTTATTATACTTATGTACATACATATGTTGCTAATTGCTAATTACTATCGTAAAAATAGAAAACAAATACATGTGTGTTCTTTCTTTGTCAAAACAATTACTTGACATACTGTGTGTTTGGCGGGCCTCGCTCAGATGCTGCTTCTGGGCCGGCATTTTGTCGCACTCTCTCTCGTCAGAGAATCTGCGCATGAACACACATACATAGGTACATACATACATATCTGATTATGTGGGAGGTCAGGCGCACCTCGCTTATGTTGCAGACGCGTGCCCAGTGGCTCAAGCTCCTGGCAGAGCTGCCTCGTATGCATGTGTGGCTGGGTCTGTTTGTGTGTGTGTTAGGTGAATTTGGCATTGTTGTTGTGGGCGCGTCTGTGAGATGTACGCGTGATGTCATTGACTATCGCATACCCCCTACTAAGTTGTACATTAATTTTATTATAGTGCTTTTAATTAATGACTACAGATGACAGGGCATTAAGTAAGCATGCATACAGTGGCTCATAGCTAATTTGATCCATTACGTTTTTAACGATATTTTCATGATTTCATTGCTAAATTCAGATATAATATATATTAAAAATAAAAATAAATATATTAAGATAAATGTAGTGGGTCAAATAATCTGCGAGTCACTGTACATGTACGAGTGCACTTGCATTTGTGCGCGTGACTCGCGTGACTCAAACGATCTCAGCGTGTGCTCATCTCTAACGCAAAAGAGCCGCATAAAATCAGAATTGAAGAGAGAGAAGCAAACGTGAAAGGTCAAGCTCATTAGTTGCCGTTGCTGATGTAAGTTGCGCAGTGCCATCTATCGGCTGTCAGCCGCAACCAAAATCACATGGCTTCCACTGTTTGTTGGATTTGGATTGTGTTTACATTTGGAATGCATTTTGTTTATTGTGCAAACGAAAACAAAACGAAAAGCTCATGCAATAAATTAATTGGCAACAGAGACGTTGCCAAAAATGTGCCCAACTGATAGATAAACGAAATTAAATGCAATGTAATAGTAAATGTTAGACAAATAGTTTTTCAAATAAGCAGCAACAACAGCAATTACATGCAAAATGCTTAATGCCGTGACCCAGCAGAAAGAGGGAGACAGAAATTGGAGCGAACTCAATGGGATCCACGTGAAAGAAGAAATGGGGTCAACTCTTTGTTCGCTTTGATCTTCAGTTTGCCTCTCACTCTCGCTCACTTCAATTTGTTAGCTCGCGCCAAAGCTTTGCTCAACTTCTAAAAGCTCTCGCTCTCTCCTCTCTAACTTACCGCTCGTCGCTGGCGCTTAAACCCACCGAAGCCGTCGTCACCTTGAGCGTCTGTCGCAAGAGCGAACCCAAAACGCTGCGCGACGTCGTCGTCTTTTTGCTGCTGCTGCTGTTGCCTTGACATCGACTGCGACTGGGATCTGTGTTGCAGCGCGGCCGAAAAATCTCATTGAGCTGCGTCGGCCGCGGCGGACGCTTACGCAGCGGCAATGGCGACGACGACAATTGCTCGCTCTCGTCCTGCGGCGGAGTCAGTGAATTCGCCCGGCTTCGGTTGCGGCGACACGGCGAAGCTGAGCGACTGGTCATTCGGCTGCTGGTGTTGCTGCTGCTGCGCTGCGACTGCGACAGTGACTGCGACATCTGTTCGTCCACGTGCTCATATGGACTGAGGTAATTCATTTTTAGGTATTTATTAACCTTTTTTTTTGCGTAACGGTAAATCAAAGCACAGGTTACTCTTGTGAGCACAGGTAATCAACGAATGTCGAATGTTTTGGGGACTTAGTCGACTCGAGTGCCGTTAGAATGTTTGCGCAAAAATAAAAAGAAGAAAAGCTTTTGCATGCCAAACTGCCACCCTCACCCTAACCCTCACCCCACCCCCTCTTTCTTCACGCTCATTATCGAATTGACAAGAATATTGGCAGGCAAATGGCCATAAAAAAAGCATGCAACAAACGTAAAACATGCCATTGACATTTGGTTGACGAACTTGGAATACTCTTTCTTACAAAACATACCAGGGAACGTAACGATGTTTTATTTTTTTTTCAATATAATTTGTAATTTTAATATTAGTTGTGCATTTGTTATTATTATAAAAATTAATTAACACTCTTACTTTTGATCTTAATAAAAAAAACTGTGAAATAATAATAAAATTTCAAATTTATTAAAATAAATTCCAGCATAAGTCATTTAAAAATTGTATTTTTCAGGTTTCCTTTTTTTTTAAGGCATATAAAGTATATTCATATTTAATTCCCTCTACAGCATTATTACAAACTATCCGAAGTTAAATGAATTTTAACTTTTATAAACTCTAATTTAAAATTTTTATTCCATCCTTTTCCGCAGTACGTATTTTTTGGTAATTAACGTTATCTATTCTTATAAGCTATCATCCTACTTAATCGCAGCAAGATCGGCCAAACAGAACGGTAGTAATGGCTGATTAAAGTCTTTAAGCAATGTAACTGCCTAAAAGTATGCAACAAAAAATATTTTATATTTATTTAAATAAGTAACGGGTATCCTATAGTAGGAAACTCGACTATAGCCTTTTCTGCTTGTTTTCTTAAGCTTTTTTCCCTTTAAACGTTACAAAGTGTATCACAAAGCTATTATACCCTTGGCAAGGTTATAAATGAAAGAGTATGATGAGTGAAGGCGTCGACAAAAAAGCAACATAAATAAAGACAACTACTGCAGTAGACAGACACAACAAAAGGCAGTGCGACAGCTTTTGACAAAAGAACTGTCCCCGACCTCTATTTACCACCTGCGAGGTGAGGAAGATGGCGACGGGAGAATTTCAATGGATTATGGATTAATTTTTCCCTCTCGAGCTTTGAAAATGTACTGAGGTAAATAGGAAGAAATTCAGGATAAAAACAATACAAATTAGAGTCTCTTATTAAGGGTATAATCAGAGGGTTAATAAATTTGTGTGATTATAAAATTTGATGCTGATCAAAATTCTTCCCATATCAAATCTCCATGGCAACGATCGATTACTTTGATAGATTGAGTTTTTTTTGAAAAGCTAGCGACGTATCCTATAGAAACTGTCATAATTTCTATATCTTTTATTTAAATAATCTGTAATTTTACATATTTTGTATAAATTTGTGTAGAATAATATGTAAATTTGAGCTCAACACCTAAGGCCATTGTGTAAGTGATGTATTGCTAAAAAATAAAAGAAAAGATTGATGCAAAAAACCTTCTTAGAATGGAACGCGAGTTGAATGTGAATGGAACCCAGGTGGTCAATACAGTTACCAATGGCAAGTTTTTGGATCATATTTTAAATGCAGCTTTACAACTCTTTAAATGGCTGCTAAGCAACTGTTGCAGTTACGTGGATCCTGAGAATATTCTGCAATATGTAGACTAAGATTCCTTATTTAAAAGAGACCAATCTAATTATCAAGAATTAAGTTGTGCCCAAGAACTCTAGATTCTATTATGAAGATTCTCAAGAATCTATACCATATTTAGATTTGATGCCCAATTGGATCTATGGATTAAAATTTAATAGCATAAGGAGAGAATTCTTAAATCTTCTGCGGATTCCTAGAGACAACACCATTCTAGTTCTCCGTTAACCATATTCATTCCATCTTTAGATAGAGCAGTACATAATTAAATAAAAGACGTTGATTATATTTTTATTATATTACTTTATTTGCCATTCTTTACTAATTCATGTTTAAATTTTGTGCTAATTATTTATTTATTATTTTGGTTTGTTTTTTTTTTTTGTCGTTCTATTTGGTTTATGGGAATCTCGTTTATCTTGTTCATTATGTATTTTCTCAAGCAAAGTTCAATAGATCCATTCACTGGTGAATTTGTCAGTCAGCTTCTTCCAGATATTCTTGGCCACTGTCTGCTTATAAGGCTGCTCGCATATCATATCATATCATATAATTGGGTTAATCAAACTATCGATAGCACTAACGATAATTTGTGTTTACGAGAAAATGTAGCAAAACTATCGATAGAATGACAGCCCTCATATCATATATGTTATATATATATATATCAATCAATATAATAATTAGTTCACATTTATATTCAGATAGTTAATGCATTATTAATAAATATTGTATTCACTAGAATTTTTCATTTGATTTTTGCATTAGGTCAAAATACGTTTTTTTTTTGTACTCAATTATCGAAAAACCGAAATAGCAATTTTCAATTTCAATTTCAATATTCTCAAAAATTACTCGTTACTCATTTTTTTGGTATTATAATTTTGGGGGAGCTTTTTAACAAATCGGGAATTGTGCTCAATGGATCGCTGTAAGTTATGTGGAAACTATCGAATTTCGATAAGTATTTTTATAGATTGTTGTATGAATAGCGGTGCACGAATAGAATTCCTCAGGATTATAATAGATATACATATATTTATCGGTTAATACTAGTTAATCTAGCAAACAGAACTCGCAATGTCTTCAAAGTTTTACAATTTTCAATTTTCGCGTAGCTATCACATGAATATATGTATCTAGGAAAACCAATTGACGCCGTCTTTCTGTTTTTTTTAGGGGAAAAGAGGAAGAAAAGAAATTGGCGTGGGAATTACGTATAAACTAAGGACGGAAATAATAAACTTAATTGAAATAAAGTGAGCATAAGCCTTATATCGCTATAGTCAAATATCACAACATCACATATACATAAGTACATATATTATAAACGGTAATCGATAATCGATCGATAATAATCGTAGGCAATCGTATTAAGTACGAGTATATATATGTATATATTTATATTTATGTATATGGCATATATGGGCACACTTTCCTTTTCCTTTTCTCTTTCGAAAATTCTAATTTTTCTGATACTTTTACTATTGATGGGGGCACAACTGTCGGTTTTTTCAGATTCAGACTTAACCTTCTACAATATTTAGATGAGTGATGTGATCAGGAACCGAAATTGTGTCAAACTTTCTAAGACGTAATACTCTAGAAATGCCATAGAAAATAGTAGAAAAGTATCTTGTATCTGTATTTGATGGTCTATCATAAAAATATTTAGAAAAAACATTAAGTATTGTTGTAGTTTGTAGCTAGGGAAATGGTGGAGGTTTAAGAATATTACGTGGTTCTCGTCTAATTGTTAGAGTATCGCTTTAGCTAAATTGTATAAGTATTATATATTCATATCATGTTGTGATCCATGCCTAAGTAAAACAACCTTCAACAATATTTCCTGCATTCCGTTAATTGTGCTTCTCTTTCTCTTTAATCTTTCTCTCTCTTTTCATTCTTTGTTTTAATTTTTTTTTATATCTATAAGATAAAACAGTTAAACATTCAATAATTGTAATGTATTCTTTAACTTTTTCTTCTTATTTTGTATTGTTTTTCTATTTTTTCTTTATTTTTTTGTGGTACATTCGATTCCCAACTTTGCCCTGAGACGAAACAAACTTTACAGATCCCAAAATGGATTCTACATAGTACTGATATGTGAACCAAAGAAAATACCAAATAATTTCAAGATCTGTAAAGTTTGTTTGCTCTGAAATTAGTTAACATTTTGAGATATTTTCGCTAACTTGTGTATTACGTAGCATTTATGTGTCTTATTATATCGTTTTCAAAGTACAATAGAACTTTCAATTGGAGATTCCGAATAAAACGTTGTCTTCGCATACGTATTTTAAGTATTTTTTTTTGTTACCAGATAATATGAAATACATTTGATTAGCATTACATCTTACTATAGTTGTGCATTTTTAGTAAGTCACATTAAGAAATCATACTATCAGCTACATAATGTAGACTATATAAAGCTGAGACTTAAATACCCTTGCAGTGAGTATTTTAATCAAATGGACTGTCAAAAAAGTTATTAATGTGAAATTTGATAATTTCAAGCATGACTAGAACAAATATTGGAAAAACCTATGGAACATTTGGAAAATTAAAATTATTTGGAGAAACTGTTTCTGCTAGATTTTTGATATCAAACAACAATCTAATACAAAAAGTCTATCTTTATCATGTAGTCATGGTAACAAACGTCCGAAAACTGACATAATATGATTCTTTTATAACTCTTTAATGAATACTAGCTGCAAGGGAATTTTATTCTATTTCATGATGTTCCGGGATTGGCATTTCTTTCTAAATTGTAGTCTAAATATTTGCACGATTCAAACATTTGCAACAATTAAGAATAATGCGATAATTATAATAATTATTAAGCCAACTTTTCATTCCCTTTTAATTGTTATTAATTAACTATGACAGTCAGATTAACTTTAAGTTAATTTACTCAGTTAAATTATTTAATAATCATATTTTAATGATTATTTATTTATGAGATTTTCGCATTCAACATCAGTCTACACTGAGTATGCCTTGCTATTAAATTATAGAGTATATTTTGGGGAGCGGGAGGACTAGAAACAAGTTTAAACAAGTTCATAACATATAAAGCTGCTCGACTATGAGTTTACCCTGTACTAAGCACACTTTAACAAAAGAAAAAGAAAGACGCGACTTTGTTTTTCCGGACTAGAGGCTTGTGTGCATTAAGTACAGGGTATTACAGGGTAGCTATGTGTGTTTGCAACAAAAAGGCAATAGGCAAAAAGGCGCTTTGCTTATTTACAGCGATTAAATCTAAACTAGGATAGATTATTAAGTAAAACTTAATAAAAGCGTTCTTAAACTATAATTAAAATTAATTCAGTTAGTTTGGGACTAGAGAGAGGGATTAAAGGAACGTGGAAGGAAGGCTAGGGCAGGCTAAGGAGTCTTACAAATTAGTTTGTGCTGAAGCGGCAGTGGCAGCTGTGCCACCAGTTGCACCAGCAACTGAGTCACCAGAGCCACAGCCGCCCGTAGCTGATGCACCAGCTGGGGCATTGCAACCCACGGCAGCGCCAATGCCACTGATGCCAGCACCGCTGGCCGTGTGCATGGAGAGACCATGCTGCATGCCCATCCCGGTTAACAACTCATGCTCCGTCTTGGCCTGACGCAACCAGTTGCGCAAGTCTCGTGTACGCTCCACCAAACTCGTGGTATAGTTGACCGCCCGTGGACTCTGCGAGACAATTGTGTTGGCTGCCAGAATGGCACCGCCCATCGAGCTGTGCATGCGTCCAGCGGCCAGTTGACGATATGTCTCCAAGCGATCGGCGAGTGTGGGTATCGATTGTGGTGCATGCACCGCGGTACCTGCCACACCGCTCAGACTGTGACCCGCGCTGCTTGACTGCAGTGGTCCAACGGCAGCGGCGGCGGCTGTCGAGGATTGCTGGCTGAGCATGTGCGACCAGCTGAGCTCATTGGGCGAAATCATGGGCATAGACATGCCCAGGGGCAGCGATGCCAGGCCATGATGATGTGATGGTACCGATGCCGATGCCGTTGCCTGGTGTTGTAGTTGCTGCTGCTGCTGCTTCTGGCTGAGAATGTCGAGTATTTCACGGATTTCCGCATTAAGTATTTCCAAATTCTGTATGCATTCATTGGACTCCTGTTGAAAGTATTCCTTGCGCTTGTGCAGATCGGCACCGCTCGCGAAATCCGTGCTGCTAAAACCGGAACTCGAGTGCGAGGAGAGATCACTCAATGTGGCGGCATCATCCTTGGGCTCCTGCTCCAGCATTGGCTTCTCCTTCTCGTAGATGCGCAGCAGACTTTGCTCCAAGTGCCGCAAACGTATCACTTTCTCGCCGAGCAGCGCCCGGGTCCTGTGCAGATTCACCTCCATTTCGGTGAGCTCCTTCTCCTCCTGGATGAGCTGATCGAGCGAGTGACGCGGTGCGGCCATTGCGATGCTCTTGTGACGCTGCTTAATCTCCCGCTGTCTGGCCCGAAAATTGGTGCGTTGCGTTCTCAGCGACTCCTTGGCCCGACGCACCGAGTCCCGCTCCAAGTGTATGCGATGCTTGAAGAACTCCAGCTCGGAGCCGACAACAGAACCAACAACCGCTGCATGCTCGTTGGAGATGTCCGTGAACGGATAGCGCAGGTGATAGGTCGTGTCCAGCGTATGCTCCGGAAACTGATCCTCCAAATCCTCCAGTTTCTGCAGCTGATGACGCAGATTCTCCACGGGCGTGCAGGGTCGCTCCAGCTGCTTGTAGTTATTCGAATTGTCCGAGTTTAGACGCGATGTCGAGGCGGATTTGGTGCGTGAGAAGAGTTTCTTGCGCGCCGGCGGTGGCCCCAACGATTGTTTATTGTTGTTGTTATTGTTGTTGTTCTCCTGATTGACTGCCTCCGAGTCCGAGTTGCCATTGTCACTCAACACCACCGCCGCGGCGGAGGGCGTGGGCGTGGCCATCGGGGTTGGTGTGGACGCGGCGGGGGCGGCTAAATAACGACCCTTG
The DNA here is from genome assembly GCA_037043435.1 of Drosophila suboccidentalis. Lineage (NCBI taxonomy): Eukaryota > Metazoa > Arthropoda > Insecta > Diptera > Drosophilidae > Drosophila > Drosophila suboccidentalis. Next base: position 609,432 of record JBAMBK010002558.1, on the reverse strand, counting down.
CTATAATTATTCGATATGGTTGTGTCCGACTGACTGAGCGAGGTGTTGGTGTCATCCTGCAGCTGCAGCTGCTTGATGTACTTGCTGGCAATGCCCGGCTTGCCGCTCAGATGCGTCTTGGGCGGCACTGGCGGTCGCACCTTGGCAGCGGCACCTTGACCTTGATTTTGACTAGCACCTGGAGCACTTGTTCCACCGCCACCTCCGCCCAAACTGATGCCCGCGGTTGCCTGCTCCGAGTAGCTCAACGAACGATTGTCGCTGTTGCCAATCGATGGCTTCTGTGAAATGGAACGTTCCGTTTCCGAGCCCGTTGTGGTATTCGTATTCGTATTCGTGTTCGTGTTGTGATGGTGTGTGTGGTGTGTGTGCGCGTGTTGTTGCATCGCCTGAGCCTCGCGTCGCCGACTGCGTCGCTCCAGCGACAGCTTCACGTCCGTCTTGAGCCGCACATATTTCTCCTTGAGGCAACGATACTTGTCCTCGAGCAGACGCTTCTCGCAGCGCACCTTCTCATACAAACGCTCCTCGCCATTGTCCCTCAGACGCTGCTTCTCCAGCTCCAGCTCGTGGGCCAGCTTGTCCCGCATCTGGGCCAGCTTGGCGGCATGTTCGCGCCTCAGAATCTCCTGTTCGCTGCGCAAATCGCGCTCCAGTTCGTGCAACAGCTCGGCATGATTCGTCTGCAGCGTGGCCATGCGCGCCTTGTGCTCACTGACCACCTGGGCGCGCTTCGCCTGTAGCTGATGCTCCAGCTGGACGCGATATTCCTCCAGCTGGACCTCGAATGCCTCCTCGAGCTGGTGCTGATGCGATGTCAGTCGCAGGTCGTATTCATGCCGCAAACTCTTCAGGCGCGCCTCGTGCTCACGCTTGATGTGCTCCATGTCCTGTTGCAGCTGCTGGAGAGCCGCTGCCTCGTTCAGCACCTCGCTGGTGGTGCTGGCCGTCGTGCTGTTGTCCTTTTGCTTGAGCAGACCCACCAGCTTGCTGGCCATTTTCAGGGAGCGCAGTCCGAGCTTATCGGTGGCCATTTGTGCGGCTTGAGCGGATTTGCGCTGCAGCTGCTCCAACTCATGGCTGTGCTTGCGTCCCAGCTCGTCGAGATCAAAGGGATTGTTGCCCTGCAGCGACTCCTGCTCCGATTTGTTAATGATAAAGCTGCGCACCGAGCTGCCCTTCGAGTCCGAGTCCGTGTCCTCGTAGAGCGGTTTCACTGTAGCGCTCTCCTTTAGCTTGTCCAGATAACTGCTGGCCGCGGTTCCAGCTGCAACGGCGCCCACTTCTGGCTTGGACTGCTCCAGCTCGGATGCCTTCAGCATTTGTATTGTCTGCGCCTTGGGCAGATTGATGATTCTGATGGACTTGTTGTTGGCATCGCTTATGAATGGATTGAGACTGCACATGCCCACCATGGCATCGGGGTCGATGACATCCTCGTCCCAGACATCATCGTCGTCCTCATCATTGTCCTCCTCATCGTTGTCCTCGTCCGCATCCTCCTCATCGGCCACCTGTTCCGCCTCCGCCTGCTCCTCGTCGTCGTCATCGGAATTGATGGACAACTCCGGGCTTTGATTGTGTTTGTTACGCGTGTTATCCTCATCCTCGGGTGAACTGCGCATGCGTATCGTCTCCTCCAAATTGAAGCGTACGCTCTTCTTATCCTCACCCACAACGACGACGGCATCCTCATCCCGATCCCGATCCCGTTCAAGATTTCGATCGAAACGACGTCGCATGTCCGTCAAACTGGAGTCCCTTAGAATGCCCTTGACACCGTGTGTCCCCTGTTGACTGTTGATCTCTATCGAAGGTGTTGCTGTTCCGCTTCCAGTTCCTGTTGATGGCGTCGCTTGCTCCAAGTGTCGTCGGGATTTGAGGAACATGGCGCCCGTTCCCGTCAATTGAAAGACGCCCTTACGCTGTGTCGTTGGCTCCAACGTTGGCTCCACTTGATTGGACGTTGCAGCTGCTGCTCCCGATCCTCCTGATCCCGATCCTCCTGCTCCTGCTGTCGTCAATTTCATGGCCAAACTAATCTGTGCATTGGTTTTGGCCACCTCGAAGCGTGTGTTCTTCACCGGCTGAAAGATGGGTCCAAAGTTCTTGCTGCGCGATTCCAAAAATCGACTGACACCACCGCTAAAACCACTTGGACCCGGAAAACTATTTGCCGGCAACGAGGAGGCCGACGACGAAGTTGTTGCTGTTGCTGTTGTTATTGTTGCTTGTTTTCCCATGTTGCCCTGTTGATGACTGCTCCCGTTGTTCAGGGGTGAACTCATGTCGTCCAGCAGATCATCAGTGCCCTGCATGCTGCGTATGCCCGAGTCCAGCTGCGACACGTCATCCGAGTTATCGATTATGGGCGTGGCAGCTCCAGCTGCCGCTGACGTCTGCAGCTTTTGACGCGTCTGCTCCACGAGATCGCGATACACGGCGTCCAAGGGATGATCCCACTGCGATTGCTTCGTTCGCGTATTGTGATAATAGTGTCCGCTCTTTTCCTCCGAGTAACTAAAGGAGAATCAATTTAGATTATCATCTCTTGGTTCATTTTCTTTGAGTTACTTACCAAATCTTCCACTCGGGCGGCAATGCGGCCATAAGTCCTTCCTTGGCCAGGTAAAGCAAATGCGTCTCCTTGCTCGGCTCGATGCCAATCAGCGTGGCATAATCGTTAATCTCTGCAATCGAATCAATGCCAACAATGATTTTTATAAAAATACTATTTTGATTAAGATTCAAAATATATGTTATCATAAAAGTGACAGGAAAAGGGATTAAATGCTGGGTTTTTTTTTAAGTTATCATTCGATATGTATCGCATGCTACAAAAACTAAATTATTTTGTTGGAGTAATTTAATTATTTATTTATTAATTAAATGTCAGCTAAGTGCAGTTGAAATTAAAAAATATAAATTATTTAAATTTAAACCGAAAGGATTCAAAAAATAAATCAAAATTAAGAATCTGGGGACATACAAAAATCTATTAAATGATTCAACATTTGTTGCAAGGATTGGCGAAAACCCAGAAAAACAACATTGGCCGTGTTCACCAGCACAAATCGATGACAGAATATCGATGAAATTTGTATGATTATTCTGGTGAAGGGCAGTGATGAGCAATCATGATTTCAAATTTTGTGATTATGATGACTGAAAGTTATTACTAAAAAAGTGATGCTTTGTTATCGAACAATAAATCGTAATCAACCGATCTCAAGATTTAAAAATAAATAAGCCAAAATTAGTAAAAAAAAGTCACATTATTAATATTAATTTGGTGTTCTTAAAAAAAAAATGTAAAGAAGACGTTGGAATCCGTTTATTTTGAAGAAATATGGTTAGGAAAAGTGATTTACACTTTCTCATATAAAATATTAAATGCGCACACAATATTGGGTTAATTATTTCTTAATGCAATATAGTAACTATTGTATTAAGGGCCGTTTTTTCAATGTACTTACATATACAGTTTATTTAACATATTGTAACAAATTTGACATTAATTTCCATACATTTTACGTCAAACTTTCTTTTCAATAGTTATCAAATACCTTATTAAAGACATTGAAAAAATGGGCCTAAATCTGGCCTTTTGCTGTGCTGATTACCATTTTATTAAGCATTTTGCGCCAAATTGTTTTGAATTTTCTAAATAAATATTAACACCTTTGACAACAAAAGAAATGATAACATTGATTTTGGCTCAAAATTTCATCAAAAATTGTTTGTTTTGTGATACATGATTACTGATTTATTAGTTCTGTTGAGCACGGCCATTGCTTCCAAATTTCAACTGAAACTTGTTTGGTTATTAACAAAAAAAAGTTGTTAAAGTATAATAAAAGATTTTCTGCACATACGATATTTCTGTAAATTTTATTGTGATAGATTGGTCACAAAATGTAATACACAGAAAAAACAATCCATTCTAAATTCTAAGTAAAGAAAATTCTTGATTTTATTATGCATGAATAAAATGCCAAAATCTCAGCATTAAATTGGTAAAAAGTGCCTAAATCAAAATACTTATTTGCGGAGAAGTATTTTGACTTAAAAAAAATTCGGAAACACCAAAATTCCGACACTGCCAACATATTTATAAAAGACATCAACAGGGAACTTTGTAATTAAAAACTATAATTGATGGCTTGTATTATCACCAAAAATTTGTTTAAATTTAAATGAAATATATACAACAAACTGAAACCTCTTATTAGCTAATTTTAAATTAAGGACCCAGTTAATAACTTGTTTCAATGCAGATTAAGTTAATTTGTTCAATCTAATATTTGTTCCATTTTACTAAAAAAGCGTTAAAGAGGTGTCAACTATTTTCTAAATATTATGTTATATCTACATAGTTGGTCTCTGTGTACTTTTTGATTTCTAAAACTAAAGCTCTTTGAGTCTTGCTCGTTTCGCTGGAAATATTTTGCCTCGTCTTTTGTCGAGCTGTTCTACATAACTGTACATTTATAATAGCAATTAAAACTAATGAAAGCACTACAAACTGTGTCGAACCCCGTTGAATATACAGTGAACACAGTGTACAGTGTATACAGTGAACACCCCATTCGCTCACCCGTTTCGACATGTTGACGTCAATGCAAGTGAAAGGAAATCCTGGTGAACAAAATAAAAACTATAATATCACAAGAGAGATTTTCACTTTCAATGGACCGTTTTGTGTTTTCATTAAAAAATACCCTCGAGACAATCTTCTAGCTCATATCTCAAATCTCGAAGCTTAAACTGCAAACTAAATGCTTAAAAATTCCATTTCGTTGTGCAAACATTGGCCATAATAGAGAGAGAGAGAGAACGTGAATGAAAGCCGGGCTAAAAATGTGGCGACTTTGTTGACGTGGCCTGCATTTTGCATTACGCTTATTGATTTCGGTTGACAGCTCAACCAGCGCCAACACTGAACCACCAAATGGCACTAGGGCCAACTGGCAACTGCCAACCACGAGGTATATATTTAAATATTCTCGAATTCGTAGTCGAATTCGAATTCGTCTCTTAAGCAGCGGTCAGCGTTTCCCTTGGCAACGACTATCATCACAAAAACCTTTGGCTTTTGCCAATAGTTGCAATACCCTGTCAACTTAACATGCATGGGGTATGCTCATTTGTATAGTTGATTACAATAATAGTTGATACATACCTTTAAATAACTGAACGCATACCCTTTAACAATCTATATACATATGTAGAACTCTTTGTCCTGACTAACATATTAACGTGTAGGCCAAACGGTTAGACGTAGAAGAATGAAATTTTCACACAACAACATAACAATTTTATCGTACAATAAGACGGAACTTTGCGAAATTCGACCTATAAGTGGGTCAAAGTTCAGGGAATTGCTTAGTACGAAAAACTTTTTTGTTACTGAAGATATCTCAACCAAACTCACAAATTGTATTTTTGGCACTGCCCGTTACATCCTGACTCCTAGGGCAGAGCCCTCTAGTACTACATAAGCATATCGCTTAGGGTATTATTCATAACGATTGAAAATTTGCTAACTGATTATAATAGAAAACTTAGATGATTTCATCAGATATGTCTAATAATTTTATACCCTGTTTACATATAGCTTAGGGAATTTATTTATTTTTTTTTAAAATTAAAACTATTTATTAACTGATTAAAAATAGAAACCTAGTCAAATTGAACAGATATTGTTTATTTACATCTTGAAATGAATTATTATTACTACAGATACCCTTTTAGGACAAGAAATCGCATTGCTAAACCTCTAAATCTGTCCATCAATCGGAACAAACTATCTGAACTCAACACTCCGTAGGAATACGTTGCTGAAACTTGATACAGCGGTTTCTTATGCGCGAATCAGATATATTCTAGTTGTCTTAGACATAACAAATAAGTAGAAGAAAAGTGATTAAAGCTTTTCTTTGAAGTCAATGTGAAGTTATGTCGAAACCAGATGAAACTAATAACTATATCTTACTAAAGCTATAAATAAATATTCTATGAAATAGGGAGATTTCATATTTCATCAGAAAGACATTTTATTAGAATATTTTTATTTTAAGATTGGCTCACCATATTTAAATAAACAAATGCGTTCAGGGAATTTAAGTTGACTTCTTAGTAATTCTAGTGAATTTTAACTGCGTTTTAGCCCACGCACTTCCATGGAGGGTGTTTTTCTTTTATAAGGGAGAGGCGTCGTCATAGTGAGCACACACACACACACACAGTTTGGTTTGGAGGTGGTTACCAGGTCCAGTCAGTCACTTGACAACTTGACAGTTTCAACTGCAAACGATGAAAGGCAAAGGCAAAGGCAAAGGCTTGTCAACAGTTTCAAAGTTCCAAGTACAACCTCTCTCTCTCTCTTTCTATTTATGTACGGTTCCAGTTCCGGAACAGCTGTTGCTGTAACCCCCAACCACAATCCCAGTCCCAACCTCAACCTGAAACCGAACCCTGAAACAATAACAAAAAAGGCAACTGAAAAAAACAACCACCCAACATTTTGTTGGGTACACAAAGTGTTGCAAGTTGACCCATTAAACGAACGCTGAAACTGAAGGACATCACGCTAAACGCATTAAATAACAAACCCCAAGGACCAGGAAATACTCCACCTCCACCTCAATCATATACCATGTTAACTATGTACATATATAATATAATTAATAACGCATAAAGTCTCATATTTAGTTATCATATTATAACATTTCATTTCCGACCCCATTTCCTAGGGAATGCAACAAATGTGCGGTATATAAGTATAAAGGACAAATTCATATGCAGCAAAGTGTAGCTGCTACAGTGGAGCCTGCTTAAGAGCAACTACTAGTTGCAAAGTAAATGTAGTGAATTGTTTCAAAAGCTTTAAACATTTAAAATTGATATATTGATTATTCTTTAAAACACTGTTGAATCTTTCTTTCCATCTTGAGTTACAAATATCTTGAAATTTACTTTAAAATAATGCAAAACTGAGACGTGCGTCATAGTGTAGTTTGACTGTATTGACTGTAATCGAACGGAAGTGGTCTTCCTGTGTCTGTTACACACATTTGCGTAAGCTTATGACTCATTTTATGGCAGGGACTAAATAAAATGTTATATAGATAATGAACTCAACTTGAATCTGTATCTGATGAACGAGTAAGAGCTATTCAGTTCAGCAATAGGTGAAGAACTTGGAGTTACTGGGTTGAAGGAAGTAGAGATCCGGAGGTAAATTGGGCATTAGTATTGATATGGAATATCAAGAAAGAGAAAGAAACTGATACTCAATGCTCAATACATTGATTATTTATGCGATATAGCGAAAAATATTCTTATACTTTAAGTCACTTTAGTTTTGTCTGATTAAAGATATAATATATTGTCTTTATATACATATTTATTTATTTATTTATTGTCAGGCTAAAAGCAGCCGACACAACAATTAATTTAAAATTAAACATTAAAATTAAAAAAATATGAAAAAGAAAATGATTGGCCCAACATTTATTGCTAGGATGGAGGAAAACCAAAAAAATAAACTCAATCAGACTAAAATATTAAAGAGTAGTTAGTTTAATAGACTAGTTTTAGTTTTAGACTAGCCTATATAGTGGGCGGAGAACACTCGAAACAAATCGTACGGTACAGACTATTTTAATCTGCACACAGAATACGAAGAGGGTTCGTGCAATTCCCAGTTAAGGTCGGTTCAGACGAGCACTTTTTTACCGACATTTTTTTGTCAAAAAGCTGTCCGTGCCGTGTGAGCACACAAAATTTTAAAGCGTCGGTGAAAAACCGACGCTCACCGATGCAAATAGAACACGTTCTATTCTATCGGTGAGCGATGGTGAGCGATACGGACACGGAAAAATCGCTTTTTGACAAAAAGTGTCGGTGAAAAAGTGCTCGTCTGAAGCGCCCTTTAGTGACACAGTGCTAAAGATACAAAGGATTAAAGTTACGAGTTGTTCTAGAAGGTACGTTGCACATATGTATATATACAAGGCTGCCACAGAAATAGCTTTCGCTTAAATTTCACTGGAATTTGTCACAGAAATCGCTTTTTTTTTGCTAATTAACGTTAACTACTATTATTACCTATCATCCTACTAAATCGTAACAAGATCGGACAAATAGAAAGGTGGTAATGGCTGATTAAAGTTTTTAAGCAATGTAAGTGCCTAAAAGCATGCAATAAAAAATATTTTAAATTTACTTAAATAAGTAACGGGTATCCTATAGTCGGGAGCTCGACTATAGCCCTTCCCACTTGTTTTTTAACTGATTAAAATTGATTCTTGATTGATATTGAATGTCAAATGACCGATTGTTTCGAAATGATATTCCATGTGATATTTATCCCCCTTTATCCATCCGAAACTAATCTAAACTTACCTTCTGAAGATGGCAGACAGGCTTCGTCGAATACCTCCTCGCATATAACCGATGCGGCGGTCGAGGGGGCTGAGGAGGTGTAGCCCAATCTTTTGGCCGTTGTCATTGCCGTTGGCGTTGTTGCCGGTGTTGTGGCCAGCGATGGAGTTGCCGACGAGTTGCTTGTGGTTGCCATAGCTCCACCTCCTTCACCTCCTTCGCCACCGCCTCTTGCTGCTCCCTTTTCTACTCCTTTAGATGTTGGCTGCGCTTTTCACTTGTCACTTTTTGGTTAGTTTCAAGTTTAATTTGCTGATTGATTAGTGTTGACAAGCGTCGCCGTCAGATGTCGCTAGAGTTGCGTAAGTTTTGTGCATCCTTCCAGCAATACATATGCACCACTATGTGAGCAAGTGTGCATGTGTGTATGTATGTGTGTCTCAGCCGGCAGCAAGTCAAAATTGCAGTAGATGCAGAAATAAAGGCGTCAATCGAATCCCGAATGTTGGCTGACCTAAAAAGAAGAGCAAAAGAGGAATGAAAAAAAAAAACGATGAACAAAACAACACCAACATCGGAAGAATAAAAAGGGAGAACGGATAACGGATAAATGTAAGAAATTCGCTGCACGAGTTGCATATTCAAGGGGTGGGAGGAGGGGCAAATGCGTTTTCCTTTGCTTGGCAACAGCCAATGCACACACACATACGCACACATTTAATAGCATACACATACAGTCTTGCTTGTTGTATTTATACAAATTTAACAAAAAACACACACACACGCGTATGCGCAACATGGACACAACAACAAAATGTTAACGGTAACGGTGTAACGGTACTCGTATTGATTTTTCACTTGAATTTAATTATGCGTTGGCGTTGCTCAGCAGCACAAATACAAACACAATTGCACTTCACATGTACACACACAGTTGCACACAAACACTTATCCAACAACAATTTAGGCGAATTTTTAAGATTTGCCAAAAAAAAAGCAAAATAAAAAACAAATTCAATTACAAAATGAGCCTTCAACTTTTGA